>OX459029.1:82897684-83295684 GCA_949775025.1 Tricholauxania praeusta
GAACCTGCTCCATGATCATTGGGTTATAGCTCAAGTGCCAGTGGGACGTAGCATATGGCCCACGTTGTTGTATTATGATCGGGTCATGGCCGACGGCTCCCTGTAGAACTTGCATCGTGTCGGCATGAGTTTCTGACTTGTTATCGGCCACTTGAAATTCTTCAGTGGACGTATTTTTAGTTTTTGCCAGCCCTGGGCCTGGTGATGGCGCTCGCTTGTGTCGGGTCTGCAGTTCTAACAACCGCTGTTTTCTTTCTTCGGGATGCTCTTCTCCCGCCAGATATGCCCGGAACCGTTTCCGTAAATCATCAAGGGTACCCTGTGACTCGAGGCCAAATTCGTCACAATAGGCCACCAACTCCTCCTTTTTAAGACCATGTGCCCACGAGACGCTTAACATTTTGGTACGCGGGTTTTTTATTTTCTACACACACTGTATAGGATTAGAATAAATTTATTAAATTAGTTCTGTTCGCGGAGTAATAAATTTTCCCGTTTATCTGTGTAATTATTTCTTTACTAAAAACCCCGCTGCGCTGTGGATTCGAGCGATATTTAATTATTTATGTTCAAAAGAAAAACGGTTCACTGTCCGAGCACTATTTACTATATTATTTTTTTTTTCTTTTTTAAAAAAAAATATTACTATTATATAACCCCTTTTTTTTAAAAATAAATAGTTCACTGTCTGTTTCCGCGATATTGAAATTTGTTCTTGTTTTTTTTTCTTTCCGTTATTTTATTTCGGAACCGTTTGCGCAGAATCACTTGCGGCGTTATTCGTCTTTATTTATTCTATATCAAAAAAAAAAACCGTTTACTGTCTGTCCGAGCGATATTTATTTTTCCTTCAAGTTATGTTATAATGTTTTTTTTTTATATATAACGAGTCCGCTTGCTAAATAATTTTCTACCGGTGCACGGGGCTACGTTTGCTTATGATCACTTGCGTATTGGTTGGTATATTTTTTATTTTGAATTTTATACACAAAAATTTAAATTTTTTTTTTTTATCCGCTTTACAGAAAAAACCCGTTCCGCCGCGTTTTATTGGTATTTAAATGTTTCTCTTATAGCCAAGGTCCCTGCTCGGGCGCCACTGTGACGAACCTTCTGGCCGGGGTTTTGGCTCGCCGGTGTTCAAGGTTCGGCTACAGAAAATTTGTATTCGCAGGTTGGCTAATATTTCTTTCTTTTATTAAAGAAAACGCGAGCGGAGTTTTTTCCAATTTTTAATTAATTTTATTTCTTATCAATTCAATTGAATTAAAATTTACTCTTAATTAGCTAAGAAAGAAACGGATTAAATTTTCAGTAAATTTTTTTTTATATATTTAATGACCTTTTTATAATAATTTTAGTTGTGTTGATGAGGTGCAGGTCGTTTTGCAAAATTAAAGATTAATTTTTAAATTTTTATTTAATTAATTTTATTTTTAACCGATATTTCGACTTCCGTTGGAAGTCATCTTCAGGGTTTTTTTAAACTAAAAAATAAAATACACATTTTTAAATATAAACATAACTTTTCACAAACATTTAAAAAACTTACACTATTTAAATAAATTAAAAAACTTTAAAACGAAACATTGACGCTACTACGTTGAAACAGCAAAAAACACATAAACACTTAACATCCAGAGGGAAAAAAATATTGCACAAATCTATCTATTGCACCATACTTTAAGCCCTTCAGTTGTCAACTGTTTTGTCTTGTAAATATTTTGACTTTAATCAGCTGTCTAATGTTTTGTTTTTTAGCTTTTTTGTTTTTATCAAATGTTTGTATATGTGAGCGCAATTATCCGTGTCTTTTTTATAGTTAAGTCTGTATTGAGTCGGTGTATTTATAATGTGGAGCATTTCTAATGTAAACCTGCGTGAGTAATGCGTCTCTTGTTGTAAAATACTCACATTGTCAAAATTTGATTTATGTCCAGTTAAAGTACAGTGGGCAGCTAACGCCGTTTTTTGGTCTAAGGGTTTGTCAATTAATTTCTGTTCTGATTTATGTCCAGCAATTCTTGTCCGTAATTTTGTCTTAGTTGTTCCAACATATACTTTATTGCATACGTTGGATCCGTCACCTTTGCACGATATTTGATAAATCAAATTCGATTTGTCGTTTTTGTCCAACCTACTTTTTGTGTTCGTATATAATTGTTTTAATGTGTTGTTCGTTTTGTAAGCTATTCTGTACTTTTCTTTGTAGTAAACGTCCGACTTTTTAAATTTTTTGGAAAAACCCGGTAGATATGTCATGGATTTGTAAATTTTTACGGTATCGGCTACTGCCTTTGGATTATTTTGGTTATTTTTAAATGATTTTATTAAGTTTTGGACTGTCAGCTTTGGAAATCCGTTGTCCTTGAGAATTGTCAGAATTATTTTTTCATTCTTTTTATGGAAACTGTTGTCGCTGATATTAAAGACTCGTCTAATAAAATTTTTGGCAGTATTTAAAATTGTCTTTTTTGGATGTTTGGAGTTGAAGTTTATGAGTCTTCCAGTCGACATAGGTTTCTGGTACCAGTCAATTTTGATTTTGTCGTCTTTTCTCATGATAAGTGCGTCTAAGTATGGAAGTTTTTGGTCTTGTTCTTGTTCGGATGTAAATTTTATCCTTCTGTGGAACGTGTTTAGTGTATTTAGTGTCCTTTCAATTTCGTCCTTCTTTACAATTGCGAACAAATCGTCCACATATTTTGTTATTAGTCTTGGTTTTATGTCCAGATTACTTATACACGTGTCTTATAGTTCTTCCATCACAATATCCGCTACTATTGGTGATGCCGGTGATCCCATTGGCATACCTTTTAATTGTTTATAAATTTTATCGTCATACTTAAAATACCTATTATCTTTTATACAAAATATTAAAGCGTCCATAAAAAGTTTTCTCGTCATCGTTGTATGTTTTTGGATAATTGACCATTTTCTTTCAACTATATTAAGCGCAAGGTCTACAGGAATACTGGGAAATAATGATACTACGTCAAACGAAATTAGAATTTCGTTGTCATAAATTTGTGTACCATTTACTCTGTTTTTAAAGTCAATTGCGTCTTTAACATTATAAATTGAGTCCTTCGTCAAATGTTTTAATGTCTTAACTAAAAACTGGCATAGTACATAAGATGGTGCGTTTATCGATGAGCATATCGGTCTGAGTGGTATATCCTCCTTGTGAATCTTCGGTAGTCCATATATTCTTGGTGCTGTTATCGTTAGTTTCAAGCTTTCTTGTTTCGTTACCATGTTGTTTTTAAGCAGCGTCTCTACAATTTTATTATTTTTCCCTTGTAATGTTGTTGTTGGATCTCTTTTTATCACGTTGTATGTTGAAATATCCCTTAATAACATCCGCATCCTCTTTTCATAGTCCGTTTTGTACATCGCCACTGTGCTGTTTCCTTTGTCAGATTCTAGTATTAGAACGTCTTTATTTTTGTTTAAAAATTGTCGGGTTTTGCCCACTGTGTTCATCATTATTCTATCTCTGGTGTCTAATTTCATATTTGTGATGTGTCTCTCCATAAGTGTCGTTAACTTCACTCTAGCTGTCTCTTGATCGTCTCTTTTATCTTTAGTTTGGATGAGATCCTCTCCTTCTGCAATGCAGCTGAATATTGGAAAGTTCTGTTTAGTTGTTGGTAAAGCGAACTTTGGTCCATGCGAGAGAAGCCATTGTACTTCGTTAGGTATTTCTCTGTCTGTTTTGTTGATGAAACATTTTATGTTATTGTCGTCAATGTTAAGTATTTGTTTTTGTCTTTCGATTATTTTATTAAATTTATTTAAGTGTGTCTGTTGGATCTGTATTAATGTTTGAGTATACAGTTTTTCTTCACATAAAAAGAGTAGATTTGCATCTTCTTCACTCATGTTTCTCATTATGTTAGTTTTGGTTTTCATAAGCTCTTCTTCATTGTGCTTCAGTATTTTATGTTTGTGTGTAATGAGTGAGTTTAGAATTTTTGTTTGGAAAGTACGTATTATTTTTGTTATTGTCTTTTCAGTTTTTGGCGGGATCCTGAAGTGTATTTTAAATAAGTTCTTTACATTTTTCGTTATGTTGTCCATGAATTGAGGAATAATTCCAAAACGTCTGCATTTTACAAGGAATCTTATTGCACTTGTAATTTTCGCTTTATTTCTGCTGTCTTTCTTGTGTTTGTTAATTGTTGTGTTTATATTTTTGTTGTACTTTTGTTTCAAGTTTTTATATATATTCATGATGTTGCTTTTCTTTTTACGGCGTGCTCTCCGTGTAATAATTTAGATATTTAATGACCTTTTTATAATAATTTTAGTTGTGTTGATGAGCTGCAGGTCGTTTTGCAAAATTAAAGATTAATTTTTAAATTTTTCAATTTAATTAATTTTATTTTTAACCGATATTTCGACTTCCGTTGGAAGTCATCTTCAGGGTTTTTTTAAACTAAAAAATAAAATACACATTTTTAAATATAAACATAACTTTTCACAAACATTTAAAAAACTTACACTATTTAAATAAATTAAAAAACTTTAAAACGAAACATTGACGCTACTACGTTGAAACAGCAAAAAACACATAAACACTTAACATCCAGAGGGAAAAAAATATTGCACAAATCTATCTATTGCACCATACTTTAAGCCCTTCAGTTGTCAACTGTTTTGTCTTGTAAATATTTTGACTTTAATCAGCTGTCTAATGTTTTGTGTTTTAGCTTTTTTGTTTTTATCAAATGTTTGTATATGTGAGCGCAATTATCCGTGTCTTTTTTATAGTTAAGTCTGTATTGAGTCGGTGTATTTATAATGTGGAGCATTTCTAATGTAAACCTGCGTGAGTAATGCGTCTCTTGTTGTAAAATACTCACATTGTCAAAATTTGATTTATGTCCAGTTAAAGTACAGTGGGCAGCTAACGCCGTTTTTTGGTCTAAGGGTTTGTCAATTAATTTCTGTTCTGATTTATGTCCAGCAATTCTTGTCCGTAATTTTGTCTTAGTTGTTCCAACATATACTTTATTGCATACGTTGGATCCGTCACCTTTGCACGATATTTGATAAATCAAATTCGATTTGTCGTTTTTGTTCAACCTACTTTTTGTGTTCGTATATAATCGCTTTACCAACAACTTAACAGAACTTTCCAATATTCAGCTGCATTGCAGAAGGAGAGGATCTCATCCAAACTAAAGATAAAAGAGACGATCAAGAGACAGCTAGAGTGAAGTTAACGACACTTATGGAGAGACACATCACAAATATGAAATTAGACACCAGAGATAGAATAATGATGAACACAGTGGGCAAAACCCGACAATTTTTAAACAAAAATAAAGACGTTCTAATACTAGAATCTGACAAAGGAAACAGCACAGTGGCGATGTACAAAACGGACTATGAAAAGAGGATGCGGATGTTATTAAGGGATATTTCAACATACAACGTGATAAAAAGAGATCCAACAACAACATTACAAGGGAAAAATAATAAAATTGTAGAGACGCTGCTTAAAAACAACATGGTAACGAAACAAGAAAGCTTGAAACTAACGATAACAGCACCAAGAATATATGGACTACCGAAGATTCACAAGGAGGATATACCACTCAGACCGATATGCTCATCGATAAACGCACCATCTTATGTACTATGCCAGTTTTTAGTTAAGACATTAAAACATTTGACGAAGGACTCAATTTATAATGTTAAAGACGCAATTGACTTTAAAAACAGAGTAAATGGTACACAAATTTATGACAACGAAATTCTAATTTCGTTTGACGTAGTATCATTATTTCCCAGTATTCCTGTAGACCTTGCGCTTAATATAGTTGAAAGAAAATGGTCAATTATCCAAAAACATACAACGATGACGAGAAAACTTTTTATGGACGCTTTAATATTTTGTATAAAAGATAATAGGTATTTTAAGTATGACGATAAAATTTATAAACAATTAAAAGGTATGCCAATGGGATCACCGGCATCACCAATAGTAGCGGATATTGTGATGGAAGAACTATAAGACACGTGTATAAGTAATCTGGACATAAAACCAAGACTAATAACAAAATATGTGGACGATTTGTTCGCAATTGTAAAGAAGGACGAAATTGAAAGGACACTAAATACACTAAACACGTTCCACAGAAGGATAAAATTTACATCCGAACAAGAACAAGACCAAAAACTTCCATACTTAGACGCACTTATCATGAGAAAAGACGACAAAATCAAAATTGACTGGTACCAGAAACCTATGTCGACTGGAAGACTCATAAACTTCAACTCCAAACATCCAAAAAAGACAATTTTAAATACTGCCAAAAATTTTATTAGACGAGTCTTTAATATCAGCGACAACAGTTTCCATAAAAAGAATGAAAAAATAATTCTGACAATTCTCAAGGACAACGGATTTCCAAAGCTGACAGTCCAAAACTTAATAAAATCATTTAAAAATAACCAAAATAATCCAAAGGCAGTAGCCGATACCGTAAAAATTTACAAATCCATGACATATCTACCGGGTTTTTCCAAAAAATTTAAAAAGTCGGACGTTTACTACAAAGAAAAGTACAGAATAGCTTACAAAACGAACAACACATTAAAACAATTATATACGAACACAAAAAGTAGGTTGGACAAAAACGACAAATCGAATTTGATTTATCAAATATCGTGCAAAGGTGACGGATCCAACGTATGCAATAAAGTATATGTTGGAACAACTAAGACAAAATTACGGACAAGAATTGCTGGACATAAATCAGAACAGAAATTAATTGACAAACCCTTAGACCAAAAAACGGCGTTAGCTGCCCACTGTACTTTAACTGGACATAAATCAAATTTTGACAATGTGAGTATTTTACAACAAGAGACGCATTACTCACGCAGGTTTACATTAGAAATGCTCCACATTATAAATACACCGACTCAATACAGACTTAACTATAAAAAAGACACGGATAATTGCGCTCACATATACAAACATTTGATAAAAACAAAAAAGCTAAAAAACAAAACATTAGACAGCTGATTAAAGTCAAAATATTTACAAGACAAAACAGTTGACAACTGAAGGGCTTAAAGTATGGTGCAATAGATAGATTTGTGCAATATTTTTTTCCCTCTGGATGTTAAGTGTTTATGTGTTTTTTGCTGTTTCAACGTAGTAGCGTCAATGTTTCGTTTTAAAGTTTTTTAATTTATTTAAATAGTGTAAGTTTTTTAAATGTTTGTGAAAAGTTATGTTTATATTTAAAAATGTGTATTTTATTTTTTAGTTTAAAAAAACCCTGAAGATGACTTCCAACGGAAGTCGAAATATCGGTTAAAAATAAAATTAATTAAATTGAAAAATTTAAAAATTAATCTTTAATTTTGCAAAACGACCTGCAGCTCATCAACACAACTAAAATTTTCAGTAAATAATAAAAATACTTATTGCTACTCTAGCGCTGCGAAATGTTCTTGTTACGCCTCTGGCATCAACCGGGGATTCTCCTTTCTCCTCACTCATGCGCCTGACTTGACTTCTGCTGGCATCTAGTCTTTGTTCTCACTACGTTCTAGCGCATGAATACCTCGGGAAAACCCAAAAACATACTCATGCGTTTGAATCTAACTTTACCCCTTACGCGAACTCCTAGCCTTGAAAATAACACTTCGGTAGGGCGATGATGTCGAGCTCTCGCAATCAAATACCTCGGGGAGACCCGAAAGCGTATTTGTTTGGTTGAACGCGTCAACAACCGCCAGACTGAAAAAACTAAACTCTGCCGCTGTGACCGATGTTGAGTTCTCGCAACTAAGTACCTCGGGGAAACCCAAAAGCGCACTTATTTGGTTGAACACGTCACCGACCGCCTAATCAAAAAAACTACTCCCCGCCGCTGTGACCGATGCTGAGCTCTCGCAACTAAGTACCTCGGGAAAACCCAAAAGCGCACTTATTTGGTTGAACACGTCACCGACAGCCAAATAAACTAATCTCTGTCGCTGTGACCGTACGCTACTTAGCTGAATCTGTCGCGTTCTAGCGCATGAGCATCTCGGGAAAACCCAAATACACACTCATGCGTTCGAACCTAACCGCAACCCCCCGCACGCGAGACCTACGCTATGCTATCGGCTTGACGATTGCTCGGAGTTCTTACTCACAAGTACTTCGGGAAAACCCAAAACCGCACTTGTGTGTTCGAATGCACGACGACCGTCAAGCTAGCTCACTGCTGGAAAGAGAATTTGATTAGTTATTTATAAATTACCACTGTAGGCTGCGAACTGCGACTGCTGGCTCTGGTGGTCCCCGGTTGAATGAATAAAATTGTGATCGGCATCCAACACCCAACCTCTTGCTGGTATCGATTACATCAGCTGGTTCTTTTTATCTGTCACAACAGCTGTTTTGGTTGGTGGTGCCAGATAGTTTGATACTTAACCTAGTGTCTTAACTACTAATTTACGCCCCTATGCCAACTTCAATAACGAGTTGTTCACATGCGCGTTTGCTTATGATTACTTAAAATATATTGTATAAAATTCATTTAGTTAAATTCACTTGTAACTTACAATAATTAAAATAAAATAAATAGGGATTTTCACCAATAAGTAATAAAAATAAGAAAAATTTAACGTGAGTCTGAATATAATGTGATGCGGCGACGCGTCAGTCACCCGCCTTGATGCCTATGTTTGGAGGAAGAAAACGAGTGCCGACTTTCTTCCTCACAATGGTTTGCGAGTTATCACGAAATTAAAATAAAAAAATATTTCTGTGCCACGTCCCTGTTAGAAACTTGAAAAACTTTAAACCTAGTCCAATCTTAATTTTGTTCACATATGAATGAAATCCCGAAGTTTTATCAAAATCACTGCAGCCATTTTCGAAATAAAGTTCAGCCATATATAAATATAGTAGCGAAATTTGGTTTATGCTAGAAAAAACTCTTGAAATAAATACCAACAAAAGAAACTAAACGATACTGGCTAGCATACACCATCTAGCGTAATGGTGTAAAAATAATAAACCGAAAAGACGCTGCAGTACACTATTAAAGTCAGTAACCGAGACGCATCTAGATTGTGAAATTCAACGTCGTACAACGCCATCTAATAATAGCAACCTTCTCGATAATTGTGAGCTCAATGTCAGTGCGCCATGCTGGTGAATTGTGGTGAATTGTGGATAGTGGTAGAATGCACGCTACAAAGTAGCACTGGTAGGTTGTAGATAATAGTAGAATATACGCCATCTGGCAGCTAGTAGATTATTCGAGAAAGTGATGCATGTAGTATAAAAGGGTGTCATTTGAGTTTTCGGACACAGTAGTATTTCAACAGTGAAGTGGAACACTTGAATTAAAAGCAATAAAGTGAATACAGTGTGATCCGTAGTAAAGTAAAACAGTTTTCTATACAGTGTTAAATTAATATTAGAATTTGAACGTTAATAAAATAAACCATTTTATAACTAAATAAGTTTGTGTGTTTTTAATTGTTACACAATCCAGTGATCGAACTCAGAAAAGTGTGAGAGATCGAAATTATCGTCAAAGAGACAGAAATTTCGTTACAATTGGTGTCAGAAGTGGGATTGTGTAAAAGAATTAACAATCAATTAAAAAAAAAAAATAAAATAAAAATGATTAAGTTTGAAGGTCTGAAAGTGGATCAACTGAAGAAGGAGTTGCAGCAGCTGAATCTGCAATCTACTGGCGGAAAGGTGGAGTTACAGAAACTCTTACGGCAGGCTCTTGAGGCTCAAGGTGTAAGCCTGGAAGAGCATGAATTTTGTAGTGATGTATCAGAATCAGCAGCGAAAGTGGAAGAAGCTTCTGGACCAGCGGCAAGTGGTGAAGTTGTAGATATGTCAAAGTTCGAGAAAATGTTAATGGCGATGACGCAGACAATAAGTCAGAACGCGCTGCAGGTCCAGGTGGGTCAGAAAGAAATTGATCAAAAGTTAAGTCAGAACGCGCTGCAGATCCAGGCGGTTCGAGAAGAAATTGATCAGAGCTTAAGTCAAAATGCACTGCAAATAGACCAAAAGTTAAGTCAGAACGCGACGCAGATCCACGCAATGAATCAAAACATTGAAGCTGTTCGAACGGAAGTTGCCAAAATAGTAAATGGCCTCGATACAAAAATGACTGAGTTACAAGTTGACGTTGAATCATTCAAGGAAAAAGTTCAAAATAATCTTGAAAAAGTACAACATAATCTTGAAAAAGTTCAAAATAATTTTGAAGACGTTAATAAAAGGATTCAACAGTTGGAAATAAGCGAACCAACCACTCAAGTGATAAGAGAAATCAGCGCAGAGAGGCTTAAGGCACCCTCATACGATGGAACAACGCCATTTAGTGTTTTCAAGTTCCAATTCGAAACAACATCTGGTCACAATCGTTGGGATAATGAAAGCGCAGCTGCAGCGCTAATTGTGGAATTAAAAGGCGCAGCTGCAGAAGTTTTGCAAACGGTTCCAGTGGCGGAGCAGAAAAACTACAAGGCGGTGATGGATGCCTTACAGCGAAAATATGGCAGTGACCACATGAAGCAGATTCACAGATTGGAGTTGAAAAGTCGTATCCAGAAATCTGGTGAGTCCTTGCAGGAATATGCTGCGGATATTGAGCGATTGGCACATCTTTCCTATCCTGACGAGTTAAGTGTTGTAGCTGAAAAATTCAAAATAGAGGCGTTTATTGACGGCATACGTGACTTAGATACAAAACGCGAGACAATGAGGAGCCCGAAGACAACATTTAACGAAACAGTAATGGTTGCCCTCACTCAAGAGATGATTGCGTTGACATGCCGCCCATCACTGAAAACTCGTCGGATGGAGGTGGAGGCTGAAAAGAAAAATTCATCGTTCGCCAGCAGTAGCTTCAGCGGAAAATGCTACAACTGTGGTAAACAGGGACACATGGCACGTGACTGCAAATAACGGCGTAAACGATCTGCATCACATTCACCAAGAAGAGGAATTGAAAATAGGGTGGACGGTGGCGAAAATGATAGCGGGCAGCAGGCGCATACGGGGAATCATGGTTCGATTCCGGAGAGGGAGCCTGAGAAACGACTATCACATCGCAAAGAAAGCCAGCATGGAAATGCGGATGCATTTTTCCGTCGTCTATGTAAATGAATGTTCACGAACGGAAAATAAAGCTGAAACAATTGATGTGCGCCGTTTGAACGTTTTGCCTGAAGAAAAGTGGACAAAAGAGGAGGTAAGACGGGACCAGCGCAGTGATCGGGATCGTGGTGATCGTGAACGAGAGCGTGAAAGGGAACGCGAACGAGAACGGGAGAGAGAACGTGAAATAGATCGCGAGCGTGATCGCGAACGGCGTGAAGAATGCGACAGAGAACGAAAGCGGGAACGTGAAAGAGAACGTGAACGAGAGGAGGTTAGAGAGCACCCTGAAAGAGACAAAGTTGAAAAGGAGGATCCAGAACGGCCAGATAAAGATCGTGAGCGCAGAAGAAGAGAAAGGGAACGAGAACATGAGAAAGAGCGAGAACGAGAGCAGTCACGCCGAGAGCGTTCTCGAAGTCGGAAGAAATCTTCTAGACGTCGGTCTAAATCGCGTAAAAAGGAACGTGAGAAAGAGCGTGATAAAGATTGCGACAAGATGAAAGCTCGGTGTGACCTGCGAGCAAATACTGAAGGGTTCAAGAAAGGTCAACTAGTGCTGCTACACAACCCGCAACGGAAACGAGGCTTGTCTCCTAAGTTTCAGACTCACTGGGATGGACCTTACCGGATCGTCACAAGGATTAATGATGTTGTGTATCGAATCCAAAAATACCCCGGGAACAAAAGTAAATTAAAGGTAGTCCACATCGAAAGGCTGGCACCTTATACTAGAAACGGAGAGACTCTTGTTCGGGACGAACAAGTTTAAGCGGAGGGCAGTGTAGCGAAATTTGGTTTATGCTAGAAAAAACTCTTGAAATAAATACCAACAAAAGAAACTAAACGATACTGGCTAGCATACACCATCTAGCGTAATGGTGTAAAAATAATAAACCGAACAGACGCTGCAGTACACTATTAAAGTCAATAACCGAGACGCATCTAGATTGTGAAATTCAACGTCGTACAACGCCATCTAATAATAGCAACCTTCTCGATAATTGTGAGCTCAATGTCAGTGCGCCATGCTGGTGAATTGTGGTGAATTGTGGATAGTGGTAGAATGCACGCTACAAAGTAGCACTGGTAGGTTGTAGATAATAGTAGAATATACGCCATCTGGCAGCTAGTAGATTATTCGAGAAAGTGATGCCTGTAGTATAAAAGGGTGTCATTTGAGTTTTCGGACACAGTAGTATTTCAACAGTGAAGTGGAACACTTGAATTAAAAGCAATAAAGTGAATACAGTGTGATCCGTAGTAAAGTAAAAAAGTTTTCTATACAGTGTTAAATTAATATTAGAATTTGAACGTTAATAAAATAAACCATTTTATAACTAAATAAGTTTGTGTGTTTTTAATTGTTACACAATCCAGTGTTGTACGTATTGCTTATTGTAGGGTTCGCACCAACCATTGTGCATAAAGGGCTTTGACCAACACAATGTTTGTAGCGTATCAATACAGTAAAATATTATGACAAGGTCAGCGGCAACTCAAACACATTGTTTACGATGACCAATAATTTGTGCAACAACAACAAATGTCTGGTTGACATACATTTGGAAATGCACAACATAAGTGTGTCATTCATTTGACGCCACACACAAAGACAAAGCAATGGGATGTAACATAACACTTTTACTATTTGTTTGTTTATCGTTTTGCTTTGAGCTAATTTCAATATGTAACAGATGCATGGCATGTGTTACAATTATTTTTGTAAAATTATGATGAGTAAGAATTTTTGGATAACGAGTGAAAAGAAGAATTATGTCTTTTCACTCAAATAAAAAATGTATATAAGAAAAAATTATAAACTAATAAAATCAATCGAAGATCTGACTTTGACTTAATAAAATCAATCGAAGATCTGACTTTGAATTAAGATTATTAAACATTGTTTTATTAAGTCTCAAAGGATCATCTATTCACCCCTGTATCCTTTGTGGCTGTGTAAGTGATAGCTCATGGCGAGCTTCTAATAAAGCCAAAAATAGGACCTTAGGGAAAACCTTTTTAATCTAAAACTCCTTTCCGCTATAGATAAATCATCCGAGTACTAGAACCTTTATATGGCGATCCTGCAACCGACCACAGGAATCTTCTGATCAACAAACTGATTTGATCAAAATCCAATAACTACAAGAAAATAATAAAGTATAGCTCCATAAACATGGCCCTTACCAAGCAGACAGCTCGTAAATCTACTGAAGGAAGAGCTTTACGTAAAAAATTCGCTACTATGGCAGCACGTAAACCTGCACCATCAACCGGTAGTACTAAGGAGTCACATCATTATAGTACCATTGCATTAAGTGACATCCGTCGTTACCAAAAATCAACTGAATTGTTGATCCACAAGTTGCTATTTCAACGTTTAGTACGTGAAATTGCACATTATTTCAAACCCGATTTACGTTTCCAATCGGCAGCCATTGGTGCCTTACAAGAAGCATCATAAGCCTGTTTGAAGACACCAACTTATACGAAATCCATAACAAACATGCCACCATTATGCCAAAAGAGATTCAGTTGGCTCACTGAATTCGTATAGAACATGCTTCAATTAAACGTCTTTATATTATAATCAACAAAAATAAATTATCATTGATATATTAATAGTGAAAAACAATAAAGTTAGTACTTTTGCTATAGGACGTAATTAAGTTTCTCTTAGTTTTAACTATTTTTATGTTGTTTAATATCAGTCTATTTCAAATTCAGAAAATACTTTAGCAACAGCAAAATTAAAGAAATTCAGAATAGTTTGCTTAAAAACCCAAAATACAAATATAATAAAAATTAATATAGGTAGTAATAGGACAATTAATCTCCTAATAGATACAGGTGCAGATATCTCAATAATTAAGCAAAATATCATAGAAAATCATCCAATATTGATGATTGAGCCATGCCAGATAACAGGAATAGCAAGCAAGCCAATAACCATTGACCAGCAAGTCGAATTAGACATTAAATTAAATAGCGGTCAAATAAAACATGAATTCTATGTAGCAGATAAACAAATCGATATAGTTACAGACGGTATACTAGGAAGAGATTTCCTACTAAAATTCAATTGCAAAATAGATTACGAAACATGTGTTCTCACACTAAACATGTCGGAAATGCAAGAAGACATTCCAATATACATGAAATTGCCCACAAGGATAATAAATATTACAATCCCAAAGAGAAGTGAAATAATTACAAGCGTAAATGTGAACCTAAATGAAGACTCCATAGTACAAGCAAGAGAAATACAAAAAGGTATTTTTATAGCCAATGCGATAGTCCCAGCAAATGGTAATAAACATATAAAAATTCTGAATACAACAGATAATGACATTCATATTAAAGAATGTGACATATCAAGAACCGTTAAAAAACTTCCAAATCCTGAGCTTCAAAGATAATCCCAATGAAAACGGCAATTTTGAACCAACAAATAAAGGATATGATGACAAATCGAAACAAGAAGTAATGGACTTATGCAATAAGTACAAAAATATTTTTCATAGAGAAGGAGATATATTAGCTACAAACAACTTTTACAAACAACATGTAGTACTAAATGACGAGTCACCTGTCTACATAAAAAACTATAGACTTCCACAATCTCAACTTCATGAAATAGAAAATCAAGTAGAAAAATTGTTAGAAGAGGACATCGTTGAACCATCGTACAGCCCATACAATTCACCGTTACTAGTAGTACCAAAGAAATCACAAAGTGGTACAGCAAAATGGAGACTAGTAGTAGATTTTAGGGCACTAAACAAAAAGATTGTTAATGATAAATTCCCACTAACAAGACTGGAAGACGTATTAGACAAACTTGGAAACGCAAAATATTTTTCAACTCTAGATATGACGAGTTCATTTCATCAGATTCCATTAACTAAAAGCTCAAGACATCTAACGGCATTCTCAACAAATTCAGGACATTACCACTTTAAACGTTTGCCATTTGGACTAAAAATTGCGACAAATAGTTTCCAACGGATGCTATCAATTGCTTTAAGCGGACTACAGGAATCAGCATTTCTTTATGTAGATGACATCATAGTGTTTGGTTCCACCTTAAAACAACACAACAGAAACCTAGAACAAGTATTTCAAAAACTACAAAAAGTTAACCTAAAGCTAAACCTTAGCAAATGTGAGTTTTTGAGAACAGAAGTAGTATATCTAGGGCATCTGATAACATCTAAAGGTGTAACAACAGATCCAGCAAAACACGACGTCATAAGGAATTACCCACAACCGAAGGACGCTGATGAAACACGTAGATTCGTAGCATTCTGCAACTATTACAGAAAATTTATTGAAAATTTTGCAGAAATTGCTCGACCTTTAAATCAATTGTTAAAAAAAGGACAACTGTTCAACTGGACAGAAGAATGCAACACAACTTTCAACACACTGCGAGAAAAGCTGATATCACCGCAACTGTTAGCATATCCAAATTTCGAGAAACCATTCATTCTCACAACAGACGCATCACAATACGCATTAGGAGCAGTCTTATCCCAAGGTGAACCAGGACAAGATAAGCCAATAGCTTACGCCTTGAAAACTCTAAACAAACATGAAGTCAATAAAGCAATCATCGAGAAAGAGCTACTTGGAATACATTGGGGGATAAACTACTTTAGACCATATCTCTACGGAAGAAAGTTCACAGTATACACAGACCACAGACCTTTAGTGAGTCTATTTACGCATAAAAATCCATCATCAAAATTAACAAGAACACGTTTAGATTTAATGGATTACGACTTTGAAATAATTTTCAAACAGGGCAAAATGAACACAAATGCAGATGCACTCTCACGAATAAAAATAGATTCAAATAAATTAAAAGAAATGATACCAAAAGAAAAGCACGTGCAAGTACTTACAAGGGCGGCAAAAGAAAAAATGAATAAAAAAGATAATGTGTACACGAAAAAACTGAACAGTGGTGCTAGTTCTCAGCAAGTGCAGTCTGATCAACTACATATATGGGAAGCTACATCATTTTCAGAAGTTAAAGGCCTAAAAAGATTAAAATTTATAAACAATTCCATGGAAAATAAGAATCTTGAAAGAGCAGAAAATCTTGAGATGTTAAACGAAAAATCTTTATCAGAGTTAAAATTGGTTCAGAGGAAGTCTACATCAAAAAATCAAGGTAAAAATGATAAAATAATCGTTGCTCAAAATAAAGTTCTTGCGATATTACACGAAAAATCTTTACCAGAGTTAAAATTGGTTCTGAAGAAGTTAATATCAAAAACACAAGAACAAGAGATAAAAACGCTAGCGCTGGAAACGAATGATGAGATATTCACATTGATAACAGTTCCAGAATTAAAAGAATTATATAGTAAGCTGCAGCATAAAAATAAAAACGCGTTAAAAATAATATTGTATCTGCCCCCTTATGAAATTAAAAATAAAGAAAAACAAATACAGCTGATAAAACAGCATCATGACACACGAACTGGAGGTCATGTAGGTATCAAAAGATGCATCGCGAAGTTAAAACAAAAGTACATTTGGAAGAATCTATCCAAAATGGTAAAAACATATATAAATAATTGTAATCTATGCAATGAAACGAAAATAATAAAGTATACCAGAGAGAAAATGTGCATAACGGAAACTCCATCTACAGTATTTGAAACAGCGACTATGGATACAGTCGGACCGATGAGACCATCAGAAGGATATAGGTACATTCTAACAATCCAATGTGAATTGTCGAAATTCTTAGTAGCAATTCCTTTAGAAGATAAAGCAGCCATTACAGTAGCAAAAGCAATCGTGGAACAATTTATATTAAAATACGGATGCTTCAAGACACTGAAAACTGATAAAGGAACCGAATTTGTAAATGAACTATTACAAAACATATGCAAAGCTTTACAAATCGAGAAACGTACTTCAACACCTTATCATCATGAGACGATAGGAACAGTTGAGAGAAACCATCGAGTACTTAATGAATATCTGAGAAATATGCAAGAAAACGACAACTGGGCAACATTATTGCCATACTATGTATTCTGTTTCAACACAACTCCACATAGCACGACGACTTAGGGGCCGTTCATAAATTACGTAAGACAATTTCATGACTTTTTGACCCCCCCCTCCCCCGAGTAAGATTTAGTAAGATTCTCACTACCCCTCCCCCCCCCTTCCGAAATCTTACGTAAGATTCATAATTAAGGTGAAACTAGTCAAAACATGTATTTTTCATGTGATGTACTATATTTAATTTTAATATACATATGTTACATATTAAATTAATATTACGAAATTGCAAACTACACATTTGTTTTTCAAGATGAATAAAAAAAGTCATCGTAAGTCATCGTTAGTCCATGCGCTTTTCTACCAGTCTGATAGTGAACCTACAATTGGCACACCCGATTCGTCTGTTGAATTTTTTGATTCACATTCAAACCCTGTAACATCAATATCCTCGTCGTCATGCCACTCTGCAACTTGACAAATCTCCGATTGTTTTAAAATGCAAAGGCTTTTCCCCTGCCCGTTTCAAAATTGATACTGGATGAATCATGTGAGTGCGACTACAGTCTTTTCCATGTAGTTTTTTGTGCATTACAGTAGCTTTTTTCGAGGCAAAGTACTGGTCACAAATATTACAAACTCGATCAGCTAAGACGTTTGCAAGCGAAGGACAAAAAAAATCGTAAGGCATGATTTTGAACTGTGGATGTGCTTTTGACCAATCGTAATTTAACGCTAAGCGAAGAAATAGTGGACAAAACCGATTGCTGTTTTGGTCTCCTGTTGAAGAAGGAATCGAAAGCGAATCTTCTTGTTGAAGAGGACAAGTGCAAGTGGGTGGTAAAGAACCGGGACAACATCAACACAATTTCAAAGTCGACGTATCTGCGTGTAAATGCCTGAATAATAGCAAACTTGTGAGACGGTGTTTCAAGTCGACCCTGCGTGTAAACAACATACATATACTATTTCATTACATAAACAGAAGAGAAGTTGTCCCGTTCAGAGTCGATTACTTAAATCGATTGTAATCGATATTTCTGAATCTTTCGTGACTGTCGAAAATTCAAATATATTTCATTACTCTCACAAATGACGATGCGTTAATACAACTTTAATGTATGAATACGCATTTTAAATCTTACGTAAGATGATCATTCACCCCCCCTCCCCCTCTCGTAAGATGTAGTAATTAGTAAATTTTTTTAATATATAAACATAATTAAATATATGAATATTATTACATAACTACTAAGATAAAACAAAATATCGCTATATCACTAGAGCTTAAATACACACCATGCATCAAGAACAATATATTCACATATGGTACAAGCGCATAAGCGTTTATTCACATTTAAGAACTATTAATAAACGTTATGCATTTCCAAAAGGGGTAGAGGTGTTGTACGTATTGCTTATTGTAGGTTTCGCACCAACCATTGTGCATAAAGGGCTTTGACCAACACAATGTTCGTAGCGTATCAATACAGTAAAATATTATGACAAGGTCAGCGGCAACTCAAACACATTGTTTACGATGACCAATAATTTGTGCAACAACAACAAATGTCTGGTTGACATACATTTGGAAATGCACAACATAAGTGTGTCATTCATTTGACGCCACACACAAAGACAAAGCAATGGGATGTAACATAACACTTTTACTATTTGTTTGTTTATCGTTTTGCTTTGAGCTAATTTCAATATGTAACAGATGCATGGCATGTGTTACAATTATTTTTGTAAAATTATGATGAGTAAGAATTTTTGGATAACGAGTGAAAAGAAGAATTATGTCTTTTCACTCAAATAAAAAATGTATATAAGAAAAAATTATAAACTAATAAAATCAATCGAAGATCTGACTTTGACTTAATAAAATCAATCGAAGATCTGACTTTGAATTAAGATTATTAAACATTGTTTTATTAAGTCTCAAAGGATCATCTATTCACCCCTGTAGCCTTTGTGGCTGTGTAAGTGATAGCTCATGGCGAGCTTCTAATAAAGCCAAAAATAGGACCTTAGGGAAAACCTTTTTAATCTAAAACTCCTTTCCGCTATAGATAAATCATCCGAGTACTAGAACCTTTATACCAGTGATCGAACTCAGAAAAGTGTGAGGGATCGAAATTATCGTCAAAGAGACAGAAATTCCGTAACAATATATAAATATATAAATATACAATTTTAGCTCGTTTAATAATAGTAGATATATCACCGAGGTTATGGCCCGAACCTCTTAAATTTCGCTAATTTTTAGATATGTTTCAGTGCGTATTAAAAGCAACAAGCGCACTAATTTTCAGTCTTGTGTTCAAAATCGTTATTGAGTAATCGGTTTTTTAAATTTAAAGGCAAAACCTTTTCAATTAACGATAGACTAGTAATAAGTACCGATATCAATGAAAAGAATGGTATAATTTTTTTATGTAGGTGTTTGAATGTAGTTTCTGAAAAAAAATTAAAAAAAAATTATTCGAAGTTATTATCAGTTAGTTATTAACGTTTAAAGATTAAGATCGATATTTAAGAAAAGTGCGACCTCTTCGATTTTTGCTTAAAACTTTCTCAAAATTCTACTCTATATAACGCAACTTTTAAGCCGTAGTTCAAGATGTAATGACAGTTTTTCTATTTTTTTTCGAATTTCGAAAATTTTATATTTGTTTTTTAGGATTGAACTATCTATATCACTAGCTTAAACAAAAAAAGATTTGATCTTTATCATAATTTTTTTATGTATTTTGAGTCGTAGATTCCAAAAATGTCAACTATTTTTTATACCCTACACCGAGGGTATATTCACTTTGTCCATCCGTTTGTAACACATAGAAGGAGGCGTGGCAGGCATGGAAAAGTATATATATTCTTGATCAGCGTCACCACCTGAGTTGATTTAGCGATGTCCGTCTGTCTGTCTGTCTGTCTGTCTGTCTGTCTGTCTGTCTGTCTGTCTGTCTGTCTGTCTGTCTGTCTGTCTGTCTGTCTGTCTGTCTGTCTGTCTGTCTGTCTGTCTGTCTGTCTGTCTGTCTGTCTGTCTGTCTGTCTGTCTGTCTGTCTGTCTGTCTGTCTGTCTGTCTGTCTTTCACACACAGGTCACATCTTCTTGCAGACATCTTGCTATTGAAAATGGGCGAAATCGGTTAACTGACACGCCTACCGCCCATACCCTATGTATATATACCCAGGTCAATTTTGAAAAAAGTTGCAGCGATTTTGATGAAAATTGGTGATTTGATGCACATGTGAACAAGATTAGGATCAGGTTAGGTTTCAAGTTTTCAAAGCTTTCTACAGGGGCGTGGCACAGCCCTAAATTTTAACCTTTATGCCTCGTAAGCCTTGCAAGATATTGTTATGAAATTTGGTAAACGGATACATATCAAATATATCTTGAGTTGAGATAAAAGTGGGCGGAATTGAAAAAGTGGGCGTGGCACTTTTCAACTGCTAAAAATTTTGATTCCATATATGGGGTAAAACACGCGAAAACGCCAGCGAAAGAATTTTTTGGCTCCGATTTGGCTGAAATTTGACATTATTATAATATCGATGTCCAGCAATAGAACTGCGTTCAGGAATTTGCCCTAGTATTATTTGTTGTCTAGATACGCGGGTATGAAATTCACGATTTTTGTACTTTTTCAGAATAAGTGTTTTTTTCGAAAATTCATAGCTTACAGCAAACTCTATCAATTAATAATTGGTATACCTACGATTTTAGGTTTTTACTTGTACTTTTCGAAAAAAATACTGTTTCTGAAAAAAAAAATTTTTCGCAAAAACTTTGCGAATCTAAAATTATTTTTGAATTTTTTTTTAAAAAAACCATTTTTTAAAATTTTTTTTTTTATTTTTAAAAAAAACTTTGATTTATTCTGCGTTTACTGCCGTAAAATTTTTTATGGGGAAAAAATTATTTAAATTTTTTTTTTTAATTTAAAAAAAAAATTAAAGAGCCAAAATGTTGAAAATTGAAATGAATTTTTGAATTTTTTTTGAAAAATGTATTTCTGAATATTTTTTTGTTTTTTAGGTGTTTACTTGTACTTTTCGAAAAAAATACTGTTTTTGAAAACAAAAATTTTTTCTCAAAAATTTTGCGAATTGAAAAATATTTTTGCATTTTTTTTTAAAAACCCATATTTAAAAATTTTTTTTTTTTTTTTAAAAAAATTTGATTTATTCTGCGTTGAATGACGTAAAAATTTTCGAAGGGAAAAAAGTATTTATATTTTTTTTTTAGTTTTAAAAAAAAATTAAAGAGCTAAAATTTTATAAATTGAAATGAATTTTTGAATTTTTTTTGAAAAATCCATTTCTTAATATTTTTTCGGTGAACTTCAGATTACAGCTTGATACGCAAGCTTCAAAATGATATGCCATAACATGAGGGCAAGTAGTCAATTAAAGTGTTTGAGCCGTTAAAAGCGCGCTGTACTACGCGTTGAAAGGCTACTGCACTGATTTTAATTTTCAGATTTAAGTAGGTAAATAAGGCCGGTTCCCTGACAAAATCGTATGAACTTTTTGTATGGATGCAAACATTCTACAACTGTCTCAAAATATGGCTTCAAAAAATTTTCTAAGTCCCTAAATGTAAACAAACTGATAAGAGTTGGTGAGCACATGGTAAAATGTAAACAAACCAGCATGGTAATATGCCGGTCAGCGTAAACAAACTGATAAGAGTTGGTGAGCACATGGTAAAATGTAAACAAACTAGCATGGTAATATGCCGGTCAGCGTAAACAAAGGGTTCAGAAGTAAACAAAGGCAAGGCGGTATGTCAACGATTGTGGTGTCCGTTTGTCAGTACAAATTGATAAGCAGTCAACACAATTGTAACCGCAGTCATGCCGAATGTGAAAAACAGAATTTCTCGTATGATAGCCAGCAGAGTTGTGACCGCAATCGCGTCGAATGTGAGTAGCGGAATTTGTTGTATGCAGCTGTGTGCAGCAGCAGAGTACTTCGCTGCTTCTATAATATGAGTTATGAGGGCTTAAGATAGTTTCACCAAATTTTGGATATTTTTAGAGATTCCCCCACCTAAAATTGCGGGGATTTAAAAATTTCCCTAAATTTTCTCTTATGCGCCAGTGTGCTACATGGTAAGAGTTGGTGAGCACATGGTAAAATGTAAACAAACCAGCATGGTAAAGTGTTGGTAATATGTAAATAAAAAGAAAAAGGTTTTTGCTAAACTTGATAGGATACTTTGAACAAAACATGTATGTACATAGGAAAACTGTAAATCAAAATACATTCAACTAGTAGCGATAAAACAAAGCTTTTTAAACTTAATCTTAACCATACTCAACATTGGAAAGCTCAAAAACAATACAAAAGGTTTTACTTATTTCAATTATAGATGTGTGAAATTTTAAAAACAAAAAACTCTGCAACAAGCAAAATCAGTACAAAAATTGTTTAATTTATATTTCTTTATTGATTTATTATTATTATAAGTATATGTAACTTATTTAATCATAACTTAGCATATAAATATTTATTTTATTCCGAACGACTTCGGAGAAAGCGTACGTTTGCGAATTATACACTTGATAATTCGCAAGCCCACCCAAAGTAGATACCCTCTCCATCAAAGTTACTTTAAACATTAACTTGGCTTCCAATGTATTCATTACCAATACATCAGTAGCCATGTTAAAGTCTACACCATAAACTTTTTCAAGATGTTCCTGCATATATTTTCCGCTAGCAACATCCGTGAGGTGATTTATAATAGTTTCCACAATTTCCTCACGAAATGTTGGATTGGCATACAAGGTATACCACATATTGTCCAGCTCAACAGCAGAAGTTACCTGCCTCATACCGCACTCAATGATATTACCGTTTTCAATGATGAAGTTATACATCTATAATTAAAAAATAATGGAATGATATTTTATCAATAATATAATTTTATATATATATAGTTTTATGAATTACCTTTGATGAACTTTCCACTTGTTATGATGAATAATGTTTATATGATCCCTTTTATATCGTTTTTGAATTATAATATTTACATATTTTTGCTTTTGCGGTTTCCTAACTAACATACTTTAAACATAAAATTTCAGATGGATTGAACATGACTGTTGTAAAAATTAAAATTTTATCAATTGTGGTATTGGTTGTTGGATAACAAATTTATTTTAAAACCAGAACAACAGAACATTTTTTCAACAGATAAATTAATAATTTTAAAATTGGGCAAGTGGTTAGTGAGTGAAGAATATGTACGGGTTGATAAGGAAAGATTTTTGGCTTAACCAAAAATTTTAGTGATTGCACATTTCGTTTACAGTTGAGAAAGTAAATAATTTTCTCATACTTTTGTCTTTTGCGGTTTTGCTGATAAACTAAATTAATAATTTTTTAGAAATTTTAAATGCAAATAATTTTCTCATACTTTTGTCTTATGCGGTTTTGCTGATAAACTAAATTAATAATTTTTAGAAATTTTAAATTTGGGTAAGTGGGTAGTGAGTGAAGAATATGTATGGGTTGATAAGGAAATTTTTTAGCTAGACCGAAATTTAAGTGATTGCGCTTTGCGTTTACAGCTGAGAAAATAAATATTTTTCTCATGCTTTTGTCTTATGCGGTTTTAGCGGATAAGCTAAATTTCTTACATTAGTTCTTATTATTTTTTCCCACTAAAATTGTTTGTTATAATACAAAATTTTGTATAAAACGAAGTGGATTTTAATATTCTACAATCAGTTTTAAAAGTATCAGCAGTAATAATGGTAAGTGAAATATTAATATATCCACATAATTTTTTTATATACTATATCCACATAATTTTTCTCTCTTTAGAATATCGCAAAGAACTTTTACCAGCTTAATAAAATTAAGGGGAATGTTAGCCCGAGAGGGCTGATTCCCCTTAAAAAATACAAGATGTTGCTGATTAAAAAGTTTACCAAACGAGATGGGTCACCGGCGGTAGTCGTAGAACTAGAGGATCTAGTTCTATGGCTACCATCTTCATTTCAGCATCTAACAAATGCTGAAATGCAAGAGATGAACGGTAAAGATATGGTGATCTTTAAAAAGCCCAATGGCAAGCTAGCCATTGAGGTGGAAAACTGGGGTGAGGATGAGCCCCAACATCATTCATCATCCGATGATGATGAATAAGGTATGTATTCTATATATTAATTTAAAATAAATAATTTTAATTAAAAACAAATTTTTTTCTTCTTTTTTATTTGCAGAATAAAATAATTATATATATATAAATATATTATATTAATAATAATAAAAAAATAATTATATATATATATAAATAAAAAAATTTTAAAATTCAAATATGTTTTTTCTTTAAAGAAAGAGTGTAGGTAGATATTTTATACAGTGAAAAATGTACAATTTTTTGTTCAATTAAACGGTGAAATTATTTATCCAAGAATTATGGTTAGCAGAAAATCCTAGCCATTTAACAAAAACTTGATTTCCTTTGGTTTTTATAATTTTTTCAACCAAATATGTGTTTGGATAATGAGTTCGCATTAACTCGTTTTCATAAAATCCTCCAATAATTGGCTGCCCTTGGTAATCTTCCAATAAATATGTTACAGGGTTAGTGTTTTGTATGATGCGTATTTTGAAGATTTCAGTAGTCCAATTGGGGGTATATCCCTTATCAAAAATATGTTTGTACTTGTTAATACGAACATGATCACCAATTTTTAGTTTGCCTCTTGTGAAAATTTTAGCATGATTATAAGCGCGTTTAAGTATAGAGCGTTCATTTTTTGGGGTAACAGAATTTGGTTGCATGCCAATAGTTCTGTGTTTATTGTTATTGTATTGAGTAATAAGTTCCTTATACATATTAATCCATTGATGATTTCCTTGCAAGCTAAATTTTTTCCACATCATTTCTTTTAATGTTCTATTAAAACGTTCCACAATAGAAGCCTTCATTGTACTGTATGATGAATAGTGATTAATATTATGTTTCCTCATAAGATTTCCAAATATTTTATTGTAAAACTCTTTACCATTGTCTGTTTGTAAGTTTTTTGGTATTCTTTTTTCTAAAAAAATTGTTTTCATCGCGTTAGTAATATTTTCACTACCTTTTGATTTAACAGCAACAGCCCACGCAAACTTTGAAAATGTATCTATTACAGTTAAAATAAACCGATAATTTTTGTTATATTTTGAATAAGCACCCATCTCAACAAGATCCGCTTGCCAAAGATCATCTATTCCCTTTGTTATTACTCGCCGCCGATTAAAATTTCTACGTGCTGGTTTATGCAGTTCCTGAACTATTTTTTCCCGTTCCATTTCCAGTTTCTTTTATTTTCTTAAGAGTTAAATCAACACTATTTATTCGATCTTCAAAAGACTCTTTATTATCTTGTATTGTTTTATTAATTCGTGTTTCCAATTCAATAATTGATCTATTAACAGTTTCTGCTGAGAACTCAATTTTATATGAGAGTAAATATTTCACCTGTCTTAGTACTTCTTCTAACTCTTGCTGTAAAACACTTTGCTCTTGTACAAATTTATTAAGATTTATTTCTGTATTATTGATTTTTTCTGTAAATGACTCATCAATTTCTTTTTTTAATTCTTGAAGAATATTTTCTAAAAATGTTTTATTTACAGCATCGTTTCCTAATACTGGATTGGCAATGTTTTTTATTCTTCGCAAGTTGAAATTGAAATGTTGATCACTGTCTAAATGAAATCCAGTGTTTATTTTAGAGCACCTTCTCTCACTTTGATTTATATAATGTCCAAACTTATCGACAGGCATTTTATGAATATTGATAATAGATTACTGGGTTGGTTATTTATAGTATAATTTTTGCTTCTCTCAATTCTTCAATGATTGAAACAATTTCATTATTATGGTTTGAGTGACCAGCTGCTGATGATGCAATTAAAAGACGCAATCTATCTACCAACTCGTTTGGATCATCCCAGTATACATAGTTTATCTTTTTTATATTTAATTTCATCAAACTACCTCCTTTTTTTTTCATTAGTTTCTGAATAATTTGCTTATATTTTTTTCCTGGATTTCCCCGAATTTGTCCATCAGGTTGAAAGTTTCGCCTAAAAACATTAGTTGCTAATAATATTTCTCTATATGTTTTTAAATCATTGTTATCATAATTTTGAGGTGAATTAAAAACTAAAAGTTCATATAAGCCTCGAGTAATAGGCCATTTTGATTTACCAATAATAACATTATCTTTGTTGAAAGAAATGAACTCATTGCCTAGTCTCCATTTTTGATCCCTGTCTTTTTGTGGCCCATAAGCTTTATCTAATTTCCTAATAGAGATTTTTGATAAATCGGGTTCAATTCTTTTGTTTGGTGATGATGTAGTGGTTTCATCAAAATGAGCAGTACTATCATCATCATCATCATCATCATCACCATCATCACCATCATTATCTAATTCTACATCAGTGTCAAATGATTTGAAGGCAGCAGATTTTTCTGTCTCGTCGATATCTCTATTAAATTCAGGAGGTGACGTTTTAAAAGATATCTTTTTTATTTTGGTATGAGGTGGACTCATGGTAAGATTGGTTTCATTTTTTTGTTTCTTAAACGGTGTGCTGCTGCTGCTGATTGGAAAATCATAATCACTATCTTTAAAGTTGGTATTTTCATTTTCCTTTTTTATTTTTCTCTCATGAATTATTTCTTTTAATGGGATAGTTATTGGTTTAAATGTTTTAGCTAGGAGCTCCTCATCTGCAGTTTCTCCAAGTTTAATGCTCCTATATTTCTTTTTCAAAATATTTCGAGTTTTGATAAGATTTTTAGTAATATTTTCATCCATATTAATACTACCAAGCTGAAAATAGATTAACAGGTCAATAGATGAGATAGCATGAAGCTGTTTAACAGAATCAGATTAGATAGCAGGTAGCTGTTTAACAGGATCAGATAGCAGTTAACGGTTTAATAGTAGTTTTATTACTAAGATGGCAAACAGTGTGATATATCTTTTATAGGTTTATATATACATCAAATCCTTTTCTATAGCGACCATTGTTCATAGGATCATCTTTGCTAATAACAAGGAATCCATATTTTGTCTTCCAGCACTTGGAACATATTTCTTGAAATTTTTTATATGCCATATCAGAACCAACATGATCATTATAAATGTGTCTAATATTCAGCTCATCCTGCTTAAAGATGATAATCATATTTGCATTATCACGAATCAAATGCTTTGGTATATGGGTATAAGTTTGGCATAAATAGAAACTGTCAACTTCCTTGTGACGTCCCATACAAAAATATGATCGTACATGATTTTGTTTTTCGCAAGCTATATCATCAAATATAAATATTGAATTTGGTTTTACTTCATCTGGAGATAGAACATCAGAATTATTTGAAAATGAGGAAAAATTTATTTTCTTGATAGGTTTTATTAATCGTTCCAAGTACTTGTATTTTGGTTGATGTGATGACTTTGAGTATAAGTAAATATTTTTAAATTTTAATCCATTAGGGCTTTCAATAAGACTAATCATCACATTTGTTTTTCCACAATTTGATGGACCAACAATAAGAGCTCGAATAGAGTTTGGTAATAATGAACTATGCCGCACTCTATTTGAGACCTTTAATTTTGAATCAATATTATTGATATTTATTGATTTATGTTGCTTTAAAAAACGCATTATGACAACTGATGTTAGAATGTATAAAAGAAGCCCTTTTATCTGTTTTTCAATCACTCTGGTTTTAAATTTCAATTGAAAAGTATTAAAAATGCTAATCATGAATAAAAGGGTAATCAGTCGTCATAGATCTGTTAAGGGAGGAGGAGGTTTCCTGAATAATATAATTAACAAACTTCCCATTGAACTTCATTTACCTGGGTATCAGTTTTGTGGACCTGGTACTAACTTAAAGAAACGTTTAGCAAGAGGTGATCGAGGAATTAATCTGTTGGATGCTGCTTGCAGAGAACATGATATAGCATACTCAAACAACAAAGATTTAGAGAAAAGACACATTGCTGATAGAATATTAGCTGAAAAAGCTTGGGAAAGAGCTAAAGCGAATGATAGCAGTCTTGCTGAAAAATCAAATGCTTGGTTTGTTACCAACGCAATGAAAGTAAAAACCAAATTCGGTATGGGTAGCACCTCTAGGAAAACCAAGAAACTTACAAAAAGAAATAGTAATAAACTATTCAATGATGCATTAAAAAGTGCAAAAAAAAATATAAAGAATACAAAAAGGTTAAAAGATGCAATTAAAATATCGCGCAAAGTAGTAAGTAATATTTTCAAAGGAAAAAAGGCTTTAATTAAAACACCACGAGTAATACCAATACCTAAGTCTGGAGGGTTTCTTCCACTAGCACCAATATTTGCAGCACTTGGTGCACTTGGAGGTTTAGCTGGGGGTGTAGCTGGTATTACAAAAGCAATAAATGTAGTTAAAAACGGGAAAGAACAACTAGTAGAAGCACAATAATAATACAATGGAATCGATTGCAATGGGAAAAGGAATATATTTGAAACCGTATAAAAAAGGACTTGGACTATATTTAAAGCCCTTTCAAAAAAACTAATAGCGAAGCTACCTAAAAGAGCCCTCTCAGATTTAGACTTGAGAAAATATGCAAAAAATATTCCAAATTTTAGAGGTGTGTTTATGTGTGATACACTACCAAATAAACCATTTAAAGCAGAATGTGGAATAATAAATCTGGATACTTCAAAAGGCATGGGCACACATTGGGTAGCTTACTGGAAGAAAAATACCGATATCGAATATTTTGACGGCTTTGGAAATCTGCAACCACCAAAGGAGTTAATAAAATATTTAGGAAAGAATATAAATTATAATTATCTTAAGTATCAAGAATTTAATACAGTAAATTGTGGACATTTATGCATACAATTTTTGTTATCGAAAATGTAATTTTAAAAATAAATAAATAAAAAAAAAATATCTGGTTTTATTTCAGTTTATTCTTTATTTTCATTATTATCATCATCAGAACTTTCATACATGTTGTAAAATATATTCTCATCTTGCTTTTTCTTCCTTTCAACGTTAAGATTAAATGATCCATTTGAATCTTTAACTTTTATTAAAATATGTGGAGTTCCATTTAAGTAATCCATCTGGCTCTTTGTAATGATAAGGAATCTCTTCGGTAAATAAACGTGGTATCCATGATTAACAAGACATCTAATACTTTCCCCATATCTCGTGTCTACTCGTTCTATCCTGTTAACTTCATACTTAATGTTTTCCTCCATGTCCTTCAACGGTAGGTATTTAATATTGGGGGATTGAAATAGTTTTCTTAAACTCGCCTTCATTATTATTTTCTTCTAGACCTTTCTGCAGTGGTCTTAACTTCTTAACTGATACAAAATATTATATTGTAGCGAAATTTGGTTTATGCTGGAGGAATCTTGAAATAAATACCAACGAAAGAAACTAAACGATATTAGCACCATCTAGCGCAAAATGCTAAAAATAATAAACCGAACAGACGCTGCAGTAAACAATTAAAAGTCAACAACCGAGAGAAATTATCGCCGTCGTACAACGTACAACGCCATCTAACATCTAGCATAATAGCTAGCTCAACGGCAACGTGGTGAATTGTGGATAGTAGTAGAATGCACGCTACAAAGTAGCACTGGTGGGTTGTAGATAATGGTAGAATATACGCCACTTAGAAGGTACTGGATTATTCGAGAGAGTGATGACTGCAGTATAAAAAGGGTTGTCATCTGAGCTGAGCACACAGTAGAATTAAACCAGCGAAGCAGTAAGCAATAAAGTGAATACAGTGTGATCCGTAGTAGAACAAAACAGTTTTCTATACAGTGTTAAATTAATATTAGAATTTGAACGTTAATAAAATAAACCATTTTATAACTAAATAAGTTTGTGTGTTTTTAATTGTTACACAATCCAGTGATCGAACTCAGAAAAGTGTGAGAGATCGAAATTATAGTCAAAGGGACAGAAATTTCGTAAAAGTGAATACAGTGTGATCCGTAGTAGAACAAAACAGTTTTCTATACAGTGTTAAATTAATATTAGAATTTGAACGTTAATAAAATAAACCATTTTATAACTAAATAAGTTTGTGTGTTTTTAATTGTTACACAATCCAGTGATCGAACTCAGAAAAGTGTGAGAGATCGAAATTATAGTCAAAGGGACAGAAATTTCGTAACAATTGGTGTCAGAAGTGGGATTGTGTAAAAAGAATTAACAATTAAATAAATAAAAATGGTTAAGTTTGAAGAACTAAAAGTGGATCAACTGAAGAAGGAGTTGCAGCAGCTGAGTCTGCAATCTACTGGCGGAAAGGTGGAGTTACAGAAACGCTTACGGCAGGCTCTTGAGGCTCAAGGTGTAAACCTGGAAGAGCATGAATTTTATAGTGATGTATCAGAATCAGCAGCGAAAGTGGAAGAAACTTCTGGACCAGCGGCAAGTGGTGAAGTTGTAGATATGTCAAAGATCGAGAAAATGTTAATGGCGATGAATAGCAATATCCAGGCCTGTCATAAAAAAATTGTTCAGAGCTTAAGTCAGCACGCGCTGCAGATCCAGGCGGTTTGGGAAGAAATTGATCAGAGCTTAAGTCAGAACGCGACGCAGATCCACGCAGTGAATCAAAACACTGAGGCTGTTCGAACGGAGGTGCACAAAATGGAAGAAGTTCAAAATAATTTTAAAGACGTTAATAAAAGGATTCAACAGTTGGAAATAAGTGAACCAACCACTCAAGTGATAAGAGAAATTAGCGCTGAGAGGCTTGAGGCACCCTCGTACGATGGAACAACGCCATTTAGTGTTTTCAAGCTCCAGTTTGAAACAACATCTGGTCACAATCGTTGGGATAACGAAAGCGCAGCTGCAGCGCTAATTGTGGCATTAAAGGGCGCAGCTGCAGAAGTATTGCAAACGGTTCCAGTGGCGGAGCAGAAAAACTACAAGGCGGTGATGGATGCCTTACAGCGAAAATATGGCAGTGACCACATGAAGCAGATTCACAGGTTGGAGTTAAAAAGTCGTATCCAGAAATCTGGTGAGTCCTTGCAGGAGTATGCTGCGGATATTGAGCGATTGGCACACCTTTCCTATCCTGACGAGTTAAGTGTCGTAGCTGAAAAATTCAAAATAGAGGCGTTTATTGACGGCATACGTGACTTAGATACAAAACGCGAAACAATGCGGAGCCCGAAGACAACATTTAACGAAACAGTAATGGTTGCCCTCACTGAAGAGATGATTGCGTTGACATGCCGCCCATCACTGAAAACTCGTCGGATAGAGGTGGAGGCTGAAAAGAAAAATTCATCGTTCGCCAGCGGTAGCTTCAACAGAAAATGCTACAACTGTGGTAAGCAGGGACACATGGCACGTGACTGCAAATCACGATCTGCATCACGTTCACCAAGGAGAAAAATTGAAAATCGGAAGGAGGTGGATTCTGAAAAGAAAAGTTCATCGTTCGCCAGCAGTAGTTTCAGCGGAAAATGCTACAACTGTGGTAAGCACGGACACATGGCACGTGACTGCGAATCACGTCGTAAACGATCTGCATCACATTCACCAAAAAGAAGAATTGAAAATAGGGTGGACGATGGCGAAAATGGTAGCGGGCAGCAGGCGCGTACGTGGAATCAGGGTTCGATTCCGGAGAGGGAGCCTGAGAAACGACTACCACATCGCAAAGAAAGCCAGCATGAAAATGCGGATGCATTTTTCCGTCGTCTATGTAAAATTGAATGTTCACGAACGGAAAATAAAGCTGGAACAATTGATGTGCGCCGTTTGAACGTTTTGCCTGAAGAGGAGGTAAGATGGGACCAGCGCAGTGATCGGGATCGTGGTGATCGTGAACGAGAGCGTGAAATGGAACGCGAACGAGAGCGGGAGAGAGAACGTGAAAGAGATCGCGAGCGTGATCACGAACGGCGTGAGGAACGCGACAGAGAACGAAAGCGGGAACGTGAAAGAGAACGTGAACGAGAGGAGGTTAGAGAGCGCGCTGAAAGAGATAAAGTTGAAAAGGAGGATCCAGAACGGCCAGATAAAGATCGTGAGCGCAGAAGAAAAGAAAGGGAACGCGAACATGAGAAAGAGCGAGAACGAGAGAAGTCACGCCGAGAACGTTCTCGAAGTCGGGAGAAATCTTCTAGACGTCGTTCTAAATCGCGCAAAAAGGAACGTGAGAAAGAGCGTGATAAAGATCGCGACAAGATGGAAGCTCGGTGTGACCTGCGAGCAAATACTGAAGGCTTCAAGAAAAGTCAACTAGTGCTGCTACACAACCCACAACGGAAACGAGGCTTGTCTCCTAAGTTTCGGACTCACTGGGATGGACCTTACCGGATCGTCACAAGGATTAATGATGTTGTGTATCGAATTCAAAAATACCCCGGGAACAAAAGTAAATTAAAGGTAGTCCACATCGAAAGGCTGGCACCTTATACTAGGGACGGAGAGACTCTTGTTCGGGACGAACAAGTTTAAGCGGAGGGCAGTGTAGCGAAATTTGGTTTATGCTGGAGGAATCTTGAAATAAATACCAACGAAAGAAACTAAACGATATTAGCACCATCTAGCGCAAAATGCTAAAAATAATAAACCGAACAGACGCTGCAGTAAACAATTAAAAGTCAACAACCGAGAGAAATTATCGCCGTCGTACAACGTACAACGCCATCTAACATCTAGCATAATAGCTAGCTCAACGGCAACGTGGTGAATTGTGGATAGTAGTAGAATGCACGCTACAAAGTAGCACTGGTGGGTTGTAGATAATGGTAGAATATACGCCACTTAGAAGGTACTGGATTATTCGAGAGAGTGATGACTGCAGTATAAAAAGGGTTGTCATCTGAGCTGAGCACACAGTAGAATTAAACCAGCGAAGCAGTAAGCAATAAAGTGAATACAGTGTGATCCGTAGTAGAACAAAACAGTTTTCTATACAGTGTTAAATTAATATTAGAATTTGAACGTTAATAAAATAAACCATTTTATAACTAAATAAGTTTGTGTGTTTTTAATTGTTACACAATCCAGTGATCGAACTCAGAAAAGTGTGAGAGATCGAAATTATAGTCAAAGGGACAGAAATTTCGTAACAATATCTATTTGGTTTTTATAATAAAAATTTAAAAAAATCTTATCAGTTGTGGTTAAACATGGTTCTGAAATACAAATATTTCTTATCAGTTGCAGCTAAACATGGCCCTCAAATACAATCATTTCTTATCAGTTGTGGTTAAGTCTCAAATACAAAATTTCTTATCGGCTGCGGTTAAACACGTTAATTCTTGTAGACTTAAAGTTTTCTCTTGCGTTAACAATTAATTTCATCATATTATGAAATACAAAAACTGTAGATGTATGTGTGTGTGTGTGTGTGTGTGTGTGTGTGTGTGTGTGTGTGTGTGTGTGTGTGTGTGTGTGCATGATTCAACCTGAATTTCAATATATAAATGAGTCAAACTTAAAGAGAAAGTTTAGTTTTATTCCTGATTAAGATGTTTTGGTGTCAACTTATCCAAGATAATGATAAGTATTGCGTCTGTCATGCGCAATGGAAAAATTTAAAAATTATAAACGTTATAGTTTTAAATAAAACATTAGATGTAATTCTTACTCCAGAAGATGGTATTAGAACACTAATATTTTCGTTGGGTAGAGGACTACCGCCTCCATCAGATCTTCCGATATTTGAATTTGGTCGTGATCAACATGTAAGGATTGAAGTTCTTGGAGGAAGGATAACATTAATTGGAACAGTCTTCGGAGGTTGCTATAAAAGTATAGGTACTAAGCAATATAGAGCATCATGTATTTTTCGTGATATAGAAACTGTGAGTGAGATATTAGAAGCCTCATCCTCTCAAAAAAAAAAAAATCGTTGTGTACGAGAAATTGAAGATTCAGCTGATGATAAAGTTAAGTCCTTCACTGATGATAAGATTGATGAAGGTGATAATATATAAAGTAATAAAGTACTAATACCGTCAACATCATTCTCATTTCAACCTTTAACAAGATAACATATCAATCCAATAGCGCACAATGAAATATAATTTCATCATATTATTATCATATATTTGTATTGTACAAATATTATCAGCTGCGATACCTATCGATTTGAATCAGAATGAATTTGAAAAGACTGAATTTGCTGTAAGGTTACCTAACAATGATCTTGTGAGTATAAAGCTGAACTTTAAACTGATGAAATGGGATCAAAATGAGTATGTACCATGGAAGGGAGTGGAAGAATTAGGAACTATCTCTACGACTCAATCATCTTCACCATCTACTGAAAATTTTTTTACCGTACAACAAGCTATAGAAGCATTTAGACAAGATTTAGTACAAAAAGAAAAAAACATTTCAGGACTCATAGAAAGTGCACAACCATTTTATAGACACTTCCAGCTTCAATACAAAGATAACATCATGGTGAGAATTCGTTGTACATATGACGCCACTTATACTAAAAAAAGACTAATTATCACATGCTTTGAATACCGTCAAGTTGAGTCGGAACGAATTTTGAGTAATGGTGAAATTGAAACCGTAACTGAGGATGATACTACTACACGTTCAAATGTAACCCTAATTGATATAAAGCAATATAAGCATGATTTGGAAATGGAAATATTCTAATTCAACTCTTACAATATCAATCAGTAAGAAATAATCAGGCAACGTGTGAAGAACATTTAATTAAGTTTTTTAAAAAAATGAATAATAAAATCCGAGTAAAAATTTTAGATAATTTTTTAAGTGAAGAAAAAGTATTATTGCCAGAGCATAAAACTATTTTAAATAATATAAAAATGCGGTTAAGCGAATACAGCCTATATACAAAAATTGGATCAAAGCATGGTAATCATTATTCAAATTGTGTGTGGTCAAGAGATACAACAACCTGTGGACCTGATACCTGCAACTGCTCATATATTGATAAAGAATGGATTGAAGCAATAAATATAATGAGCTTTTATTATGATTTAAAAGCTCAAGCTATATCATCATTCCTTCAGTTGTGATTAGAACAGCAATGAGCATGTTAAAGAGTAGAATCTTGGTTGTAGATGTGCAAGGTTTTTATAACAAGAACAACTTTATTGCGAAAGAAATTAGTATTTTATTAGATGACCTACAAGTCCAGACGTTTATTATTGAACCACCTTTTCAATATTCATTATTGTCGGAGAAAGAGAAAGCAACATGTATCTGGCTTTACCATCATCATCATGGACTAAAGTGGGGGGATGGCGATTCAACTTTGTTAAATGTTGTAGAATATTTCAAAACTTGTATAAAGAACAAGAAATTTGTTGGTTATGTTAAAGGATTGGAAAAAACGTGTTGGATTAAAAATCTTTTTATGAATGAAATTCCTTTTTATAATTTAGATGATTTAGAATGTTCAAATTTGAAAACTTTATATAAAACTAATTCGTGTGTAAACGCTTGTAAATATCATGAAAATAAAAACAATATGTGTTCTAAAAAAAATGTATTACTACTGATGAAATTTATAAAATTATATATAAATAAAGAAAATAAATCATAATTTATGCTTTTCTTTTTAAATACTATTACAATCATAAATTATCATTCATTCTATATTCAATATCCATGATGTCAATTACAATCTCATTGAGTGGAAATACATCTATTCTGGTTGGAGAATATTTTCCTCCAATCGAACTATCAACAAGATATGTTTGCGGACTTATTGATTTTGTAGCATTCAATTCTATACCCAACGTAGACATCCACAACAATTTATTTCATATAGGAACTCATATTATTGAAGTTCCAGTTGGTTCATATGAGCTTGAGGACATTGCTTTTTTTATAAATTCTAAAATAAAAGATTATGATGAAGCGATTAAGATATCGATTGAGGCAGACAATATCACTCTGAAAACGCTTATTGAAACATCTATGGATATAGATTTTTCACAACCTAATAGCATTGGTCAGTTGCTTGGATTCAGTAAAAGGATATTAGAAGTAAATCCGATTAGATATAAAAGACAGTTTGTGGAAGGGGAAGGACTTGAAATTGAAGATATTCCTTTAAATGAAACTATGACATTTGAATCTGATTTACCTCTCAATATTACAAATGTTAACACATTACGCATTGAATGCAACTTAACAGTCGGTTCCTATGTCAATAATTCTCTAGTTCACACTATTCACGAGTTTCCTCTTGATGTACCACCTGGCTTTAAAATAAATGAAAAACCACAGAACGTCATTTATTTACCTGTGAACTGTCGAGAGATAAACAACATAACACTTAAGATCTTAAACCAAGACGGTGATGTAATTAATTTTCGAGGAGAAAAAATTACTGTTAGATTACACTTTAAGCCTGAATAATGTTAATATACAATAAAGATATTATACAGAGAGAACTTGGATTCATTCAGTTACCAACCTCTCAACAAACAACATTAAAAAAACCTTTGAAGAAGCAATTCAAAAAGTTAACACCTGAAAATAAGAAATATTTGAAATCAATCAGACTACATTTAAATCATGACTGAAATACTCAATGTTCTTCAAAAACCCCTACAAGTTGAAAGTATTATAAAAAAAGAATATCATAGTTACACACCATACTTAAAATCGTTTAACAACAATGATGAGATTCGTATACCGATTCAAAATCAAGATCTGTATGTATTACCAAGTGAAAGTATGATTTACATTTATGGTTTTATTTCAAAAGTTGATTCAAATAATACATTAGCTACACTGGTGAAACTTAAAAACAACTTTGTTTCATACTTATTTGATGAAATTCGTTATGAAATAAATGGATTTGAAGTTGATCGCACACGCAATCTCGGTATTGCATCTACTATGAAGAATTTTGTATCATTAACTAAAACTGAAAGTGAAACATTAAAAAACGCTGGTTGGTCTATTTTTGAAAGTTTCAAATTAGAAAGAGGACATTTTAGTTGCTGTGTTCCACTGAAAATACTGCTTGGTTTCGCTGAAGATTATAATAAAATAATACTAAATTCTAAACATGAGTTGATTCTTCAACGTTCAAAAAGTGATGAGAGATGTTTTCATTCTATTGCTACTCCAGCTGAGCAAATAAAACTAACAATACTGGATATAACATGGAAAATACCTCACATACAATTGTCTGACTTTGCTAAATTGGAAATGTTTAAAATAATCAGCAACAAAAATTCTATACCAATTGCTTTTCGAAGTTGGGAATGTCATGTAAATCCATTGCTAGAAAATAGTACAAAGGTCTTATGGAATGTAAAATTATCTCCACAAAATGAGAGACCTCGATTTATTATAATCGGGCTACAAAATGCTAAAAGTGTAACAGATCAAAATACATTTGATCATTGCAACATAACAAATTTAAAAGTTTATCTTAACTCTGATACATATCCTTATGACGCCTTGAATAGCCGCTTCGATATGGGGCAATACGCTATTTTATATGATATGTATTCAAAATTTCAACAAAGCTACTATATGCGTGAACCTCAACCATTGTTAGATATTACTGAATATAAAGCTCTTGCACCTCTTATTGTTGTTGATGTAACTTATCAGAATGAAGCTGTTAAAATTGGCCCCATTGATGTGCGAATTGAATTCGATACTGAATCATTAAAACCTATTCCAGCAAATACAACAGCATACTGCTTAGTAATCCATGATCGTGTAATTGAATATTTACCTTTAACCGGTGAAATTAGAAAACTAATGTAAATCTATTTAGTGCTCTACAATATACTACCTTTAAAAATTTTTTAAAATAAAAATTAAATAAAAAAATAAAATTTGGTTTATTTGAATTTTTATTATAGATTTGGATAGAGAAAATATATATTACAGTATTAAAATTAAACAATTTCAGCTTACTATAATATTAAATTCTTAGCATTATTCTCTCCGCATAATGCTATAATGACCCCACGGTAACGTTTCATAAGAGTCTGATATTAAAAATCTTTTATCATCATGCGAACTCAATGCAATCTTTGATTGGGTAACGCTACTAACTTTATGTTTTTCAGAGCGGATTAAATTTTGATTGACAACTAACGTTTCACCACTATTGAGACATTCGATATAATCATTAAAAGTTATTCTATTTTTTACTATACTTGTTTTGATGCCCTTTGACCTCTTGTTTTCATCTTTCTGATCTACACCCTCTACCCGAGTTGCATACATTTTTGATCGAAGCCCTACAAATTCCTGCATTACCTTTCCTCCATTTTCATCCTTCATCATACCCAATACTTTTTTATTAAAAGTATTGGGTATGTTGAATGGATTCTCTGCAGGATAATCACTTGTATCAAAGTATTTAACCCCATCACGTCTAATACTTTCATACAAGTCATGATCAGTCACCTCATAAATAAGAGAATCTGTATCTGTATAGCAAGCGGTGCAATTAGAACTAAACTGAGGAACCATATAGCCATAATGAAAATTATATATAGTTATTTTAGCCAAGTCAAGTATGCACATACCAACATAGATCGGCTTATTGAAAACTATCTCTGTTTTATTAAGCTCTATTGCAACCAAATCCTCTTCAAATATAGTGCAGGCTTTGAATTCTGGCTTAGAAATATAGGCTTCAGCACCATATCGGCCCAACCACTTTGTAATCAGCTTAACTATGCTATGTTTACGAATATTCTCCATAGTCTTTCCAAACACAGCATTATTTATAAGTTTGAAATTATCTTGATCAAACTTATTAACAGCTTTTTTTCTGAGATCGGTGTTCAAATCAATATATGACTTGAGCCATGGAGATTGACTAAATTGTAAAATCCGATGCACTTTAGTTATTTTTAACCCATATTTAAGAGCCTGCTTGAGGGTACGATAATGGATAACATATTTTTTTTTATCATACAAAGTAGCTAACAATTTCTCCTGTTTTGCTTCTGGAGGTGTAGCATGTTCAGGACAAAACGGAAGATCTTTATGTTGATCGTGAAGATCACTTGGATATTCCAAGTCTACCTCAAGGATGTAACCAATATCTGAATCATCAGAAACATGTTCAACGGTAAAATTTTGGTAATCCTCCACCCAGCTGAAGTTACCATGTGGAAGATGTTGAGACATTGCCCAACCGTACTGATTGTTAATATCAAAATACATCAAGTATTTTGATGGCTCAGTAGCCTTATAGTCAGGCAAGTATTTGTTATTAGCCTTAGCATACCGCTTACTACATTGACTAAGCCCGCCACGAATACCCCGTTCAACAAACATGAGCATATCAACATCCACTAATAGCTCAAGGGTTATATCAGTGTACTTAAGCATAGCATCCCACGTGTACCCCGGTAGAGTGAAGTAGTGTGCAGGGTCTAAACCATATGTTTTATGGCAACTTGAGCGGAATTGTTCAAAAACATCAGCTAATAAAAGTACATCCGTCTTTAAATATAAGTCAGAATATTTACCCAAATTGCTTATATTTAATTCAGTCCAAACTTTTTGAGCATGTTCATAATCCTTTTCATCAATATTGTTATCATTTAATTTATTATAAAACTGTGTAATATCAGGCAGAGAAGTATCCAAAAATTTGGATGCATCATCACAGTAATCGTAAGGGAAGACTCCCTTACGTGTTAATAAATTAAATTGTGGTTCTGTTAAATCTGAAAATTCAGACTTTAAAATGGGCCAACTTGTGAGGTATGAGGCCAATGTTTCTAAGCTACTGTTCATAAATTTAAATGAATCAATGAACCTAAATTTAACTATATATTCATCTAAGTGCTTCGTAAATGAAATGTACCGTTCTCTATTTATAGGTAGCAGATCAACACGACCTTTCAATTCTGTTGACAATTTTTTAATAATAAAATGAGAATCATAACCACTAAGATTATGAAAAATAATGGGAATCGTATGCGAATCCTTGAAATTAATGTTACACCCCTCATGAGAAGGCCCACGATATTCACCAGTTAAATGATAATGATCGCGCGCTTTCTTATTATCGGTGGTAAATGGCTTTTCACAAATATGACATACAGTAGCTGAATCAAATTCATTAATCTGATTAACGGTTAGTGTATCCATTGGCAAGGCACAAAGAAATACTGGTTCAACATCTTCCGCAAATTCTTCAAGTTCCCGCACGAACCACTCAATACAATCATTGCCACGATGGCTTCTATAAAATGAGAGTGTGGGGTCATATGAACATTTAATATAAAAGGCTACACTATGTGGTATATGATCTTGGTATGTAATTTGAGAAGTTGCCTTCCCTTGCAGGGTAGGAGGAGCTGACTTCACCAAAAGACATTCCAAATCGGCATATACCACAAATGGAGCTATTACTTTATTTTTATAATTTTTAAAATGTATATACTTATTCTCCTCATCTGGCATTCGAATCCGACAATTATTTAGTTGACCGCAATCCTCAACATGTGTCTCCAACTTGGCTGCTGAATAGTAATAGTGAAGACACCGGTCACAGAAAAATTTTTTATGTTGGTGTTTGGATGCTTGTGATGAAAGTAAGCGGCTTAAATTTTTGATCCAGATGTAATGGTATCTAATAGGCTCAGCAATGTTCCTATCTGCATCGTTTTCATCCTTCTCTCCATAGTATATATTCTGTACTATGAGGAGGTTCACGTGCTGCTCCTTCTTATCCTTCGTCAGATAAGTGGGCAGGACAATAAACTTGTTCTTAGTTTTCTTGAGGATGTATACATTTACTGAGATATCATTCTGCCCCTCAAAACGTGGTATCTGCTTGACTGTCATCGGGAATCTTATGTATCTTAAATTTAATACATCCTTGTAATCAGGATATGATAATGTTCGATTGGGGTTGGAATCAACCCCAGCTGGGTGGAGAGCTGAAATGATTGCCCATGCAAAACAAGCACTATCATTGTTTTTCACGTTGATGCATGCTTTCTTTGCTTCAATTTGTTTTGGTAATGGTATGTATGATGATCCGAGCTGTAGTGTAAATTTATTGGTGTTGACAGCTAAGTTTATAATGGATGACAATGCCCAACCGCTATCCTTCTCCTGAAACTCCTCCAACTTCTTCAGAATGTTATCACGAATGTGATCGTTAAACAAGGTATTGAGGTTTGTTTCGCGGTAGATGATCACATTTTTCGTGTTCATGAATTTATGTTCAAGAATTTCCTTATTTGCTTTAATGATGCGGAATTCTCCGCAAAATATTACATTTACCTTGAGAGCCATCTCTTCCCTCAAGATTTTTTTTATTTGACGCTGAAAAACATCAGCACAATCCTCCAGGAAACTCTTTGGGTCTTTATGTACTAAGTTCACAATGAAACCTGTACGTAGTCTATAAAAGAAAAGATTTTAGAGAAAAAATGTATACAAATCATGAAGAAAATTAAACTTACCGCCCACCAAAAGCTGACTCAACATCCACCCACTTTACACGTCGCGATCTCCAGTTTACCTTGTTCTTGTTCTTTTGTAAAAGTTCTGCACCAATAGTTCTATGGTGGAACTTGAGTTGGGTGCAGTAACCTTTGACAAGACCCAAAGCACAAGTAATTTGTTGCTTCTCGCCTGTAGTTGCTGCCCTCCTTAATTTTTGTTGGAGGGCTCGTTTAGCACTAGTACACTCTTTAAGACTATGCTCAATAACTTCATAGTTATTTTTAGCATTCTCGAATGCATTTTTAGCTTTTTTAATTAAATTTTCACTTTTCCCCATTTTCACAATTATTTTAATTTTTGTCTAAAAAACTTTGAGAGTTTGGTTGCGCAATCAGAAACGAACTAATTATTTAAAAAATAAAGTTCATAAATATATATATTTGAGGATGATAAAAAAATTCTTACAGTAAAAAACACATAATTGATAAACTGCAAACCATAATATGAAAATAGCTTACGCATGTTATCAGCGCTCTGCTTAAATGTGTTCACCAACTCTTACCATGTAGCACACTGGCGCATAAGAGAAAATTTAGGGAAATTTTTAAATCCCCGCAATTTTAGGTGGGGGAATCTCTAAAAATATCCAAAATTTGGTGAAACTATCTTAAGCCCTCATAACTCATATTATAGAAGCAGCGAAGTACTCTGCTGCTGCACACAGCTGCATACAACAAATTCCGCTACTCACATTCGACGCGATTGCGGTCACAACTCTGCTGGCTATCATACGAGAAATTCTGTTTTTCACATTCGGCATGACTGCGGTTACAATTGTGTTGACTGCTTATCAATTTGTACTGACAAACGGACACCACAATCGTTGACATACCGCCTTGCCTTTGTTTACTTCTGAACCCTTTGTTTACGCTGACCGGCATATTACCATGCTAGTTTGTTTACATTTTACCATGTGCTCACCAACTCTTATCAGTTTGTTTACGCTGACCGGCATATTACCATGCTGGTTTGTTTACATTTTACCATGTGCTCACCAACTCTTATCAGTTTGTTTACATTTAGGGACTTAGAAAATTTTTTGAAGCCATATTTTGAGACAGTTGTAGAATGTTTGCATCCATACAAAAAGTTCATACGATTTTGTCAGGGAACCGGCCTTATTTACCTACTGATTTAGTTTTCAGGTTAAGCCAAATCGGAGCCAAAAAATTTTTTCGCTGGCGTTTTCGCGTGTTTTACCGCATATCTCAAAATTGGCACAAAAGATTTTCATAAAAATCTTGCAGATGATGCCGCTGAAAGCTGTCATCAATACAAGCTCAGCCTCTTTATTGAAAAAACTCGTTGAAGGGCGTGGCACCGCCCACAATATTTATAAACGTTATATTAAGAGAACGAACAACGTAATCGTGATGAAATTTAGTGAGGTAGATATACTTGATGTAAAGTCTTTTATTACAAAAATTTGGTACAATAGTACCTGGGGGCGTGGCACCTCCCATATAAGCAAAAACTCTTTATTGTTATAAATAGTGTACTAAGAGAGGAATCTTCATAAAATTTGGTGTTTAGATGTCAGTTACTATAGGCTTTAAAAATAAATTAGTTTTGACCTCCCATATTAACATAAATTTGTAAGCGCTGTTTTAAGTAAACTATTGCAGCAATTGCTATGAAATTTAATGAAAGTGGTTCAGTTGCTATGGAGTGTATCTGAAACAAAAGTGGCTGAAATAGCACCAGTGGGCGTGGCACCTCCTATACAAATAAAATACGGTAAGTGGCATATTTAACGAAATAAGTGAGCAATCATACTAAAATTTGGTGCTAGGGGTTTGCTTATGAAAAGCTATTTCTGGATCAAAACCGGGCTGGAATGTACCAGTGGGTGTGCCACCGCCCTAAATTTTAAATTAAACTGCAGCATATATCGCAAACTATACAAGCTATTGTGCTGAAATTTTATCTGAGGATGTCGATCACAAATATAATTTGTTGAACCAAAAGTGGGCGGAATTGGAGAATTCGATTTTTTCAACATTTTCCATATTCTTTCGACTTTTTCAACCCTTTGACTTTTTACAATATATTCTATATGTATTTGTTCGACTTTTTCAACCTCTTTCAACTTTCTTCATAAGTTTCTTTATATTTTCGACTTTTTCATCAATTTTGAATAGTTTAAAATTTTTTCAACCTCTTTCATTTTTTTTAGAGTTTTTCAACCTCTTTCAACTTTTTTCAACATTTTGTATGTATTTACGACTTTTCAACATTTTTCAACCTCTGTCAACCTTTCAAATATTTCACATTTTTTTCGACTTATTCAACCTCTTCAACGTCTTCTTAACATTTGATGAAAAGGTACTTTCAGTGCAGTGTAGAGTATGTGAGTTTCGGCCTCGCCGAAAATAACACCTTAACATGTTTCTCTTTAGAATCGTTTTCGAGTTATCCCCCAAAAACTCGTCTTTTGAACTTTTTTCATTTATTTGGCCATATTTCCATTTATTTTTTTTCAAACTAAATGAATTGCACACCATTCAAAACGTATTATTTTTTCTTGCTAACGATTTGGAGTTAATGAGAATCGAATAAGATTTGATGAGTTACAAGTGATAAAAGTGATTTTTTTGCTCATTTTTAAAAAATAACTAAATTTCAATTTTCTTTGTTTAAGTCCGAATATCTTTATTTTTCATATTTTTAAGATATAGAGCGGAAGCCCGTTCTTTTACAAATGTTCTTCTATGTTGATCTATCTGCTCAAATCGAACAAAAAATGTCAAAGTTATTTAAATTCAATGAAAGATGGCAATTTCTATGTTGTCATGCATTCCCGATATACTCTTACAATATTCGTGTGTCGCGGTTCTAACGATTTTTGAATAACGTTTAAACCTTTTGTCCGACTTAAGCAAATTTATACTCTTAATATTTTCAGAGGAATGGACTTTTATTCTAAATCTTAAAAATCTTTATTTTTCATATCGAGGCAGAGCTGTAGACAGAGACAGCGGGCAGGCACTCCATGCAAAAAGTATATATGTATACTTTTTGCCTGAAGTATCTGCCTGAAGTTCATTTTTTTTTTCTTTAAATTATAAAATAACACAAAAATTCAGTAGATAGATAGATAGATTTTTTATTTCATTTTCCTTAAAGTTACCTTACAATTTTTTTTGAACATAATTTAAAAATAAATTCATAAGAAATAAACAAACATCTGAATACGACAATAACCTTATATACGTTGTGTGTCGGACTGGTTTCAAGCTAGAAAAACTGTTTTTTTTTATTTTTTTTTTATTTTAATATACATATGTACATTAAGGTGGCACTTATTTTCAAAAGTGTTATTTTTTTAAATCGATCCCCCTAAAAATGTGCGAATAGATGAAAAACGATAAAATGTGAAGTTTTAGATTAATCCGAAGCGACTTAGAGGTCGCTCAAGCCGGTCAAAATATCGAAAAAAGTTTTTTTTTTTTCTATTTTTTTCCTTTTACCCACCCGTGAGGTTTATTAAACCAATCTTGAACAGAGAAGTAAACATTTATACATATTATATCGATTACCTTTCCAACCAGCTAAAAATCATAAAAATCGGTTGACAAATAAAGGAGTTATGGTCATTTATATTATTTGAAAACCAAACATTTTGATTTCTATACATATAAAGATAATAGCTATCAATATTTTTTTATTTAGAAAAATTTTCTTTAACAATAAGAAAATTCAACAGGAAAAACAATACAAAACTAATATTTAAGTCAAGGCTTGCCACTTGCAATAAATATTGCTTTTCTTGTTTTTTCTTGGTTAAAATTTTATTGTGTTCTTCAATTAATTTTACTCCACGTTCTGCTGCATCATTTAACACATTTATATTATGAAATATATTATTTCCTTTTTAATAAGCTTCATTAACGTTCCACTTAGAAGGGTATTCATCTAAAAAATCATTATTGATCTTCCTTCGTAAATAAGTAACACCCAAAATATAAATATGCATATTACTCTAAATGAGGTAGCCACTGTCATAAATGTCAAACTTATTTGCAGAAAAGCTCCTGGCCATGACTCCATTACCCCCATAATGCTGAAAAATTTACCCCAAACAGCTATAGTCTTCATTACCAGGCTCTCTACCGCTATAATTAATTTTTGCCATTATCGTGATGATTGGAAAAAAAGCAATAACTAAAATGATCTCGAAGCCCGGCAAAGATTCCACTTTACCATCTTCATACAGACCTATTAGCTTGCTTTCCTGCCTCTCAAAACTGTTTGAAAAAGTATTCTTAGAAAAGCTTAGGTCATACCTTCAAGATTATTAACTAATTACTTCACACCAGTTTGGCCTTAGGGAAAAACATGGAAGCTTTTGATAAAGTATGGTATGAAGGTCTAATTTACAAAATCAGACAGCTCCTACCTCAAAATGTCCATGCAGTCCTAGAGTCATACTTGGCAAACAGGTGCTATAGGGTTAAGTATCAAAGTTTTAATACATCTAAATTTTGGATTGGCGCTGGAGTTCCTCAGAGTAGTGTTCTTGGTCCGTTCTTATATATTTTATTCACCTCTGATATTCCGACAAATGACCAGCTAGTCACCTCCAATTTTGCTGACGATACGGCAATTTTAAGTCGTCACAAAAATGCTGTGGTTGCCACCAACCAGCTTCAAAATCATCTAGTTCTTATTAAAAACTGGCTATCAAAATGGCGTATCAAGTTGAATGAACAAAAATGCCGACATGTCATATTTACATTAAATTGAAATCCAACTTCAACCTTAAAATTAAATGGTATTCGAGTTCCAGAAGCAAATGATGTAACTTATCTTGGCATTCACTTAGATAAACGCTTAATTCGGCGTTAACATATCGAAGCCAAAAAGACGGAAATCAAACTCAAAGTTGCTAGCTTACACTGGTTAATTAACAGACACTCTCCTCTAAAATTGGAGTATAAAGTTCTACTATACAATAGTGTCATCAAGCCTATCTGGACCTATGGCATACAGCTCCATATATATATGGATTCGCTAGTTCATCAAATATAAAAATTCTACAAAGAGTTCAAGCAAAGATACTAAGGACAATAACAGGAGCACATTGGTTCATTAGAAATGAGCATATCCATAGAGATCTCCATATACCTATGGTTAAGGATGAAAAGAGGAAAATACCTCCAAAAACTGCAAAATCACATCAATTCATTAGCTACGCCACTTGCCAACGCCTCAGCACATTCGCGTTTAAAAAGGTCTGACCGTCCAGCTATTATAAATATATCCTTCACGCTTATTGGCATCGATCGTGAAACTTCCATTTGAGCATGTGCATACTAGGGGTGGCAATCCCGGGATCCCGGGATTTGCTTTAAATATAGGCTAAAGTAATCCCGGGATTACAAAGAGACAATCCCTGGATTTTTGGGATTAGAAAAAAATTTTATATTATATAATAAATATTCTTTTATATGACATATTTAAGTACAAAATCTGCAAAATAATTGTTTTCAATACATTTGATGTAAGAAAAATCATCCTGCAAAATGCACTTCAATTGTATCTGAACCTTAAATTGAGTAAACATATTTTATTTATTGTAGCAATTTTTTGTTTAAGATTTTCTTAAAAAAAATGTTACATAGCAAAAAAAATATTTTTTTTAATACATTGACTAATTTTAAGAATTTCTTACTAAGTGCGATTTGTATTGAAAATTGATAGTTCATGAGAAAAATGATAAAATGTGAAATTTAGACAAAAATTATTTCTATCAATAACGGAAATACTAAAAATGCAATAGAAAAACCACATAAGCAAAACATATCTATTTCTTATAATAAAATAGAAATCTGCAACAAAAAATATAGGTTTGTCTTCAAAAAAAAAAAAAAAAACCACAGCCGACCTTGATTTGACATTGAAATTTTGACCCATACCTAGACCTACCAAAACTTAAGTTCTAAGATATAATTAAACTTTTGTCTGAAGCTTTTTTTCTGAAATCAGCATCTAAAGATTTGGACAACTTAAATGAAGAACACTTATGGGTGCGTCTACTGAGAGCGAGCCATTCGGTGCCACTAAATGCCATCACTGTCACATTTGAAGTAGGTGATAAAGTATTAATCAAGTACAAACTGTGGTACACGAATTTTTAAATATAAAAATAAAATTGATAGTTTGGTCATAAATGCTTGATTATCCTCTATCATCTCCTTTTAATAGTCAAACTTAGTAAATGTGATTTAGATGTATTAACACTCGAAGTGTTCTAAGTAAATTTTTAAGCTATTATTTTTTCTATTATTTTGCGTTCTTATTCTTCATTGTTACTCTGTGAAATAAAGCAATTTTAATTTTACATATACAATAGTATAAACTTCTCGTTTTTTTGTTTTTTTTTTTTTTTGTAGTTCTGTATGCATTTACTAGAACTATCAATCCCGGGATTGATCTCGGGATCCCGGGATCGGAAACTTCGATCCCGAAAATCCCGAAACTCAAAAAAGCTCCGGGATTGCCACCCCTAGTGCATACGCAACGATAGAAGCATTCCAAATTCTTTGCAAAGTGGACTTTGTACCGGGACCTAGCTCGTCTCGGGCACTGTCCCCTAATAATAATGATAAAAAAAATGGCATAACTCCTTTATTTTTCAACCGATTTTTATGATTTTTAGCTTGTTAGAAAGGTAATTAATAAAATAATATGCATTAGTACTTATTTTTATGGTTTGACACACTCAGAAGTGAGTAAATGAACAAAATGCAAAAAAAATCATATATTTCGAAATTTTGGTCGGCTTGAGCGACCTTCAAATCCTTTCGGATTGATCTGAAACTTCACATTTTATCGTTTTTCATCTATTGGCACACTTTAAGGGGGATCGATCAAAAATCGCACTGAAACAAAATTTTCCCATGCACTCGGGGGCCACCTTAATGTACATACTTATATATAAACATTTACATTAAATATAATTTTTATAATGGATATGATAGCTTAATTCATACTTAATTAGTACTCTTGTTTTAACAAGTAATTTTAAATTTTATTTGAACTCGTTTCGTACCAATTTTCTATATATTAAGCTACATATATGATAAAAAAGTGTATAAGTCGGTGTCATTTTTACCATTCAATATGCTGTTGATATCATCAATAGAAAGTGTTTTTTTTACCAAAACAACTACGTCTAATAGTGTTAAAAACTGGACATACCATATACCAAGAAAGTGAAAGGTGCTACCAACTTCATCTAAGTTACACAATGAGCATGTACCAGTAGTATCTTTTTTGAATGCTCTTGCATTGATATCCAAAAGACCGCCTCTAGCTTTAAGTACAAAGCTTATCTTTGCTGTGTTTTGATCTACACTCTAAAAAAAAATTACTATATTTAATGTTGTAATCGTCTTGTGTAATAAATGTTGTAATTTTACACACGAAATGTATTCATAATTTTTACACATAAAAATTAGTAAAATAGTTGCACATTAGATGTGTAAAGATACACCAAAAATATGTAAACCTACACACATTATTAATGTAGTTTTCATGCCTACAAATTTACTACAATGAATGTGTAAAAATGCAAGATTTTAATTGGCGCAAACATATAACAATTTTATTTGTTGAATTTTTTATAAAATTACGAGATGACAATAAATAAAAAGTACAAATTCATTTTGCTGTAATATTAACATAAATAAGAGTTTACTTTACAATGTTTTTGGATTATTTATAGAGTTTTGCATGCTAGAATATTAAGACTACAGTTTTATTATGAAAAAGTCAGTACAAATAAAAGAACTACTCAGTAGTTGTTGAGGAAACAAACGCTCTAGATCAGGGTTGCCCAATGATCATAGAATGAATGGCCAACACTGGACGAAAAAGAAAAATGCTGGCCGCAAAATTAAAACACAATTTTAATTTGAGTTTTTTAATCAAGTTGATTCCCTTTATTTAAATTCATTCCTTTAAGTCATATTCAATTCGAGTATTAGAGATTCTTAGCTAATTTTTTAAATTGTAGTCAGTTAATCTGCTTCTTTAAATATGTTTAGTATTTTTAATCCAGAAAAAAAAATTCACAGTTATAGGTTGTACCAAATAAAGATATTGTTTTTAAAAAAAATATTTCTCATGTTTTAGTTAAATGAATTTTAAGGAAATGATTTTTAATTTCTGAAAATGCCTGCTTAGCTAACAAGTTATTTTGCAGTTCAAATAATTTCAGCTAAATTTTCACATCAATAGAAAACAGTTCAATATCGTGCCTTAAACTAAACCATTTTGAAAACCGTGCATGAAATTCTACAATCAATTTCTCTATATCAGTAGCAAATCTTTTTGTATTTTTGCTATTAATATGAACTGATTTAATTGCTTCGAAATGATCCCATTGGTTTTTATGTAACTGACCTTTGAATAAACTCAACTTATCTAAAAATGATTCGATATCCACTAAAATTATTTGTAGGGGATAGCGGGATAACTTTGATTTTCGGAGATCGAATAACGAATTTATTTTTTCAAAATAAATTGTAAGGTAATACATACAAACATAATTTAATCAATGGCCGCACAAAATAGTAAAACTGGCCGCAATTTGGGCACCCCTGCTCTAGATACTTTAATACCACGCCACTGGTGCCTTAATATTTTAACATGTAACTGTTTCTTCGAATTGCTAATGTCCAACATATGTACTTATGAAGTTATTTTCATTTAATATTGTTAATCTCTTTATGACTTTGTTTTGCTCTTATTATTATACGCATGCCTAAGCATACCAACTTTGAGTTTGAAAAAATAAGTACATTTGCCTAAAATCAATAGTTGAAAATAAGTACAAATAAGTACAATTTCAATCCATTATATGGTGGGTGCAATAAAGAGAAAAATGAAATGGAACAAAGCAAAAATGCAACTACCAGCTGTCAACGCGGTGTGCTTCAGTGGTAAGAGAACGATCCTGTATTGCACCCACCATATAATTACACCATGATTCCTAGTTATTGTTTTTATATCGAAATTTCTTTATTGAATTGTATTTGTCAACAATAAGTACAAATTAAAAGTTGAAAACATGTTCAGAAATTTACAGGATAATTAATGTTCGCTTTGTGTACTACCAATCGACATTTTGTTGGATGAGGCAGCCTTAGCGTCAGCAGTTTAACCGACAGCAGCCACGGTGCGCTGTTGCTCTTTGAAATTATATTTTTCTTGACACGAAATTTGTCGCAATAGCTGCGGTTGCGATTTCAAAAAATGGTAAAAATCGACGCATTTATACTGCAAATTTATTTTTACAAGCAAAATCGATTTTAGAGTGTTCACTTCAAGCCGAGAGAACTCGGTTTTCCAGATATTTTTGCTGATGAAAAGACGCGCTCCACTGGTGCACTCGTTCCAAGTGGGCACAGAAAGAAATCAACGAGACGAGAAAATTCAAAATAAGGCACTTGTGAAGCTTTGATTTCACTCTTTCCGGCGTTTGCGGTGTTGAGTTCCGCGTCGCACAAATTACACCGTATATCACTTTCTGTTCTTCCTTTTTTCATTTGCGGATATTTTTTCTGAATATCCGAATTAAAAATACACTTACGGCGTTGCGGCGCCATTACCATTTAATGAATAGAAACACGAAGCATATAAGGCGAAACACATAAAAAGCATGCATGCATCTTATGCTTTTCAACACACATAGAATGCATCTATTAAAATTTGTCACTCTCTTTTCCCATACGATTTTCTCAGCAAATATGTATTGTTTACAAATTTTGCTCTTTTCACTCTCTTTTCCCGTACGGTTCTCTCACACAAAATCTGTCAATGCTTCGATGCCTACAAAAAGTTAAAAGTAGGTTCGACATTTTTCAAAACTACAAGTCTGTGCTGTCAAACTCAAATTTAGTGATGCCTCATATCAATTTTTGAAACATTCGTGTGTAAATACTAATTAAAGGAATTCTAGTTACAACTGTTTCGCAATCATCGGGCCAGCGCAAATGATATTTATATTTATTATTAATTCGAGAAACAGATTTTGGCCGAAATAAGTACAAACTAAGTACGCTTTGAAAATTAAGTACAAATTAAGTACGTTTTAAAAAAAAAGTACGGCAAGCTGAAAATAAGTACTGTACTTACTAAATAAGTTCAGTTGGTATGCGTATTCCATAAACGTAATTTGTATGCAAGAAAACAGAGACCATACCCCCTTGTTGAAGATAGGGTTGGCAAAAGCTTATTTCCAGATGTAAAGATTTGCTTCCTGATTCGAAAAACTTTACAAAAAAATTTAATTTTTTCGATTTTCATAAAAATTTATCCTAAATCCTACCAAAATCAGGTTTAACCTACTAAGAGGAAAAAAACCTACCCGATTTGGTAGGAAACTACCAAAAACGGCATCCCAGATTGTAAATGAAATACTCAACAGAAATGCAACAAACTCAGACATTACATTGATGTGCGATAATTAAGTTATAGCGGATCCCACAGATATAGCTAATATTTTTAACAAATATTTTGCCAACATAAGTTCCTATCAGTACATGCAAAATACAAGTTCCTCCAGTGAATTTAGTTACTTAAGACAGTCCAATTATGCATCTGGAAAACATGCATTAACAATACTAGTAAATAAAATAATTCAATTTAATTTAGATATTAAAAAAATAAAATAAAAACGAGACTATAAGTACATATTTGAAGTAAAAATAAAAAAATAATAAAAAAAACAAAAAAAAATAAAAGAAGTAAGAAATAGGGTATGAGGAAAATGACAATGTTAGAGAGTATAACAGAAAACTTACATAATTTTAATAGCTTAAATGTTGTTGAAAAAGAGCATGTTTGCAACTGCTTCCTGAAGTTATGCGACTCAAATTAATAGGCTAATTATAGTGCTAATGAAGAAAAATCTGCCAGAGTTAAGATAATAATATCTCGGAACAATTAGCTTTAGAGACATAGAAGACCGATAAAAATTAAGCTTTTCACATAAATACCCTGGGCATCGAGAGTGAATTAGCTTGTGTAAAAATAATAAATTATGCAAATTGAGGATTTGCTCCAAACTACAACCAAGAATACCTCTATTTATTACAGAAATATGTTCATATCGACCAACAAAATAGACATACTCGTATCTAGCGGCATTGTTAAAAACAACTTTGAGTTTATGAAATGATTGAGAGTCCAGGTTGCTATAAATCAAATTAAAGTTGGAAATAAAAGGAACAATCAATTGAATAACGAGCCGTCGCCTGGTTTCTAAAGGAGTAAAAGTCATTAAAGTTAGGTTATTAATATGACCAGTACAAGTTAATTTAGAATTTAAAATAAAGCCAAGATAATAAAGGAGGAATACCTAACAGGCTTAACTCACATCTTGCAATTGGCAGTACTTTCGACTTCAAGGGGTTAATGCGGAGAAAATTTGTTTTTAGCCCATAAGTTTAATGCACTTAAGTCAACATTAAGCAATTAGCACAAATCCTCAACGAGTCGAACAGGTCTTGAGAGGTAAAGCTAAATGTCATCAGCATAGCCGTTAACTGTAGCATGTTTACAAATAAAAAAATGTCATTAATGAAAATAGAAAATAGCAAAGGTCCCAAAATAGAACCTTTTGGGATTCCTATATTTACAGCTTTAAGAAAAGAAAAAGAATTACCAACTTTAACACGCTGCATTCTACTTTCTAGATAATTTGCCAACAACAAGACAGCGCTATCACTGAAACTAAAGTAATATTTCAATTTCTTACAAAGCAAAGAGTGATTGACGGAGTCAAAAGCTTTAGAAAAGTCAAAAAGGCAGAGTTATTTTAAGAGATTTTGATCATAGGCAACTCTGACATCATCAATAACTTTCAGGACGGCAGTGGAACAACTGTGGCCATTACACTGTAATTTGATCTGCCATAATCCTTTCACAAATTTTGTCTAAAGTTCATTGATGTAGAGGGCTTGCTAGTTTTTGCTATGGGGATTACAGTAGCTACCTTCCACAAAGCAGGAAAATGAGAGCAGGTAAAGCAGTGGTTAATTATGTGATTTGGTACGGTAGATCATTGTATCTTACAAAGCAAACTGTTTACTGCTGGCTTGAGAGGTTGTATTTATGACTGGCTAGCATCGTATTTAAAAAATCGGAAACAATTAGTAAAAACCAAATATTCTTTTAGCTCAGAAGTAGTTTTAAACCTAGGTGTACCACAAGGGTCTGTTTTAGGTCCCATTTTGTTCTTAATATACGTGAACTCACTGTTAGATCAACCTTTTAAAGGAAAATTAACAGCTTTTGCTGATGACACTGCGATCTCATATTCTAACAAAAATTTTTTCAATTTAATCTTAAATGTAAATCATGAACTGTATTTGCTCAGAAGATGGTTCATGAACACAAACTGGTAATAAGTAATAAAACGAAATTCATGGTTTTTAGCTCTAAAACTACATCCTATAAGGACTTGCCTTTGTTGTATCATTCGCCTAACTGTTTAAGATTCCGTCCATATCATAGATGTAGCAATTCCGAAACCTTTAACGCAGGCATTAGATGTCATGAAAAATGTTTTGAAATAGAATGTGTTGACAATTTCAAATACTTATGTAGGTATAATAATGGATAGCAAACCATACTGGATATCTAAGGCAATATATTAACAAAGTTGTAAGGCAATTGTATCACCTAAGTCTATACTGCCAGCAGCCAGTTCAGAAACTTTTCTATAATGGTTTAATAAATTCTAAATTACTATATGTTATTTCATGTTGGGGAGGAGCCTATTTTAAAAACATTGTGCTCATTCTTATTAAACAAAAACATGCCATCAGATCTATTCAGATCTGTTGGAGTGCTTCCACTGAGGCGTTTATATTGTTATAAGGTATTGAAAATATTTTTCGACAGCTCGGGGTATTATTCTATACGTTACCATGAAAATTATAACTTGCGAGTTAATTTAGAAAAATATGTTGTAACCCCCGTCATATGTAAATCTTTATTTACACGTTTTTATGGTGTCACAGCACCTCGACTATTTAATAAATTACCCGAAGATATCAGATGCGAGAGAGTAAAATCAGTATACTTAAAAAATATCAAGCAGTGACTCTTTTCAAATGATCATGTTAATATAGAAACCTTCTTTTATTGATTTTTGGATTTATTATGTAAAAACCTATACCTAAACCTTTGTTAAAAACTGAATATGCAAAATTATATCACTAGATCTAATCTAGATTATATAAACATGTAAAATAAATTATAATTTGCTTGGTGCATTTGCCTCTTGCCTATGGCAATAGAATGCACATAACTATTCTTGTAAAAACTTATAAATGCTCATATATTGTTTTATGATTTGTATTAGACATGTGAAGTTTTTATTTGAAATAAAGAATTAATAATAAAAAATAAATAAAAAATCATGCTGCCGCACTCTACGCTCATCGGGCAGCAACCAAGACTGGATAGGTCCCGGTCCAGTGCCTTCATAGGGACATGAGCTGGATGGCGATTTCTTTATCCTAATTATGATTTGAAAAAATATTTACTAAGGGGGTGCTTAAGTTTTGGACAATACTGTATATGATAAAATTGTCATTTAGTTCTTGAAATTATTTTTTAATTTGTTTTTTTTTTTACTACGTAAAATTTATGCTTACAATTAAATTTAAACAACAAAATAAATTTTATAAAAAGAAAAAATACGTGTTTATTATGGTTAAATTTCAGTTCATAAATCTTAATAATATCCTTTATACAGTACAATTGTATTTTCTTAATAGCAAATATCTGATATAACTTATTAACTAATACGATTTTATCAGGATCTTTCTTTAATGATTTCCTGCTCTGCCATTTTGATTTCTCTGGAAGTTCCTGTAAAATGGTTATTAATATTTGATTAGTTGGGAGGGTTATACTATAAACATGTAAAATAAATTATAATTTGCTTGGTGCATTTGCCTTTTGCCTATGGCAATAGAATGCACATAACTATTCTTGTAAAAACTTATATAAGTGACACACTAAATGCAATTTAAATGGGTTATATTATGATATGAATAACATATAACATAAATTCAATATAAATGTATAAATGTAATTAGATTTGATTTATACAGCACTTGTTTTTTCTGTGCTGTTGTAGGAGGTTTTAATTGTAGTCCAACGTTGCGTTGCTGCTATAAATGTTGGTGGTGCAGTTTGTGTTGCTTGTAGAATGAATAATTATATGTTGGTTTTTGGTTGATGTTAATTTCTGTTTGTATTGATGACTTTATGTTGTAAAAATTGTGGAGTTTTTGTGCACAGTGATATGTAAATTTGCTTAATGTTAAATTCAACGTTGTAAATTTTGTTAAATGTTTGATTTCTCACTATTTTATTTTTTGATAAAGAAATTATTCACTGTCACTGGGCTTTATAACTTTTGTGAATGTTTATACATTATTTAATGTCACTATTTTCAATGTTGTTTAATTTGTGTTAAAACCGTGAATTGTTTTATGTTTGTGGCACTGATTTTTGTTTGTATAATTGTTCAATTATTTTACTTTGTGATTTTGTGTTATTTTTTAATTTTGAAACGCTCGTACGCGGGAGGGTCGTAGACTTCGTTAATCGAATACAAGATGACAATCGATTTTTGCGATTCATTTTTGCGCTTTTTTACTTGCGTGGTTGGCTTGTGGAATTCAGCGCAGCCACAACGAGTAAACGGGCACCTTGCGGTGAGTAGCCAAACGAAACAGAAATGCACTTTGCACACTAGTTTACGTTGCACGTAAACATTCTGCCCGCCTAGCAGTAATTAGGGTCTGCAAATAATTCATTGTTGTTAATTCATTTTTTAAATTTATGTATAATTAATTTTTAAGTTAATTTCTAATTCATTTTTAAATTCGTTCAAAGTTGTGTTAGGTGGCTCAGAATCCACATGGACCAGACAGTGTCCAGCCGAACGCAGTATTCTGAGCCAACATTCTGCCGTTTCTGATGGCATGAATCCAGACTTCATAATTTGGGAACATACGTCTGCTCCCAGCTCCATGTCAATTTTGGACGAAGACGTAAATTTTGGATCTGCCAGCAATATATTGTCGTAAGCCTTTTTGGTGGCCTCAGCCAAATCTTCTTCATAGATGCGTCGTGACAATTCATCGCTGACTATGGCATTCGGCTCAATTTTGAAATTTGCATCAATTTTCGAAGCAATCACCACATTGCAGAGTTTCTGGGAGTTCAGATAAATCAGCTTGATCAGCTGCACGATTTCTACTGAGATCACTGTCACAGCTCTTCCTGTGTTGATCAGATCTCGAAGGGTCTAGTATTCACCATCAGAATACAACTTTAACAGCGCTATTGGCAGCAGGTTCTGCTTGGAGCACAGAATTCTGGTCTCATTCCTAGACTGGGTATCACGCAATTCATGACATCCAACCTCAAGTACACGGGGGTGTCCATGCAAGCTGGTGTGGTCTATTGCACATTTGTCGTGACTGGTACAGTTTTTGATGTTGTGAGGCCGAGCCAGACAATTTATGCAATAGTGCATTTTGAACACAACTTCATATTTTTGAGTGAGGTTCATCTCACGGTATTTGTAACACGTTGACAGACGATGGTCCTTCTTACAAATACCACATTCCACAAGACGGCCAGTATAATGTGGTTTCTTGTTATTTTGGTTGGCGTTGCGCTGTGATTGAGAAACGCGGTTGTTGTTGCGCTGCGTTTGAGAAACGCGGTTGTTGTTGCGCTGCGTTTGTGAAACACGGTTTTTGCTGCCGCATTTGCCTTTTAGCCCAGTCAAAATAGACATTTAGGTCTGCAATAATTCGCATAGAGCTGAAAATTGGTACAGATCTTAAATACACCATCACAAATGAAATATCAAAAGTCCCCACCGATCCGACTTCTGCAAACATTTTTATTCAAGGTCAAAAGTAAAAAATATCGGTTTCTTGCATTTTTCTCTTAAGCGGTAAAAGATATCGTAAAAGTTGATAAAAAGGAGTTGTAGATCATACAATTGTCTACAAAAATTGTACTTAAACTTGTTTCCCTACGAATCACCATTATTGAGATATTGTGGTTTCAAAAGTTGGTAAAGTTGTATTTTGCATAATATGCACACATTTCCATACCACCCATGAGGTAGTGTACTGGGCGCATTTTTTTTAATGTGGTTTCCCCAGTAGGTATACTCCACGGTCTATTATGATGAAGGATCAGAAAATATTCTATTGGTTTTAAACTTAGAACAAATGATAAAGATCAAAGTGGATCGGATTGTTGTTGACTTATGAAAATTTTGATTATGATTAATAATCTTCCAATTCGACTTCAACAGTCATGTCTTCATCTTCGCTTTCCTCTTCCTCTCCTTGATTGATTTCTGTGCAAAGGTCTGAGAAAAAAGATGCATCAGTTGCCTCCTCATTAATATCATAAGTATCCTCATTTGTTGTATTTGATTGGACATTTGATTGATCTTACTAGCGGATCTGGGTCCGTTATCATTGAGCAACGGCTCGAAGACACTTTATTTGATTTTGATTTTTTAATTCATGTCGTAGAAGTTGAGATTTGGTGGGTAGATACTTGAGGTCAGTGGCCTTTGGAGCAAAAACATCGAAACATCATGTTTTAAGATCGGACTGTAAATACCGGAAATATGACGAAAAATTTAATAAGAGAACCGCTATGTTTGGTAAAAAAATTAAAAACATTTTTTAAAATAGTTTCAATGGAATAATCGAAATACTTATGTTGGTAAAGTTTAATGATTTTTTGCAAGCTTTAAGTATCTGACACTAAAAAGGTACATTAATATGGTAGGAACTGAGATCTGGTGGGTAAGTACTGGAACGGGGTCCTTGATGTCAGTGACCCTTAAAGCAAAAAATTAGTCTACTCGAGACAAAAACAGTGATGTATCATACTTAAAGATCGGACTGTAAATGCCGATGATATGAAGAAAAATGTAAATGCGCGACCTCTATTTTAGGTAAAAAAAAAAAAAAATTTTGTTCGTAATTTTCTTGCAAAAATGCTTCAGTTTCGATGGTGTACGGTGAACTTTTTTTTTGCGGTACGGTCTAATGTACATACTGAACGTATTTATCAAATATATCATTGAATGTTTTTTCTCGATCCCACACAACACGGTGTAAAAGGTATCCTCCATCGATGATGTAGATAGCATTTGTGTTATCAATTTCAATGTTTACACACTGAAAGCAATCATAAATGGCTGTCTTCTGTGTTTTACGCATTCCAATTGCATCGAAAAGTGATAATGGATAAGCAGCTAATTCATATTCGAAGAATTTTTCAAGTTCATCCTCAAATGTCTTAGTAATACTCATACGTTGAAATAATAATACAGGGTCTATAGGTACCTTCTCATCATGCACTTTTATGATGCTACTCATAGTTAAAAAAGGGAGCACTTTGTCAGCGCGTTTTAACTTAATATTATTAAATGTTTGGTCAGTCATTTTATTCATAGAAGCAATTACAACTTCACGAGCATTGTGACAATTAATTTTATCATCTCCAACGACACCACTGGAAATGGACATTATTTTTTTAACAAGAGGGAAAGGATCATGTAGTGAAAGCCACTCAAGAAGTTTTCTGACGTCTTCGGTATCTCTCTTTACACGTGAATCGCTTGCATCTACGTGCTGATCTGCTGTGTCCATTCTTACATTAGCGAGATCTTCCAATCCTTCGCATACCGTGTTCATTGCATGCATGCCATAAACCCATTTACTTATGACACTCCCTTGCGTACTTCTCCCTCGAGTAAAATCTTCATTTGTCTTCATTGATTTCATCATTTTTTGCTCAGTCACCATATCCGTCGAAGTTCCACAATTGAATTTATCTGAACGTCTAATAGTGAAAAATCCTCCTATAAACCTTTTGTAAATACTTGGATCAATATAGTTCTGTAATCGGAGAATATCTTGCAGATATAAGTGTGCAGACTTAGCATAATGAAAATGTCCTGATGCGTGAAGATAAGGAAGCATTTCCTTAACGCTATTCAAATGAGCTTGCCAATCACCCATACGTTCAGCTCTTATGAAATCCTTTGCAATTGACACCATATGAAAATATTGTATCCATAATTTTGTTGTTGGTCCTCGTTCTTCATATTCCTTTAGTTTTTGATTGAACTGATGAAGCAATGATTCAGCTACTTCGTCTCCATTTTCAATATCATTATATGAAATACTGTTATTTATTACAAGTTCAATAGTATTTGTAAGATTTGAATCTATCTTATCATCAATAGCAAGAGCTTTAAATATTACTGTTGCTAAAGTGAGATGAAGTAATGTATGAGCTCTAACAGCTCTTGCATAAGCATGACAATTCAGCATTTCTTCTAATGAATTAGGTGCATAAATTAAAGAGAGCACCTCTTTTATGCCACTTCCTTGCATAATATAACCAATTGCTCCCAAAAACGACATAAGTAAATGAAAACCTCCAAGCCTTATTATAATCTTCGATAATTTAGATCCTTCAGGTGCAGCAGATACGATTTCTCTAGCTTTTGCATACAGAGGTTGATCAAAAGTAATAATGCATACGTCGTGGCCATAATGTTCTGCATTCTCCAAAGCACAAAGTAAAGTCGTGTACATGGTATTGTAGTTACTCGCTGGTTGATGAATAAATGGCAAGAATAAAATTTGAGATTCAGAAAAATTCATAAGATTACTTGTTAAGCGTTCAATATAACCATTCCAACCGGGTAACGACAAATTTTTCCATTTTCCATATAGCCATAATGTATCTACTTTCTTCAGCAAAGATATTGTACTATAACTTTCATAAGCAAAATTCTGCACAGTTATTTTACTATATCCTACACCATCTTTTTGATAGATTCGTATTGGCACATGAGCTTTTGCCACAAAATCTTTTGCAGAAACGACTTTATTTATTCGTGATGTAGGCTCTTCTGTTATAACTGAATTTTTTTGGGTAATGATTTGAACAATACCCAATATGTGGAGCGTATTATGACCGTCTAATGTATATACATTTATATCAGCATTGTCTGCAACATATTGAATAAATGTCCCAGATTCTGGCGGTAAGATATGAGGTGGACGATGAAGAGCTACTGCTGCTTCATACATTATTGTATCATTATAAGATGCACACAAGCCAAAAGACGAAAAATCTCTACAAGACGTTTTGATCCAAATCGTCGATGAAAAAAAACTGAGAGACCCAATTGCAATCTGGGTTTGAAAGACCTAGGTCGAACAGCAGCCATAATAGAGTGGCTGATAGTTGTACATATTAAGTTCAAATGTTCTAATTTAAATCGTCTATCTTTAAAAATTACTCGCTCCAAAAAATAGCTTGAAGACTCGGGAATATCGCTGTTAATGTTTTCAAACATTTTACTAGGCGGGGGTAATTATTATTGTCAAACACTGTAGATTGAATATCCTCTCGAATGATACTACAGCAGCTTTCAGTATTCTAAATCACTCTTCGTTTTCATTTTGTTTTTTATTGTCATACCAAGCTTTGTTAAGAATATCGTGCTGACTGTCAATAAAACTTATAAGTGTTAAGCCTCCCAGTTTCTCCGTTATAATAATTTTATTACCATATTTTAACTTTAATTTTGCTTTAATTGTTCTATTATCTATAATATCCGGATTTTTGCAAATATCTTTTAATTCTTGCAATGAAAACTGACAATCATCATTATTTTCAATGTATGCAAAGAAATCTTTCATCGTTGAAGTAACGAATTCATTTTCAGGACGACCGATTTTACCCCCCGTAGTGGGCCTCAGAAAGGAATTATAACAGTTATTATGATATTTAGCCTCAGCAGCTACTAAGTCTTATTCATACTCAATGCGTGCAACAACAGCTTTTGCTACGTCATCTGAACGAGTCTGAGCTACCTTCAGAATAGAATCCTTAAATGCAAGTGTAGCAACTTGATATACTTTACGCCGAACATTCTGTGATTTTTTCTTTTCAGATTCATCATTTGCTTCATCGCCGCAAAATAAGCAATAATTTTGAAAATAAAAAACTGATTCACTTACTCGTGTTCTAGTACGAGGTGGACTAGATATACTGGCATTTTCCATATCCCGCTGTCTTTTAGCTGCAGTAATACTACTCTTCCGAGTGTACACTTTACGACACTGCACATGGATTGTCACAGATTGCTTGTCTTTCAAGAATTCACAAAACCCATCATTTCTTTCAACACTTGAATCAATCAAAGTCTTTATTCCTCGATAAACAACAGCAATTTCACTTTCACTCAATGGCTTATTACAAATGAAACAAACTTGTGACATTTTTTTAAAAAATATTCAACGGCACAAATTGAAATCCAAAATATTAAAATTAATGTTTGTTCACAGCAAAAAACTTTTAATACTAACGGAAGATATCTCAAAAAATAAGAATAAACATTAATACTAGCCCAGTTATTTCAAAATATGCCTACTTGGGAAACAACATTACAAAAAAATGCAACAAGTACAATACCTCATGCAGAATACGACTTTTCCAACTTTTCAAATCAATATATCTCAGGAATGGTAGCTTGCAGAGAAAAAAACCTTGAGTAATTTTAGTGGACAATTGCATGATCTAAATCTTTTTCTAACCAACTTTAACGATAGCACTTACCTTTGACCTTGAATAAAATTTTTTGCAGAAGTAGGATCTGTGGGGACTTTTGATATTTCATTTGAAATGGTGTATTTAACACCTGTACCAATTTTCAGCTCTATGCGAATTATTGCAAACTCACGCCTTTTTTTTCGTTTAATTTGACTGGGCTATTTGTCGCAAATCAGGCACGTAGATGAACAAGTTTTGTTGTTGACTGAAGCCATGGCAAACTAAAAAGAGAATTAAAATTAGTGATAAAGTTCTACCATGGTCAAATATGAGGCTAGTTTGAGAAGAGTACTACTACTTTTGTAATGGGTCTTGTAGTAATACCCTTTGTTGTCCGAATATCGACAACTCGTTTTTGGAGTCGGAGCCGGTATACACTTTTACGACTCGACCTAAGTTCCACTCGTGGGGTGGAAGATTTTCATGTCGTATAACGACTAAATCATCCACTTCAATATTCTTTTGTGGGTGCTTTCATTTATAGCGCTTATGGAGCTCCTTCAAGTACTCATCCTTCCATCTTCTGCATAAAGTATGATGCAGTAGTTTTAATTTTTCCCATCGATTTATGGTCCTGAGGGATGCGCTGCTTAAATTGGGTTCAGCTGGAGCTAGTATTGGAGATCCAATTGGGAAGTGGCCTGGTGTCAGAGGTGCTAAGTCACTGGAATTTTCACTTGAGAGACTGAGGGGCCTTGAGTTAAGGCAACTTTCGATTCTCGTTAGCAGCGTAGACATCTCCTCAAAAGTGAATCTTTGATTGGCAGCTACTTTTCTGAAGTGAAGTTTAAAACTTTTGAGACCGGCTTCCCAAAGTCCACCCATGTGCGGAGCTTCGGGGGGTATGAAATGCCACGTTAACTCTTGCTGATTTGTTGCAATTACTTGAGTCTGCAACGAATTCATAAATTTCTGCCGATCTTTTTTGAGCATTTGTGATGCTCCCACAAAATTTTCCGTTCTCGGAGTAAAGAGCGGCGGGACATCCGCGCCTTGAAAAAAATCGAGCAAAGGCTGCTAAAAATAATTGACTCGAAAGGTCACTTGTTAACTCCAGATGTATGGCTTTTGAAGTGAAGCAAATAAAAACACATACATAGCCTTTTGTAACCAAGCAGGCTCTTCCAGTGTAATTTTTTATTTCCAATGGGCCTGTGAAATCAACTCCAGTGTTTGTGAATGGTCGTGTAAATATAGTACGCTCAGGTGGAAGTGCAGCCATTATTTGTGTTTGCTGTCTTTTATTATAAGTTATGCATGTTTAACAATTATGAATTGTTGTTTTGATTAATGTTTTGAGTTTTGGTACCCAAAATTCTGATCTCATTAAACGTAAAACAAGTTGGTTTCCACCATGAAGCGATACTAAATGAGTCAAATGTGTAAACAATTTAGAAAGTCGACTGTAGTATGATAATACCAGTGGATGACGCTCATCATAGGCCAATCCTGGGGATCTTGCTAAACGACCATAAGCTCTAATCAATCCTTTTGAACCCAGAACAATGTTGAGTGTAAGTAGCGAGCTTTTTGATGAAATCGGGTCCCCTTTCAGTAACGAATTATAATCGTCAGGGAAAAACTTTTGTTGACTTAACAATATAAGTCGATTTTTCATCATTTTTATTTCTTCGGGCAAAGTTTCTTTGGTCGGTGTAATTAGATGAAACCGAAATACATAAGCTAAGACTCTTAGGGCTCGTGGCAATGAAGAAAATCTATCTAAGATCTCTTCTTGGGTGGTAATGGCAAATGATTTTATAGGCTTTAAGTCAAAAGTTGTAGAGCAAGATTTTTTAGAAATGGGCCAGTTTTGCTCTTGAAGCTTTAAGCAATTAGGACCTTGCCACCAAAGTTGATGGTCCTTGAGATCATCGGAACTACAACCACGACTGGCGATATCTGCCGGGTTGTCATGTGAGTCAGTATGTTGCCAATTTTCTTTTCCAACTTTTTCTAATATGGTAGAAACACGATTGGCAACAAAAGTTGGCCAAGAACAGGGAGGTTTTGGAGCCAAGCAAGGACTATTGTGGAATCAGTCCAAAAGAAAGTTTTATAGTGGCTTACGTTGAGTTGCGGTAGTATGGCATCTACCAAATTCGCCAGTAATATTGCACCACAGAGTTCCAATCGCGGAAGCGAAACTGTCTTCACTGGTGCCACTCGGGTTTTTGAAACCAAAATGGTTGTGACTGCATCAGCAGTCGTGGCATATGCCTTTTCGGATGCATCACAAAAGCCATGAAATTCAACTTTGGAGTTGGGCGTGAAATGAGTCCATCTCGGAACCTCAATTTGATTGATAGATGGATATCCATCAACAAAATTTTGCCATTTGTGTAAAGTTAAAGACTTAAGAACTTCGTCCCAATCAGTTTTGTCCAGCCATACCTGTTGCATAATAATTTTAGCTGACATCACAATTGGTGCAAGCCAACCAGCAGGATCAAATAATTTGGCTATAGCTGACAAAACCTCACGTTTGGTATAAGAGTTCCTTCAAAAAGGAATGCGTCCTTTTTCGCATTCCACCGAATCCCAAGAGTTTTAGCATTGCTTTTTTCGGACAAGTTGAGCCAGTTAATATCTAAAAGATGCTCTTTGGGTAAATCATTTAAAACTTCTGACGATTTAGATGTCCACTTGCGTAAAGCAAGTCCAGCGGACTCTAAAACGAAAATAACACATCATCTACGTACATGAAATTATTCAATACCATATATTCGAAGCACAAGGTAAGGTTTCATGTACGTCACTTGCTAGCTGTTGAAGTGTTCGAATGACCAAATATGGGGCACAATTGACACCAAAGGTTACAGTTTGTAACTCGAAATCTTCGATTGGATCATTTTCAGATTTTCTGAACAATATCCTTTGATAAGATGTATTTTTTGGATCAACGAGTATTTGCCTATACATTTTTTGTATATCGGCATTATACACAAATTTGAAAAGTCGCCATTTTAAAATCAATAAAACTAGATCTTTCTGCAGAATAGGTCCAGTGTAGAGTAAGTCGTTTAGACTTTTACCATTAGATGTTGGGTTTGAAGCATTAAAAACATCCCGTAACTTTGTTGTCACACGATCAAGCTTAATAACTGCGTGATGTGGTATATAATAATGTTGAGGATTATCTATTTTTGATGGTAAAAATCGACCTTTTTCATATGACCAAGTGTCAGATATTCAAACAAAACTTCGTCATATTCTGCTTTGATAGCGGGGCGTTTGAGCAAAAACTTTTCATTTCTTAAGAATTGTGCCATTGCAATGTGACTGGACATACCAAGACAAGTGGAATCTGGGTTTTTAAATGGGAGAGTCACAACAAAGCGTCCTGAAGGATCTCGACGTGTTGGGTTTAGAAAATTCATTTCGCAATATTTTTCTGATCCGAATGTAAATAACTTTTTGGGATTTCTTCAATCTCCCAGAAACGAGTCAACATATCATCGGGGGCTACTGCATTAAACAGAGAAACAACATCAGATGGCCTTGAAGTGTCAGGAAGAGGACCTGAAAGAATCCAGCCGAATTCAGTTTCTTGCGCCAAAAGAGAGCCAAGAACATTGCGCTGCACACCTGGACAAATAGTTTGAGGATAAAGATCACTGCCAATGATCAAATCAACTGAATGGGTTTTGAAAAATTCGAAATCTGCCAATTGCAATTCAATGTTTTCAAAAAGCTTTGGGTCGACAGAGTAAGTAGGTAACTCACTTGTCAAATTCCTCAAGATTAACGCTTGAGTTTTCACTTTAAATGATGGGTTCAAAGGAGAGCACAACATGAACTCACAAGCCGTAGATGGTGTTGCAGAAACTGTCTGGCTTAGGCCGGTGACTTGAGTGGAGACTGCTTGAGATCTCAGTCCACTTTTCTTCCTCAGCTTGTCTGAGATAAATGTTGCCTCGGATCCAGGGTCGATCAGTGCTCGTGCGATGTAGTGAGTTCCATTGCTCTCCACATTTACGATGGCTGTACCTTGTAGGATCTTCTTCATTGTTGTACCACAATTCACTACTAGGTGGTTTCGTTGCTCATCTTGGGTCGGGTGAGAAGTGGATTGTATTGTAGTGGTAAGTGACTGCCTTGTCTTACTGGGCTCTGTTGCTTTGGCTTGTGAGCTTGTAACCGTCGCAATACACAAAGTGTTTGCAGGTGGGTGAAGGATGTGGGCGGGACTCTTCTGGCTACGACTAGCAAAATCAGCCTGTGGGGGGGGGGGTTTCTTTACTGCTTTACCCAACCGTTCTTAGCGATTACAAAAAAAATAAAATTTCTAAGAATCCCTGAACTGCCTTTATTTAGTTCGGAAATTAATGATAACCAAACTAAGATTACTAGAGAAATAATAAATCAAAAACAAAAAATATTTACTTATAGAATCAATTACAAAGAAAACTATCGCAACGTGTGATCAGATCATCAATTCAACACAATATCTGCATCTGTGGATGTTATTAAGATGCGCACTCTTTACCCTCCCAACCATGATTCTTTGTGTGGTTTCATAAAGAATCCCAAAAGCCTACTCTCTTTGTCACCCTACCACCACGGAAATAAAAAAAAATTAACCTCTCATTTTATAGAAATTTGTTCAACATAAACTTATTTATTCATGAATATTTTCATATTTTTATAGAAATAACTTTAATCTTTTCAATCAATATCTTATAACAAACCATCCATTCTCGTTTTATTATATTTCAATATTTAATACTTAATAGATAAATCGAGAAAACGAAGTAGCATAATAATATAAAACTAAAATTTTAATCAAGATATCAACAAGATTCACGTGAAATTCCGCAATTTCTATATGCAATTGAATAAAACAAAATGCAAAGAAAAAAAGCTTACGCAAATATCAAAAATAAAAAAATAATTTAAACATAGGGAGAGCGATCATGCCAAAACGATAGCTTAGAATAAAGCTGTAAGAAAATCTGCAAAGCTACCTAGGTATGTAGGTATGTACGTTAAATGGTAATTCACCACGATCTCTTTTGATAGAGCAATGCTTAATAGCACAAAAAGTTTTAATACTCCCTTTAAATACTTGAATTTTAGTAAAAAACTATTTATATTCCATATAAAAATTTTGATAATATAATAATATTATTACATGATAAAAAATTATGACTCACCAACAATCCATCGAGGTAAGGCATTAACTTGATGTCGTGGTAGTTTGATGGCTAAAAAATCTTTGGTAAAAATTAACAATTACCTTCTAAACACTAATTAAGTAAAGTAACATAATGGTTAGCAAAATTTCTTTGATTTTTATTTTTTTTGTTATCTTTTAGGAAATATTTTTTTCTGTTTGTTTTTCTTTTCTTGTTTCTCTTTTCTTTGTCTTTTATTTTTTTAGAATCTCTAAGCTATTTATGTTTTTTTTTTCAGGATTTAGGATGTTTGCGTTCAATGTTTCAAAGTTTTAGTTATTATTTAGAATTTAACTTAAATCATTTAGATTTTAAGATTTTTCTTAAGTTGCCATGTTTATGCTAAATTTATTTTTCTTTTAACACTTCTTACTTTTAATCAAATTTTTTTTCTTTTTTAACTTGCTTATATGTATTATCTTTTATAGATTTCTTACGGTTTTTTTTTTTGTGTTTTTACACTGAAGCTGGAATAATTTTGCTCTTTGTGCACTTGTTTCTCTAAATTTTGATTTACCGCTTTCGTTGAACTTTTCTGGTATGAATTATATGTAGACTGATAGCTTATTTACCACGCAGGTATACCGATGCTTGTGGGTGACACCGTTAATGGATTTTTTGCAAAGTGCAGTTGGCTGATGCAGCACCCCCTACACTCAGTATACCTAATATTGAGATAAATTGTTCGATTTTTAGATGGGTATTTATTAAATGGATTAAGAACAAAAATTCTTACCAACTATTTTTCTTCACGGTAGTTTCGAAATTTTTCAAATTAGGCTTGGATTCCTATTGATATTTTATCAGTAATTAATAAACGTAACGAAAGATAATATAAGTTTTATATTGAATTATGTTAATACCGATGTGTATAGGCATACCTGTCTCAATGAAGATTTTGGAAATTTTAAAGAGCTAGCACCAGCTCGTATGAAGTCTTCTGGCGGAAAGCAAGACCTCATGTACTTTTTATTTGCATATACCCACTTGAATGCATATGATCAACCGGATATTTTACAATTTGTACGTACTATACGAAATTATTAAACAAGATCAGTGATGCCAAAGTAGAGGTGTACCTCACTTTTCAATAGAAAAATTGTTTAATTTTTAAACGGAATAATTTTTTTGGATAAATTGGTTATTTGTTAAAACAACTAAGCAAAAAATTATTATTAATTTTGGAATTCACAAAAAAAAGTTAAACAGAAAGTGTTTTCTTTAAGAATTTGATTTGTTTAAGACTAATGATTATTATATTAATAACTGAACAATTTTATATTGAACTTTTTTAGTCATTTTTATTCAACAAACATGACAAAGATAACAAGTGGATCAATTTAACCTGGTAATTGGTAACATATGTTTCGGCTATTACCACGTATATACATATTTATATGCATATACATAGCCTCATCAGACCAGTTTTGGTTAAGTTGTACTGGGATTCGAACACCCGACCGTATGCATTTTTGAATTGCGACGGCCGCTCTAACGCTTGAGCTATTGGGTATGTGACCTTGATGTGTACAAAGTGCGTATTTCTTAGCATTCCGCACGCATTGTTCCATTTTTTTCTTGTTATCTTTCTGAGTTATGTTTTTTGTTGCCATAGCTCTTTTAAGCTGTTTTGCTTACACATGTGCTATGATTTCCTACATATATTTCCTAAGTTCTGGAAATTTCCAGCTACTTTTTATTATTATTGAAAAATTGGCAAGTTCTCCTTATTTCTTTAAGAATTTGATTTGTTTAAGACTAATAATTATTATATTAATAAGTGTTTTCTTTTCTGTACATTACAAGCTCGTGACTGGAATCGAATCAGGGTCTATCGTTTTATGGAGTAAAGTATGATGTCTTTTATTACAAACACGACAAACATATTATCTTTTGCATTCTTTTACTCCATGCGACATAGCTAAACAATTGAAACAATATACATTTTGTTTCACAGATTCGATTCTCTTCTCCACATTCATGTTAATGAACCTAGGGCACTCGTGAAGAGTATGTTCAGCTTTGCACAACTTGCAAAGTGAACCATCAACTTTGAATTTGGGAACTAAGGGCTTGGCTGCATTGTTTTTGGGCTGAGTAAAGCCTATAGCTTGGGGCTTCTTTGCCACATTCATGTAAAAGGAGCGGACACGCTTTTCCTTGAATGAATTTTAAATAAAATTTGAAACTTTTTGCTGACTTGGATTTGAAAATGAAGCCTTTATATCGCCAACAGACTCAAGGGTCTTATATTTGTGGGTCAGAAAACAATCTAATTTCTTCCAGGATGAAATCTTAGAATTATCTTTTAACGACTCTTCAAATTATTCAAGAAAAACATTGGGTAATTTTGTGGAACATAGATAAACCAAGATAGGATCCCAGCTCTCTGTATCTATTTCCAAACATCAAAGCGTCGTGATACAGTTATTAATCGTTTGTTGCAGTTTTTTGATTGAACTACCGGATTCAAAAACTTGGAGCAAATTAAAAAGCATTTTCAACTAGGCATTTATTTGCATGCGTGTATTCTCATACATTTCTAAGAGATTTCCCCACGCAATGAAGAAACCAGCATTTGTAAGAGGGGCATTCTTTATTATGTCACGAGCTTCACCACGGGTTTTTTTTTCTGAGGTGGAAGAATTTTTCCATACTACTCAGCCGAGAGTTATTTATGTAGAGCGCAGTAAACTTGTCTCGGAAGGTGGGCCAGCTTTCATAGTCTCCATTAAAAATGTCCGTGTCACAAGGTGGAAAGTGCACAGCTGGAAACAGAGCATCTGGTACCCTCTGGGTGGCAACAGGTGTTTGCAAATCGTTTTTTGGTGGGTTTGTCATGGTCTCTAAGTGATCGTTCAGAAATGCGAAAAAGTTCAAGTATGACTTATATGTCTTCTTGTATTCTTTTTTCACCTTTTCCTTGTCAATCTGTTTGTCTGGATTTTCCCGAAGTTCCTCATATGCAGTTTGGAACTTCTGCCACAGATATTCCAGTTGCTTTTGCTGGGCTTTGAGACTGTGAACGTTTAGTTCAGTTATTAGGGTCTCGCTGTGAGATATCTCTAGCTCCACTATGTCCTTGACAAAGTGGATAAAAGTCTTAGTAGCTGTAGCTACCATATTTGAAAATCAGTTGAATTGGTTGGGTTCAAATATGAATGAGTTTGTTCCAAAATGAACAAAAATTTGTAAAAAATTTAACAAATTATGAAAATGTGTTGAAAATGGGTTAAAAACTTTTCCAAAAAATTTTACTAAATTGCTTTAATTTCAGCAAACTCATTGTTTTTCCTATGGGGCTATAACGGATTAAAAAAAATTTCAAAAATATATCAACAATTGGGGTCTAGCGAAAACGAAATAATCGTAAGATTACGAAATTTTCCAAAAAAGCGCAAAAAGCCACGAAAAAATCGTTTAAATAATTTTTGGGGCACAAAGGGTTAACGAAATTCACAATGGGTCAAAACATTTTCTAAAATATTCTAAACCAATTCTCACAATTTGGGGATAATTTTAATAAAAATCCGGATAAAAAATTTTTCGAGATTTTTTGCACCAATCTGGCAACTCAATTTGAGAACTGGTTGGAGTGGACACAAAAACAAAAAAACAAGTTACGCAGAACTTGTACTCAGCAATAAAATTAGAAAAAACGGCACAGCAACTGTGTAGGCTAAATTTCAATGCAATAAAAAAATTAGCAAGAAACAAGTGCAAGGTAAATGCACGCAATATAACGATCCCTGTGCGCGAAAATATCGTATGTGCCATTTTTTCGAAATTGACTTTTTGATGCAAACCTGGTAAAATATTGTAGCTGAAATTCTTATAGTTACGCCAAAAATTGACTGTATATTTTATCGTATGTCACACTAGATCTTTTGCTTGTTCGCGAAATTATCGTATGTGCCATACAAAAATATATTGTGCTTAATTCTTGTTATTATATTCACTACTTTTTTTTAAATTAGAAGTAGAATGTGAAGCGTAACTATTGCTCGCGTTATGTAGCCTTTCGTATCATGCTTTACCGTTACTTATGTACAGATAAGCAGTTTTTTTGAGTACGCCTATTATAATTTTAGCGTTTATGAAAATGGCAGTAGAAATAGCTATTGTTTTTTGTGGGGTGAGCGGGATGGTAAGCGAGGATGCAATGAAATTTGCACTGCCCGTTATAAATATCTAATAATCGTAGACCAAAGACAAACAGCTAATGACATAAGTGTTTATTGCGACAGTTGTGCTGGTCAAAACCGCAACAAGACCGTATTAGCTATACTGGCACATTTTTCAAATTCTTCAAACTTCATTGTAAAAATTAAAATTACATATTCACTTCCCGGTCATACCAGTTGATTCTGTGCATAGCAAAATTGAATCTTTTGTACGAAATCGTACGGTTTGGGCGCCCAGTGAATGGCCCACAACTATTCGCAATGCACGCACTAACCCATAGGGATACGACTGCATTAAAATAAGTCACTCTGAGCTCAAGAACTGGAAGTCACTTGCATATTTCTTACTACCGAACAAAATTAAACTAGATTCAAATAAACTTCGCATTCAAAAAAATTCAAAATCAATTGAACCCATCTATTGATGTTCTGAAAATTCCACTAAAAAAACCATAAACAACTTTAATTTTACTTTTAAGCTACAAATGTTGTACCATAAGCCTTTATGTATCTCTCGATAAAATTTAATGATTTGCAAAATCTATGTTTAAAAATAGTATTCCATCAAAAGATCACAATGAGTATTTAAATTTAAAACATTCCTCAAGAATAAAAGAATCGTTAAATGAAAGCGACGATGAAGATTGAATTACTTAAATTTAATTATTTTTGAAATTAAAAACATGCTTTTGTTATGTGTAACTTTTGTTTAATGTTATTTTATACCACTTAACATAATAAAAAAAAATTAAATAAATAAAACCTTAATTTTTTCACATATTTCCACAAAGATTTAAGATCACAAATAACTTTGCGTTTCAATTTATTTCCAATTTAAACTGTTTTTCATTTTATTGTAAGTGCCATTTGCTGCAAGCACACCTACGAAATGTTGTGAGCGAAACTATCGTATGTGCCAAAAAATATGTTTTTCTCGGAAAATGTACACTTTTCCGCAGGAAAAGTTCTGAGTTTTGTTATAATAGTTAATTATCTAAGCACACGGAAAATTTGGTATTGATATTGCCAACCAAAGCACAGAAAAGTAGAAAAAACCCTCTCCTGTAAAATTTGGTGTTTCGCACATACGATAATTTCGCGCACAGGTCGATATGTTATGTATGTAGCAATATATGTATGTATGTAGCAATATATGTATGTATGTAGCAATATATGTATGTATGTAGCAATATATGTATTTAGCAATATACATATTTAAGTATGTAAGAAAATATGTACAAATTTTTGAAAATTTAAAGCAATAAAAGTAATGTTGATGTTTGGGTGGGTTGGGTTTATATTCACAAATTTTCGTTTCGTAAAAATGTAGCTCGAAAATATCACATTTCAAAATACTGCACAAAAAGATAAATTAAGTTTTTTGTACAGACATTTTTGATTAAAACTTCGCACTTTAAATTTTAATTAATCACTTCTTTGGGTTTATGTGTTTTTTGTATATGCTGTGCTGTTGCTTCCTGGGTTATTGTAGAATTTATTCTGCAGAGTTTGTGTGTCAAACTTTATCCGTCCAAGTTTTTGATGCTGATGCTCCAAAAGTCGACGGCTCGTATGGACCAAATGATTAGTTGGGAGGGTTGAATAAAGTGACACACTAAATGCAATTTAAATGGGTTATATTATGATATAAGTAACATATAACATAAATTCAATATAAATGTATAAATGTAATTAGATTTGATTTATACAGTACTTGTTTTTTCTGTGCTGTTTTAGGAGGTTTTAATTGTAGTCCAACGTTGCGTTGCTGTTATAAATGTTGGTGGTGCAATTTGTGTTGAATGCAGAATTTCTGTTTGTATTGATGACTTTATGTTGTAAAAATTGTGGATTTTTTGTGCACTGTGATATGTAAATTTGTTGAATGTTTAATGTTAAAATCAACGTTGGAAATTTTGTTAAATGTTTGATTTCTCACTATTTTATTTTTTGATAAAGAAATTATTCACTGTCACTGTGCTTTATAACTTTTGTGAATGTTTATACATTATTTAATGTCACTGTTTTTATGTTTGTGGCACTGATTTTTGTTTGTATAATTGTTCAATTATTTTACTTTGCGATTTTGTGTTATTTTTTAATTTTGAAACGCTCGTACGCGGGAGAGTCGTAAACTTCGTTAATCGAATACAAGATTACGATCGATTTTTGCGCCTTTTTACTTGCGTGGTTGGCTTGTGGAATTCAGCGCAGCCACAACGAGTAAACGGGCACCTTGCGGTGAGTAGCCAAACGAAACAGACTTCGTTAATCGAATACAAGATGACGATAGATTTTTGCGATTCATTTTTGCGCTTTTTTACTTGCGTGGTTGGCTTGTGGAATTCAGCGCAGCCACAACGAGTAAACGGGCACCTTGCGGTGAGTAGCCAAACGAAACAGAAATGCACTTTGCACACTAGTTTACGTTGCAAGTAAGCAATATGAGTCTTACTTGTAAAAAAAAATGATTATTATACTATCACGTCGACACTATAGGGAGCATCGGTACAGTACACCACACACTGGACACTTGGTGACCAGTGAAGCCGTGTGGATTACTATATGAAGTTTTCCAGACTTCCTAACGAAACTACCGTACCTCACTATTGACACTATATGGAGCGTCACTGAGAATACACTACACACTTGGTGACCAGTTAAGCCGTGCGGATCACTATATGAAGTTTTCCAGACTTCCTAGCAAAACTACCGTACCCCACTATTGACGTTATATGGAGCGTCAGTGAGAATACACTGGACACTTTTGGTGACCAGTGAAGCCGTGTAGATAACTATTTGAAGTGTTCCAGACTTCCTAGTGAACTAACTACGGAGAACTAACTACGATATTACTATGAAATCTGAAAAATCTTCTAGATTTCTCTAATGGAGACATTCACGATTCGTTAGGTTTTCGATATTACTAATTATCAAGTGATAGCACTATGATGTCTTCATCTCAACTGCTAGCCTGTGACTGTCTGATTTCTGTTTTCGCCGCCCTGCTTTTATAGTCACGCGCATCAGCGTCGAACTAGATCTGCCAATATGCGTGTGTTGTGTGTGTATGCGTTGGTTTGATCGTTACCTGTTGTTGTTGTTGGCTTTAAGTCACGTGTTCGTTTCATGATCTGTGTCTTATCGTTGCCTATTGTTATTGTTGTCTTGAAATAACGTATTTGTTTCATGATCAGTGTTCTTTTGTTCTTGTCTCTTTTCGAAGGTTATTTTTTGGGAATACTTATGCTTTGAACACAATTAGAGCGGTGGCGGTAAGGCGGCGACGAATATACGCTGTCAAAAATTATAACATACTTGCTCATGTGAAATTGAACAGAATTGTGGCGTACGACTGGTGACCTGCCAACGATTAGCCGTCGATTTAGATTTAATTCTATTTTCACCGTCCGATCAATGTTGCATTTCTTTGTTTACAAATTTTGTTTTTCTCACTCTCTTTTCCCTATAGGATTCTCTCACAAGAAATCAGACGTGAAAAGCAGTCGCCGCCGCAATTGTGGTCGTTCAAACGATTTTTAGTCGCGTTTTTTTTTTTTTGACAGCGTTTATTCGTCGCCGCTTTACCGCCACCGCTCTAATTGTGTTCAAAGCATTACTTGTACGGGAGTATTCGCATATAATTTGTAATGGGACGTTACAAAGTGTTCAAAAACCATGTTGAAATAGTTTGAACAACTTGAAAAAATTTAAAATTCGAAAAAATTTGAAAAACGTTAAAATAGGTTGAAAAATGTTAAAAAAAATTTGAAAGAGGTTGAAAAACTCGAAAAAAGTTGAATAAAGTTGAAAAATTCGAAAAATATGGAAAATGTTGAGAAAAGTTGAAAGAGGTTAAAAAATGTTGAATCAGTTGAAAGAGGTTGAAAAACTCGAAAAAAATTTATCGAGGTTGAAAAAGTCGAAAAAATATGGAAAATGTTGAATAAAATGATTATGAAATTGGTTGAAGAAGTCAAAGAGCTTAAATCGCTGTTAAAACAATCTTTACTCTTTAATAATGGTAAGAGCACGCGAAAGAGTGGGTCGGACCCTTCGGATGATGCTAAAATAGTTGCTGGTTTGAATATTCGCCCTTCATCGACCTCAGCTCTCACTGCTCCTGCTTCTGTTGGTCAACTTCGTATTGATTGCTCTTCGTCATCGGGTTCATCGAACTTCACTTATAGCGCTGCTGCTGGTAGTTTGCTTAAAACTGTAACACCTAGTAATGTTATTGCGTCTGCCGCTAAACACATTACGAATATTGCATGCAATGTTACGAACGAAGATTTAATTGAATTACAATCTCCCTACGATGCTCAATTACGTGTGGATGCTGTTTCTCTTGTTCCCACTGCTGATGATTCTCTTTGTTCTCTGCATAATAACACGGCTGCTGTAAATGTTGATGTTGCTTCGCGTTCATCTTTACCTCATATTTCTAACACGCCTGCTGCTCTATCAAAGTCTCGTCGCTTATCGGTTTCCTGTGCTGATGTTACGGCTGCTGTTGATAATGTTGTTGGTGATATCGATGCTCTTCTAGCTTCCCCTGTGCCTTCCGTTTCCACTAATGTGTGCAGTTCGATGCGTTTGAAAAAACAAAAGAAAAACACTCAGAATAGCGATAATGATATTGTTGGTAGAAATACTGTGTGCGTGGGTGACAATGTTACTGATGTTGCTCGTGTATACTCGCGATCATTGTCTGATAAATCTCATGTTTCTCCGGAAAATCTCTCTTCGATTGAGAATGATCATGTTTCGGCAGTCACTAAGAATGTAATAAATCCGTGGAATGAGGTTAGAAGAAAAAAACATAAAAAACGTACAACAATAATTGGGCAAAATTGTAGCGATGAGCTTGAAGTTGTTGAAAGAAAGAGATGGGCTCATCTCTCTTCTTTTAAGCCTTCTGTTTCTGCAGATAATATTATTGAATATGTGGTGAAGCACACAAAAATTGCAAGACATGATTTAGCTTGTTTTAAGCTAATTAAAAAAGATTTCCAGCATGATACACTTAAACGTGTGAATTTTAAACTTGGAGTATCGTCGTCTCATTACAATACTATTACTGATTCTGAGCTTTGGCCGGTTGATGTATATGTTAAAGATTTTAAGTTTTTTTCGAAAAGTGAAAGAACTAGCAACAAAAAAATAATAAATGCTAAGCCTTCATCATCTCATGAAGATAATATTTGTATTTATTATCAAAATGTTGGTGGTATGAGATCTAAAACATTAAATTTTTTTACTGCTGCCTCATGTTGTCACTATGATGCCATTGCGTTAACTGAGACATGGCTAAATGACTCTATATTTTCTGCAGAGTTGTTTAATGATGATTTTCATGTCTATAGGAGAGATAGATCTGCCGCTGACACTGGTCTTTCCAGAGGAGGGGGTGTTTTATTAGCTGTTAAGACTAACATAATAAGTAGGCGTATTATATTAGAAAATAATATTGTTGAGCAAATTTGTGTTGAACTAATGTCTTCATGCAAGAATTTAACAATTTATATTTTTGTCTCATATATTCCACCAAATAGTGATGCGAGTGTTTATGCAGCTCATGTAAAAAATATTTCCAATATTTTTGAATTATGTAATTCTAATGTACATTTAATAGTTCTTGGTGATTTTAACTTAGGTCATATTAATTGGCAATTCATGGCGAGTGAGAAATGTTTGTTACCATTTAATGCTAAACAGGACAGAGATTATGAAACATTGGATGCATTACTGTCAATGAACTTAAATCAAATTAATTATGTTCTAAATTCTTTAGAACGCATTCTTGATTTGGTTTTTGTGGATAACGATATAAATGCAATCTTAAGGGTTTCAGACATCCCAATGTTAAATAATAGTTTTCATCACCTAGCGCTTGAAATAAAACTAAATTTCTTAAATTATTCCAAGCTTAATTTCTGCAGTGTTCATAGAAAATCTGAGCATAACTTTGCAAAAGCTGACTTTTTTTCACTTAACTTATTTTTTTCTAACACAAATTGGGAAGAAATTATGGTCCCTAATGACTTAAAGAAAAGCTATGACTCTTTTATGGCAAAACTTGAAGAAGCTTACGAAAAATTTGTTCCATTGAAAAGGGTGTTCCGAGGTAATAAGCCCATTTGGTTTAACAGGCGTTTATGTAAATTAAAAAACAGGCTTAGTAAACTACGCAAGAGATATAGTGAAAACCGTAATTTTCGAGTCGAATATATATCTTGCAGAAATAGTTATGAAACGTTAAAAAAAGTACTCTACAAGCAATTTTTACTGTCCATTGAATCAAATATAAAAACTGATTCTAAGTCTTTCTGGAAATTTCTTAATGCTAAAAAACACTCTTTTGGTTTTCCGTCCAACATGACTTACAATAATTGTTCGTCAAGTGATGAAAAAGAAATCTGCGATATGTTTGCTTCTTTCTTTCAGTCAAACTTCGTTGCTGATAATAAATTTACAGTAATTAGTGATATTTTACCTGAAATAACTAATATGGGTCATTTGAACTTAGAAATGAATGAAGTATTACTTGAACTGGCTTCGTTAAAGAGCTCGTACAAGTCGTCCCCAGATAACACGCCACCAATATTATTGAAATATTGCTGCGAGAGCTTAGCAAAACCTCTAACATTCATTTTTAATCTTTCGCTTTCCACAGGTAATTTTTTGGATACTTGGAAGGATTCTTATATTACTCCGATTCATAAATCAGGTTCGAAACAAGAGGTTATTAATTACAGACCCATTTCAAAACTGAAGTTGATACCTAAGGTTTTCGAAGCGATTGTGAAGAAGAGGATATATTGGAATATAAAAAATAATATTTCCCAAGCTCAACATGGTTTTGTAAGTGGCAGGTCCACTATTTCCAACTTGGCTATATTTGCGAATTTTTGTTTAAAAGGCATTGAGCGTGGTAATCAAGTTGATGCTATTTATACAGATTTTGCAAAAGCATTTGATAGGGTTTCACATACGGTCCTGATAAATAAACTTAACTGTATGGGTTTTCACTCTCAGATTCTAAGTTGGCTCAGGGATTATCTTTCCAATCGCAGACAATTTGTCAAGATTGGTTCAACAGTATCTAAAGAAATTTTTAACTATTCTGGAGTTCCACAAGGTAGTCACCTAGGACCTCTTCTCTTCATTATATTTATTAATGACCTCCCTAACAGAGTAAGATACTCTAATTGTCTGTTATATGCGGATGATTTGAAAATATTTAGGCTTATTAGAACGTATATAGATTCAGTTCTATTACAAATGGACCTAGACAGTGTAGCACAGTGGTGTGAGGATAATTACTTGTATTTAAATATATCTAAGTGTAAGTGTATTAGTTTCACTAGATCATCTTCACCCGTAAGTCATGATTATAAAATTTTAGATTGTTCCCTTGTTAAAGTGGATTGTCAGAAAGATTTAGGTGTAATGTTTGACACTAAGCTAAGCTTTAACTCACATTATGATTATATCATTTCTAAGGCTAATAAATTGCTAGGATTTTTGATACGGAATACAAAAGAATTTTCAGACCCATACACATTGAAATCAATTTATGTTTCTTTAATTAGATCGATTCTGGAGTATGCTTCTTGTATATGAAGTCCTTCATACGCAATTAGTATAAATCGAATTGAGGCTGTGCAAAGGAAATTTTCAAGATATGCATTAAGAAAGATGAATTGGAATCTAAATATTTTGCCCACTTATAAAAGTCGTTGCTTATTGATTGACCTCAAATCGCTTCAAGCAAGAAGAACATATTTTAGTGTTATGCTAGCTAGAGATACGTTGTGCAATCATATTGACTGTCCGATTCTCCTTTCTCTTTTCCCAATATATGCTCCTTCAAGGCCATTGAGAGGAAGGCATTTTCTTTTTTGGATCCCACGTGCTTTCACGAATTACGGTTTGTCTAATCCAATTACAAAGTCTTGCTCAGATTATAATAAATTTCATAATGATTTGGATTTATCATTAAGTAGAAATAGTTTTAAGTTTCATTTACTTTCCTTACTTTGATCTATTTATGGTATGATGTTAATTAAATTCATTTGTTTTTGTAAGTAATATTTAATCTCTTATATATATATTTTATTGTAATAATAATAACTCAATGTGTCCAATAGAGTTTAACTCGATAGACATTTGTAAATAAATAAATAAAAATTGAAAAAGGTTGACAAATTCGAAAAAAATGGAAAATGTTGAAAAAGGTTGAAAAACGTTGAAACAGTTGAAAGAAGTTGAATAACTCGAAAAAAGTTGAAACAGTTTGAATAACTCGATAAAAGTTGAAAAATTCGAAAAAATATGGAAAATGTTGAGAAAAGTTGAGAGAGGTTAAAAAATTTTTGAAATTTTAATTTGTTTTAGTCGACTGGCTGTCCACATATAATTCATGGAATGTTCGAGGGTTCGAATCGCATTACAAATTAACCAAAAACTGGTCTGATGAGGATATGTATATTAGACCGGTTCAAAAAAATCGACTATTTTTTTTTTCAAAACTCGCAGTGAAATATCTCCCTAGTCAAGAAAAAAGAAACCTGTGAAAACGGGAGCTCTTAATATCAATTTTGAAAGGTCGCTCATCGTAAATTTCTGTTTTCCACCTGGGGATAGCCAGAGCGATCTTTGAGCCAACCATTAGCAAGTTGACACACAGCCTCCCCGCGGCTCCATCTGGGTATCTATCTCCGCATCCGCTGAGATAGTGAGCGAATGAGTGCAGCGTGTCCTCCCTGGAAGTAAACTGGGTTGTGCGCAGGGTTTGCTACCCGCCACGTAAATAAAACATTTCAATGAAAACTAAAAAAGCCTCGGATACAGAACCCCTCAACGTTGACGACCACTGCAAACGAAAAAAGAACTATGATTTGAGCCTATGCACCTGAAATATCCGGACCCTCAATAGGGAAGGTGCGTCTATCGAATTGGCGGATGCCCTCGAAAAAATTAAGGCTGACATCACCGCCATCCAGGAAAGAAGATGGATAGTACAAGGTTACTCTAACCAAGCAAGTTGCGATATCTACTACAGCTGCCATGCGGAGAGGCGCGAATTGGGATGTGGATTCGTAATAAGCAAGAGACTTCGCCACCATATCTCCAGGTTCACACCTGTGAGCGAAAAATTGGTTACGACCCGCGTCAAGGCTCGATTTTTTAACATCAGCTTGATTTGCGCGACCGCCTTGACGGAGGAAAAGGACGATGCTGTCAAAGATGCCTTCTATGCAAGACTCGAGGAAGTATACGACCGCTGCCCGGCCCATGACGTTAAAATTGTACTCGGGGATTTCAATGGAAAGGTCGGAAGAGAAGGTATATTTGGCCCCACTGTCGGTCAGTTCAGCCTTCACGAGACCACCTCAAACAACGGTCTACGTCTGATAGACTTCGCCGCGGCGCGAAACATGGTAGTAAGTAGCACCAGATTTCAACACCTCGATATCCACAAGACCACCTGGCTGTCCCCTGATCAGAAAACACTCAACCAAATCGATCATGTTGTGATCGACGGAAGGCATGCTTCCAGCGTGCTAGATGTTCGTACGTTCCGGGGAGTCAATATTGACTCCAATCATTATCTTGTTGCAGTCAAGATATGCATGCGGCTGTACGCTCTGGTACGAAACGAAAGCTGCACGTGGCTAAGCTGCAATCACATCGGTCGGTCGAAGCCTATTCCGCTCGCCTCTCAGAACTGCTCCTTCAACCTGACCCTCTACCCGATGATGCCGGTGGACTTTGGGCGCATATATCCCGCTCCATGCGCTCTGCCGTTGAGGAAGTCATTGGTTTCCGACGCCCACTTCCGCGAAATCAATGGTATACCCAAGAGTGTCGCGAAGCTACTGCAGTGAAAAACGCCGCCTACAAAAGAACCCTGCAGTCAGCCGCAATGCGAGCCGTGCACGAAAACTACCGGGAAAAGAGAAAGGAAGAGAGGCGCCTTTTCAGATGCAAGAAACGAGAGCAGGAAAGGCACGAGCGTGAGAAACTCGAAGTGTTACGGGGCAGGAATGATGCTCGAAAATTTTACCAACAAGTCAAGCGTCTGACCCAAGGTTTCAAGCCCAGAGCATCTACCTGTAAAGGTGAACATGGAAATCTGGTTATGGATACACAGGGTACACTAAGATTATGGAGAGAACAATTTTCCAAGCTGCTTGCTGGCGACGACTCCACCAATCCTGCGTTTGGAGAGATTAACCCGATGCCACTACTCAACGACGATGATGTTGACGCCATGAGCGCGGTACGAGTTGTGATCCAACGACTTAAGAACAACAAAGCGGCTGGTGCCGATGGCCTGCCTGCTGAATTGTTCAAGACCGGTGGCGATGAGCTGATAGGGTGTATGCATCAACTCATCTGCAAAATATAGCTAGTAGAAAACATGCCCGACGATTGGAATCTCAGTGTCCTTTGTCCGGTACTGAAGAAAGGTGACCCGACAATCTGTGCTAACTAACGGGGAATCAGTCTTCTTGCCATCTCTTACAAGGTCCGACTGTACTGTGTGAAAGACTTAAGCCGTTTGCCAACACACTGATTGGGCCTTATGAGAACGGCTTTAGACCTGGTAAGTCCACCATAGACCAGATCCTCACCCATCATCTTTTTATCGATTTTAAAGCTGCTTTCGATAGCCCAATACGGGGTTGCCTGTATGCCATCATGTCTGAGTTCGGTATACCTGCGAAGCTGGTGCGGCTTTGCAGAATGACGTTGAGCAACACAGCCAGCTCCGTCAGAGTAGGAAGGGACCTCTCCGAACCATTTGATACCGAACGAGGTTTCAGACAGGACGATCCACTCTCCTGCAACCTCTTCAACTTTGTGATGGAAGGGGTGTTGCGAAGAGCCAGTGTACATCGTATTGGCACTATTTTCTACAAAAGTGTCTAGCTCCTTGCATATGCCGATGCGATTCTATACTTTCGAAGTTGTCAAGGAATTCACCTATCTTGGCACCGCCGTGAACACTCAAAACGATGTCAGCTTGGAGATAAAGCGAAGACTAACGCTTTCCAATAGGTATTGCTATGGCCTCAGTAAGCAATTGAGTAGTAGAGACTTCTCTCGCCTGACAAAACTGACACTCTACAAGACGCTCATCTTACCCGTGATACTTTACGGCGCAGAAGACTGATGCAGCCACGCTTGAGGTGTTTGAGAGAAAATTTTTCGCAAAATCTTCGGTCCTGTTTCGGCGACGACGTAAGAGCTCTACGCTGACATTGACATAGTCGTAGTCAAGCGCATCACTATCTAACGTCTGCGCTGGCTGGGACATGTTGTGCGAATGGACGATGAAGCTCCGGCGAAAAAGGTGTTCGATGCGGAAGCCGCTGGGCGAAGACGAAGAGGAAGACCATGCCTCCGATGGAAAGACCATGCCGAGGAAACCCTTTCAACGCTTGGTGTGACTGATTGCAGAAGGCGCGCGCGAAACAGAGGTGCCTGGAGAGAGCTTTTGAGGTCGGCCGTAACCCGGTAACGGGTTGTTATGGCCACCAAGCATTTAATGCTAAACAGGACAGAGATTATGAAACATTGGATGCATTACTGTCAATGAACTTAAATCAAATTAATTATGTTCTAAATTCTTTAGAACGCATTCTTGATTTGGTTTTTGTGGATAACGATATAAATGCAATCTTAAGGGTTTCAGACATCCCAATGTTAAATAATAGTTTTCATCACCTAGCGCTTGAAATAAAACTAAATTTCTTAAATTATTCCAAGCTTAATTTCTGCAGTGTTCATAGAAAATCTGAGCATAACTTTGCAAAAGCTGACTTTTTTTCACTTAACTTATTTTTTTCTAACACAAATTGGGAAGAAATTATGGTCCCTAATGACTTAAAGAAAAGCTATGACTCTTTTATGGCAAAACTTGAAGAAGCTTACGAAAAATTTGTTCCATTGAAAAGGGTGTTCCGAGGTAATAAGCCCATTTGGTTTAACAGGCGTTTATGTAAATTAAAAAACAGGCTTAGTAAACTACGCAAGAGATATAGTGAAAACCGTAATTTTCGAGTCGAATATATATCTTGCAGAAATAGTTATGAAACGTTAAAAAAAGTACTCTACAAGCAATTTTTACTGTCCATTGAATCAAATATAAAAACTGATTCTAAGTCTTTCTGGAAATTTCTTAATGCTAAAAAACACTCTTTTGATTTTCCGTCCAACATGACTTACAATAATTGTTCGTCAAGTGATGAAAAAGAAATCTGCGATATGTTTGCTTCTTTCTTTCAGTCAAACTTCGTTGCTGATAATAAATTTACAGTAATTAGTGATATTTTACCTGAAATAACTAATATGGGTCATTTGAACTTAGAAATGAATGAAGTATTACTTGAACTGGCTTCGTTAAAGAGCTCGTACAAGTCGTCCCCAGATAACACGCCACCAATATTATTGAAATATTGCTGCGAGAGCTTAGCAAAACCTCTAACATTCATTTTTAATCTTTCGCTTTCCACAGGTAATTTTTTGGATACTTGGAAGGATTCTTATATTACTCCGATTCATAAATCAGGTTCGAAACAAGAGGTTATTAATTACAGACCCATTTCAAAACTGAAGTTGATACCTAAGGTTTTCGAAGCGATTGTGAAGAAGAGGATATATTGGAATATAAAAAATAATATTTCCCAAGCTCAACATGGTTTTGTAAGTGGCAGGTCCACTATTTCCAACTTGGCTATATTTGCGAATTTTTGTTTAAAAGGCATTGAGCGTGGTAATCAAGTTGATGCTATTTATACAGATTTTGCAAAAGCATTTGATAGGGTTTCACATACGGTCCTGATAAATAAACTTAACTGTATGGGTTTTCACTCTCAGATTCTAAGTTGGCTCAGGGATTATCTTTCCAATCGCAGACAATTTGTCAAGATTGGTTCAACAGTATCTAAAGAAATTTTTAACTATTCTGGAGTTCCACAAGGTAGTCACCTAGGACCTCTTCTCTTCATTATATTTATTAATGACCTCCCTAACAGAGTAAGATACTCTAATTGTCTGTTATATGCGGATGATTTGAAAATATTTAGGCTTATTAGAACGTATATAGATTCAGTTCTATTACAAATGGACCTAGACAGTGTAGCACAGTGGTGTGAGGATAATTACTTGTATTTAAATATATCTAAGTGTAAGTGTATTAGTTTCACTAGATCATCTTCACCCGTAAGTCATGATTATAAAATTTTAGATTGTTCCCTTGTTAAAGTGGATTGTCAGAAAGATTTAGGTGTAATGTTTGACACTAAGCTAAGCTTTAACTCACATTATGATTATATCATTTCTAAGGCTAATAAATTGCTAGGATTTTTGATACGGAATACAAAAGAATTTTCAGACCCATACACATTGAAATCAATTTATGTTTCTTTAATTAGATCGATTCTGGAGTATGCTTCTTGTATATGAAGTCCTTCATACGCAATTAGTATAAATCGAATTGAGGCTGTGCAAAGGAAATTTTCAAGATATGCATTAAGAAAGATGAATTGGAATCTAAATATTTTGCCCACTTATAAAAGTCGTTGCTTATTGATTGACCTCAAATCGCTTCAAGCAAGAAGAACATATTTTAGTGTTATGCTAGCTAGAGATACGTTGTGCAATCATATTGACTGTCCGATTCTCCTTTCTCTTTTCCCAATATATGCTCCTTCAAGGCCATTGAGAGGAAGGCATTTTCTTTTTTGGATCCCACGTGCTTTCACGAATTACGGTTTGTCTAATCCAATTACAAAGTCTTGCTCAGATTATAATAAATTTCATAATGATTTGGATTTATCATTAAGTAGAAATAGTTTTAAGTTTCATTTACTTTCCTTACTTTGATCTATTTATGGTATGATGTTAATTAAATTCATTTGTTTTTGTAAGTAATATTTAATCTCTTATATATATATTTTATTGTAATAATAATAACTCAATGTGTCCAATAGAGTTTAACTCGATAGACATTTGTAAATAAATAAATAAAAATTGAAAAAGGTTGAAAAATTCGAAAAAAATGGAAAATGTTGAAAAAGGTTGAAAAACGTTGAAACAGTTGAAAGAAGTTGAATAACTCGAAAAAAGTTGAAACAGTTTGAATAACTCGATAAAAGTTGAAAAATTCGAAAAAATATGGATAATGTTGAGAAAAGTTGAGAGAGGTTAAAAAATTTTTGAAATTTTAATTTGTTTTAGTCGACTGGCTGTCCACATATAATTCATGGAATGTTCGAGGGTTCGAATCGCATTACAAATTAACCAAAAACTGGTCTGATGAGGATATGTATATTAGACCGGTTCAAAAAAATCGACTATTTTTTTTTTCAAAACTCGCAGTGAAATATCTCCCTAGTCATGAAAAAAGAAACCTGTGAAAACGGGAGCTCTTAATATCAATTTTGAAAGGTCGCTCATCGTAAATTTCTGTTTTACGTGTAAATAACATGGAAAAAAAAATATTTTACAATTTTACAATCTATAGCATTTAAAAATTGTTGAATAATTTTTTTCGAAGATAAGTTTTATTATTATACCACAATTTAAGATAGAAAGGTTATATTGATTACATGTTGAACTTTAAACTTGAATAACTTTTAAAGGAGTGGACTTAGCGAAAAAACATATGAGACAATTTATTTAGAGCGCTTAATTTCCTTCAGAAATATGTATCTCTCACACCGACAGGTTAGTTCCAAAATGAGTTGTAAAATTCCAAAGTTAAAAAATTTTTTTTCCATGTTATTTACACGTAAAACAGAAATTTACGATGAGTGACCTTTCAAAATTGATATTAAGAGCTCCCGTTTTCACAGGCTTCTGTTTTCATGACTAGGGAGATATTTCACTGCGAGTTTTGAAAAAAAAAAAAAGTCGATTTTTTTGAACCAGTCTAATATACATACATAGCCTCATCAGACCAGTTTTTGGTTAATTTGTAATGCGATTCGAACCCTCGACCATTCCATGCATTATATGTGGACAGCCGCTCTTTTTTCATGACTAGGAAGATATTTCACTGCGAGTTTTGAAAAAAAAAGTCGATTTTTTTGAACCGGTCTAATGTATATGGGACGTTGCATGTCAACCGGGACAGTGGTCTGCCCAAAATTGAGCGCAGCGGAAAAACGTTTTTAAAGTGTCAAAATGTTCGTATGCTCAAGAGTTTTCATATGAGAACGGGTGTTTTCGAATCTTTTTTTTAAGGAAATGGCGACCATAAAACGGCGCATACCTTTAGATATCTATGTAAATTGGCAGTTGGTAAACAGCTATAATCATAATCGCTTAATTTTTTTATTTTGTAGGAAGGCTGTGAAGAGAGGAAGTGTGGTGTATAATTTTTTTTTCAATAGTAGGTGGTGCCACGCCCCTAACGGAAAACACGTTGCCACGGCTACACGGTACATTAGTTTAGCCGTGGCAACGTATTTTTCGTTAGGGGCTTAGCACCATCTCCCTCTCCACAGCCTTCCTAAAAAATAAAAAAATTGAGCGACTATGATTATGGCTGTTTACCAACTGCCAATTTATACATAGATATCTATATGTAGGTGCCGTTTTATGGTCGCCATTTCTTTAAAAAAAAAATTCCAAAACACCCGTTCTCATAGGAAAGCTCTTGAGCATACGAACATTTTGACACTTTAAAAACGTTTTCCGCTGCGCTCAATTTTGGGCAGACCACTGTCCCGGTTGACATGGAACGTCCCATATACATATGAATATGTGTATATATGTGGTAATTGGGGTGGATTGGCTTTTGGTTGATCAGAGTAAAGTTTCTGACTGCTTTCCACCTGGGGATAGCCAGAGCGATCTTTGAGCCAACCATTAGCAAGTTGACACACAGCCTCCCCGCGGCTCCATCTGGGTATCTATCTCCGCATCCGCTGAGATAGTGAGCGAATGAGTGCAGCGTGTCCTCCCTGGAAGTAAACTGGGTTGTGCGCAGGGTTTGCTACCCGCCACGTAAATAAAACATTTCAATGAAAACTAAAAAAGCCTCGGATACAGAACCCCTCAACGTTGACGACCACTGCAAACGAAAAAAGAACTATGATTTGAGCCTATGCACCTGAAATATCCGGACCCTCAATAGGGAAGGTGCGTCTATCGAATTGGCGGATGCCCTCGAAAAAATTAAGGCTGACATCACCGCCATCCAGGAAAGAAGATGGATAGTACAAGGTTACTCTAACCAAGCAAGTTGCGATATCTACTACAGCTGCCATGCGGAGAGGCGCGAATTGGGATGTGGATTCGTAATAAGCAAGAGACTTCGCCACCATATCTCCAGGTTCACACCTGTGAGCGAAAAATTGGTTACGACCCGCGTCAAGGCTCGATTTTTTAACATCAGCTTGATTTGCGCGACCGCCTTGACGGAGGAAAAGGACGATGCTGTCAAAGATGCCTTCTATGCAAGACTCGAGGAAGTATACGACCGCTGCCCGGCCCATGACGTTAAAATTGTACTCGGGGATTTCAATGGAAAGGTGGAAGAGAAGGTATATTTGGCCCCACTGTCGGTCAGTTCAGCCTTCACGAGACCACCTCAAACAACGGTCTACGTCTGATAGACTTCGCCGCGGCGCGAAACATGGTAGTAAGTAGCACCAGATTTCAACACCTCGATATCCACAAGACCACCTGGCTGTCCCCTGATCAGAAAACACTCAACCAAATCGATCATGTTGTGATCGACGGAAGGCATGCTTCCAGCGTGCTAGATGTTCGTACGTTCCGGGGAGTCAATATTGACTCCAATCATTATCTTGTTGCAGTCAAGATATGCATGCGGCTGTACGCTCTGGTACGAAACGAAAGCTGCACGTGGCTAAGCTGCAATCACATCGGTCGGTCGAAGCCTATTCCGCTCGCCTCTCAGAACTGCTCCTTCAACCTGACCCTCTACCCGATGATGCCGGTGGACTTTGGGCGCATATATCCCGCTCCATGCGCTCTGCCGTTGAGGAAGTCATTGGTTTCCGACGCCCACTTCCGCGAAATCAATGGTATACCCAAGAGTGTCGCGAAGCTACTGCAGTGAAAAACGCCGCCTACAAAAGAACCCTGCAGTCAGCCGCAATGCGAGCCGTGCACGAAAACTACCGGGAAAAGAGAAAGGAAGAGAGGCGCCTTTTCAGATGCAAGAAACGAGAGCAGGAAAGGCACGAGCGTGAGAAACTCGAAGTGTTACGGGGCAGGAATGATGCTCGAAAATTTTACCAACAAGTCAAGCGTCTGACCCAAGGTTTCAAGCCCAGAGCATCTACCTGTAAAGGTGAACATGGAAATCTGGTTATGGATACACAGGGTACACTAAGATTATGGAGAGAACAATTTTCCAAGCTGCTTGCTGGCGACGACTCCACCAATCCTGCGTTTGGAGAGATTAACCCGATGCCACTACTCAACGACGATGATGTTGACGCCATGAGCGCGGTACGAGTTGTGATCCAACGACTTAAGAACAACAAAGCGGCTGGTGCCGATGGCCTGCCTGCTGAATTGTTCAAGACCGGTGGCGATGAGCTGATAGGGTGTATGCATCAACTCATCTGCAAAATATAGCTAGTAGAAAACATGCCCGACGATTGGAATCTCAGTGTCCTTTGTCCGGTACTGAAGAAAGGTGACCCGACAATCTGTGCTAACTAACGGGGAATCAGTCTTCTTGCCATCTCTTACAAGGTCCGACTGTACTGTGTGAAAGACTTAAGCCGTTTGCCAACACACTGATTGGGCCTTATGAGAACGGCTTTAGACCTGGTAAGTCCACCATAGACCAGATCCTCACCCATCATCTTTTTATCGATTTTAAAGCTGCTTTCGATAGCCCAATACGGGGTTGCCTGTATGCCATCATGTCTGAGTTCGGTATACCTGCGAAGCTGGTGCGGCTTTGCAGAATGACGTTGAGCAACACAGCCAGCTCCGTCAGAGTAGGAAGGGACCTCTCCGAACCATTTGATACCGAACGAGGTTTCAGACAGGACGATCCACTATCCTGCAACCTCTTCAACTTTGTGATGGAAGGGGTGTTGCGAAGAGCCAGTGTACATCGTATTGGCACTATTTTCTACAAAAGTGTCCAGCTCCTTGCATATGCCGATGCGATTCTATACTTTCGAAGTTGTCAAGGAATTCACCTATCTTGGCACCGCCGTGAACACTCAAAACGATGTCAGCTTGGAGATAAAGCGAAGACTAACGCTTTCCAATAGGTATTGCTATGGCCTCAGTAAGCAATTGAGTAGTAGAGACTTCTCTCGCCTGACAAAACTGACACTCTACAAGACGCTCATCTTACCCGTGATACTTTACGGCGCAGAAGACTGATGCAGCCACGCTTGAGGTGTTTGAGAGAAAATTTTTCGCAAAATCTTCGGTCCTGTTTCGGCGACGACGTAAGAGCTCTACGCTGACATTGACATAGTCGTAGTCAAGCGCATCACTATCTAACGTCTGCGCTGGCTGGGACATGTTGTGCGAATGGACGATGAAGCTCCGGCGAAAAAGGTGTTCGATGCGGAAGCCGCTGGGCGAAGACGAAGAGGAAGACCATGTCTCCGATGGAAAGACCATGCCGAGGAAACCCTTTCAACGCTTGGTGTGACTGATTGCAGAAGGCGCGCGCGAAACAGAGGTGCCTGGAGAGAGCTTTTGAGGTCGGCCGTAACCCGGTAACGGGTTGTTATGGCCACCCAAGTAAGTATGTAAGTATGTGGTAATAGCCGAAACATATGTCAACAATTAGCAGGTTAAATTGTTCCATTTTGTTATCTTTGTCATATTTGTTTATAAAGCATTAACCGATTTGTGAAATTTCACGTGAATATTGGTTACTGAAATTGACTGTAAATTCAATTAATGAGGTTAAAAAATGTTGAAACAGTTTAAAGAGTTGAAAAAGTCAAACAAATATTAAAAACATTTGAAAAATGTGGAAAATCGTTGAGAAAAGTTGAAAGAGGTTGAAAAATAATGAAGCAGTTGAAAGAGGTTGAAAAATGAAACTAAATTTTATTAGGATCACTCAAATAATATACTTTACATAACATGAAATGTTTTGAGCTGGTATGGGAGGTGCCACGCCCACTAATGAAATCCCGTCAAAATTCATATAATTCCAAATCTTATAGTAACCGACAACTCTACACCAAATTAAAAAATATTACTCCAATAACACACTAAATATAACATTTAACGTTTTTTGCTTGTATGGGAGGTGCCACACCCACTAATGCAATCTCGTCGATTTTTGTTTAATTTCAAAGCTTATGGGTCATTCCATCTATAATTTGCTCTTTTTACCCTGACGTGTTTTAAATTGGCTGAAAATTTTTTGAGTGGTTAAGGCATTATCTAATATAAAGAAAAACATTATGTCAAACTTTTTCGACTATTAGGTTTGATAAAAAAATTAATTTCTTTCCTCTGTTCAGAGCCGCTCGTAAATAACACAAAAACTTGAATGATGAATATTAACAAACAAACACAATTCAAGTTAGCTTTCATATTATTTTTAGGTAGCTGTGTACTAGTAGATGACAAAAAACTCCAATTCTAGAAAAATTAACGCCTAAGCGTTATACATACACTGAAAGAAAAAAAAAATTACGTTTCAGGAAAACATCGATTTCTCAAATACTCCAAAATCGATTTCAGTTTTTAGGCTCAAAATGTTCAGAACATATAGGAGAGCCATCCTTAAAACTTTCGTTCATGTTTTTGCACCCTATTTGATTTGACAAGCATTTTAGTAAGATTTATGAAACTTAAAAATAAAATTTGGTTATTCCGTTGATACTTGTGTTAATTTTTCGAAAGTTTGTTTGTTGTGCTATCTTATGATAAGTTTTTAAAAGTAGTATTTGTATAATCATTTTCAACTATCAATTGTATATAAAAAATGCCACTAAACAAAAAATAAACAGATGTTAAAAATGAAACTGAAATCCTCCTTGATGATGTTTCAAATATTTTAAAAAATTTTCTTTTTTCTGAGAGTATAATTTTAATACTGAATCAGTAGCACATTAATACGAGTTTCCCTATGGACGACTTTTATAGGTAAAAAAGATCATTTTTTTTTTTCAGTGTACATTAAATATTAATGAAATTACTCCCGCAGGACACTTAATATAACTATTACCGTTCAGTGCACTAAATATAACCTTAAACGTTCTTAGCTCGTATGGGAGGTGCCACGCTCACTAATTCAATCCCGCCGAACTTCATTTAATTTCAAAGCTCATGGTAACCGACACGACTATACTAAATTTCAAAAAGATTACTCCCATAGCACACTAAATATAACACTTAACATTTTTTGCATGAAGGGGAGGCGCCACAACCACTGATACAATCCCATCGAAATTCATTTAGTCTTAAAGCTTATAGTAACCGACATTTCTACACCAAATTTATAAAATATTACTCTCAAAGCACACTAAATATAGCATTTTACTTTTTTCGATTGTATGGAAGGTGCCACACCCACAAGTGTCGTTGCGCCCACCTTTGGTTACAAGATACTCAATAGCCAGTATATCTACCATGTTAAATTTCATAACGATTGCGTTGTTAGCTCTCTTATTATGACGTTTATAAATATTGTGGGCTGTGCCACATCCCACAACGAGTTTTGCCAATATAGCGACATAGCTTGATGACTGTTTTCAGCGGTATTAGCTTGAAAATTTTTATGAAAATCCTCAGTGCCGTCTTCGAGTAAAATTGAATCAAAATTTTTAATTATTGAAAAATTCCACTCTCACTCCTTTAATTCCGCCCGCTTTTGGTACAATTTAAGATATTTATGATCTGCACCCATCATCCCAGATATCACGTTATAAAAATTAATGTTTAGGGCTGTGCCACGCCCCTGGAGTCTTAAAAAACTTAAAACCTAGCTCAATCTTAATTTGCACCAAATCCCTAAGTTTCATCAAAATCGCTGTAGCCGTTTTCGAAATAATGTGTGAAAATATATAGATATACGAAAAATAATTGAAAAAAAATTTTTTATATTATCTTTTGTGGGTTTTAAAAGTATTTTTGACTACAAAGCCTACAAAGGAAAAAAAATAAAAAAATGTTTATTTATGTTATATTATTCATCATTTTCCATGGAAATATTAAAAAAAAAAAATTCTTTTAGGCCTTTAAACAGGTGAAAAATAATTTAAATTATAATTTTGTTTTACGGACTTTTGGGTTATTTTTGACTACAAAGCTCACAAGAAACAATTAATAAAAACGATTTTATAATTGTTGTGTTATTCACCGTCTTTCAGCACCAAAAAAAAATTAAAAAAATTATTAAAAAATTCTTTTGGGTCTAAAAACTAACGAAAAGTATTTTTTATTTATTTTTGTTTTATGGGTATTTTAAATTAAAAACCCCACAAAAGTAAAAAACAAAATAAAAAAATTTTTTTTTTTACCAGGTTTAAGGCTTAATAGAATCTTTTTTTAATATTTTCAATTCTTTTCCATGGAAAATGATGAATAACATAGCATATATAAACATTTTCTTAATTTTTTTTTTCTTTGTAGGCTTTGTAGTCAAAAATACTTTTTAAACTCACAAAAGATAATAAAAAAATTTAATTTTTCAATTACTTTTCGGCAGACAAAAAAAAATGTTTTTTCTTTTGTGAATAACACAAAAACATTTGCATATTTGCAAAAATTAGTGACATCATTGTGTTCAGAGACTCAAAATACATAAAAAACAGTTATCATAGCATATTTTAAAATTTCACTTGATCTTAAAAGCATCAAAAACTGTACTCGGTTCCCTTTTTGCGGATTATGTATTTGGAATCTCCGGACACTATATAATAATTGTGCATTGTCAGATTTGGTTGACAATTTTTACCAATCTTGATCTTGCTTGAAGCGAACCGTGTTCATGAATCTGTTGAAACTTTCTGGACATTCACACAAATTCTCCGCTCACAGAAAATGTTGTTTTTTCTGAATTATTATGTTACTGTTATGTTTTTTTTTCTTCTAAATCAGTGGTGGGCATGGAAATCTAACAAAAGGGCGAAACAACAACATCAAGCAACAACAACGAAATTTTAAAGTTTTTTACTGATGTCAGTCTGGAGATTAAGCGGAGAATAACAATTGCTAATAGGTGCTACTACGGTCTCAGTAAGCAATTACGTTGCAGAGCTCTCTCTCGATCGACAAAGCTAACACTCTACAAGACGCTCATTCTACCTGTGCTTCTTTATGGCGCTGAGGCATGGGTGGTTTCGACAACAGACGCAGCCGTTCTTGGGGTGTTCGAGAGGAAAGTTCTCCGCAAAATCTTTGGTCCTGTTCGAGTTGGCGACGACTATCGCATTCGAATGAACCACGAGCTGTATGAGCTCTACGCGGACATTGACATAGTTAAGCGTATAACAATACAGCGACTACGCTGGCTGGGTCATGTCCATCGTATGGATAAAGAAGCTCCAGCGAAAAAGGTATTCGAAGGGAAGATCCCCGGTCAACGACGAAGAGGGAGACCATGCCTCCGGTGGACAGACCAAGCTGAGGAAGCCCTAACCACGCTTGGCATTAACGATTGGAGAAGGCGCGCGCAAAACAGAGGCGCCTGGCGAGAGCTAATGAGGTCGGCAGTAACCTGACAACGGGTTGTTATGGCCATCTATGCGGCGCAGCGCTAATCCCTTCGTGTGTTGTTTTTGTTTTCATTTGAACTCAATTCAATCAATTGATTCAGGAAGAATTACACCATCTTGGAAATATTAGACAAATAGCCGATATGATTGCCTTTTCCTTGAAGAGATGTTTTGAAAATACTTAAGTGCTCCATCATATCAGTGAAAAACATTAAATCTTGAAGCCATTTAGAGTCCTCTAGCTGGGGATATGACTGTTCTTTTAACTGTAAAAATTTAGTAATAGGATCAATGTTGCCAGATTTTTTTTAGGAAAAACTGCAAATTCTAGAAAAAAGACTGTAAAAAACTGCTACCTCCAAAATAAAGAAGTTTTTTTTATAAAATATTAAATTTTAGACTTATATTAAAATTATCGTGCTCATCGGCCTCTGCTCCAAGGCTCTACGGATTACCCGAAATCCACAAAGAAAATATGCCGTTGCGACATATATCCGCGTCCTACAACGTCTCTTGCTACGAGCTTTCAAAACATATAGGCGGAGTTCTTAAAAATATTGTTTCTTCAGAATACAACATAAAAAATGCTTTTCAACTAAAAAAAAATTAAGTGATGTAATTTTGGAAAAAGAAGACATAATGATATCATTCGATGTCATTTCACTTTTTACCAACATTCATATCTATCTTGCAATTAAAACAATTTTGAGCCACTGGGACACAATCAAAACGTTTACAAGTATCCCAAAGAAAATCTTTTTAAAAATTTTAGAGTACTGTTTGAAAGATAACAATTATTTCCAGTATAGTGGCAAATTATACAACCAGATTTATGGCATGCCAATGGGGAACCCCTTGTCTCCTACTATAGCAGACATTATACTTGACAACCTGTTGGACTACGCATTGGAAGAATTAAGGAAAATAAATGTTGAGATTAAGTTCATAGTAAAATATGTAGATGATATTTTTGCAATAATTAAATAAAAAGACAAACAAATTATTCTGGATACATTAAACAAATAATCACAATAAACTACAATTAACTGCAGAAATGGAAAAAAGTGGCACCCTCCCTTATCTGGACACAGAGTTACACAAGCTTGAAAACAATAAAAAATTCAACTGGTATACGAAACCAACTTCTACGGGACGGATTATAAATTATTATTCTACACAACCATACAAACAAAAAATAAACACGGCAAATAATTTAATAAAGAAAGTCTTGGATATCAGCGACTCATCTTTTCATAAAGAAAATTTGAAAAAAGTAAAAATAACATTAAAACAAAATAGTTTTCCGAACAAAGTTGTTGAGAATTTAATAAATAATATTATATACAACAATGACAGCGGACACAAAAATTGCACAAAAAAAGTTGCATTGGAAAAAGATGGCAACCCACCAAAATATTTTGGAGTCCAATACGTTCCTCATCTAACTGAGAGTAAACTGTTACACTCCACAATAAAATCGAAAAACGCAGCATACGCACATGTGGAAATCCATCAGATTTGGCCTTTTAGCTGGCCTAGTTTTTTTTTTTTTTTTTTTTTTTTGAAGTACATCGTTCAGCCATAGTTTTTCTTGAAGCTAAAGCTGTCTTGAATTAATATTCAAGGTTATTCAATTAAAATTAAGATAGCTATTTTCTTTATTTAACTTTGTGTGTAACTTTTCATGTTTTTTTTTAACTTAAATGCAATTTTAACTATGTCTCCCTTTGAATTTTAATTGTTCCTTCTTGAATATAAATTAAAGATAGTCTTAACTTCAAGAAAAACCATGTTTGAAGAGTCTCCTCAAAAAAAAAAAATAAAAAAAAATCGAAGCCAAGGTCGAGGTAAGATGACAATTTCGATTTTTTTTTTTTTAATTTTTTTTTTTTGGAGCTGACTCTTCAAACAGGGTTTTTCTCGAAGTTTAGACTATCTTAAATTAATATTCAAGGAGGAACAATTAAAATTCAAAGGGAGACATAGTTATAAATGGATTTTAGTTAAAAACAACATGAAATGTTACATATAAAGTTAAATAAAAAAATAGCTATCTGAATTTCAATTGAACAAACTTTATTATGAGTTCAAGACAGTCTTAGCTTCAAAAAAAAAACTATATCTGAAAGATGTACTCAACAGTCTTTAGACTACAGCGTAAAAACCCAATAAATTGACAATTTTTAAAAAACACGAAAAGTTTCACATATTTCTTACTTTAAATGCAAATTAAAAAAATAGCTATCTAAATTTTAATTGAACAACCTTTAATATGAGTTCAAGACAGCCTTAGCTTCAAAAAAAAACTATGGCTGAAAGATGTACTCAACAGTCTTTAGACTACAGCGTAAAAACCCAATTAATTGACAATTTTTAAAAAACACGAAAAGTTTCACATATTTCTTACTTTAAATGCAAATTAAAAAAATAGCTATCTGAATTTCAATTGAACAACCTTTATTATGAGTTCAAGATAGCCTTAGCTTCAAGAAAAACTATGGCTGGAAGATGTACTCCAAAAAAAAAACGAGGCCAGCAAAAAGGCCAAATCTGATGGGTATGCACACATAAGTCCAACCATACGCTTAACACAATTTTTACCAACACCAAAGACAAAGTACCAAAATTAAAACAAAACAATTGAATATACGAAATCAAATGCAAAGGCTGTCCACTTGTTTACATACAGTGGATCAAAGTAATAATGGAACAGCATTAGCAAAATAGTTTCTTGTTAAATAGTAAATTAACTAGATATTTTTTTACAAATTTAAAATCTATTTTAGAAAGTGCATTTAATAAACATTTATTATCAAGAAATAATTTTTATAAAATCAGCGTTTTTTTTTTAAAAATAACGAAAAATGAAAATGCATGGAACTCTGTCACAAAGTTATAATGCAACACTTTGTGAATAATCCACAAATTCGCTACCAAAACTACAGCAAACTTAATTTTCGTATCATATCGTGTTGTCTAGTTAAGGGATCATCCGATAATTCATGTTACTCATCAGCGAGATGGCGCCGCGCGTTATGAAAACCTCGGTTAATCAAAGAGAAATTTTAATTCGGTTGTCAAAGTCAGGCTAATTAGTGCCAAATATCAGTGAAACTATTAATCGTCCTCCAACAACTGTTTTAAACATAATTAAGCTATATGAAAATACCATAAATTTAAGAACAAGGCCAAACCGAGTACTAGGGAAATATTTAATGCGTCAGATAAATGTTGAATAATAAAAGAAATTAAGAAAAATCCCCATATTAGTGTCCCAAAATTGGCACCTGAAGCCGAAAAGTATCTTAAAAAGAAAGCTAGCCATGAAACAATTAGAGACGTGCTTAGAAGACATCTCTTTAATGGACGAGTAGCTAGGAAAAAACATTCGTGTGTAAGGCCAATGTACAAAAGCGAAAGGACTTTGCAAAAGAACATACTTACTTACTTTTACTTAGATGGCCATAACAGCCCGTTGTCAGGTTACGGCCGACCTCATTAGCTCTCGCCAGGCGCCTCTGCTTTGCGCGCGCCTTCTCCAATCGTTAATGCCAAGCGCGGTTAAGGCTTCCTCAGCTTGGTCTATCCACCGGAGGCATGGTCTCCCTCTTCGTCGTTGACCGGGGACCTTCCCTTCGAATACCTTTTTCGCTGGAGCTTCTTTATCCATACGATGGACATGACCCAGCCAGCGTAGTCGCTGTATTGTTATACGCTTAACTATGTCAATGTCGGCGTAGAGCTCATACAGCTCGTGGTTCATTCGAATGCGATAGTCGTCGCCAACTCGAAAAGGACCAAAGATTTTGCGGAGAACTTTCCTCTCGAACACCCCAAGAGCGGCTGCGTCTGTTGTCGAAACCACCCATTCCTCAGCGCCATAAAGAACCACAGGTAGAATGAGCGTCTTGTAGAGTGTTAGCTTTGTCGATCGAGAGAGAGCTCTGCAACGTAATTGCTTACTGAGACCGTAGTAGCACCTATTAGCAATTGTTATTCTCCGCTTAATCTCCAGACTGACATCATTGTTGCTGGTTACGGCAGTGCCAAGGTAAATGAATTCCTTGACAACTTCTAATTTACAGTTGCCCGCTGTAACATGAGAGTCTAGATCCCGTGCTGTCTTGTTGTTGTTAGTAGACATCATGTATTTCGTCTTGCCCTATTTTACCGTCAAACCCACTTTGGCTGATTCCTTTTCAATAGCAGTGAAAGCAGCAGTAACATCTCTCTTACTCCGACCGATAATATCAATATCATCAGCGTACGCAAGGAGCTGAACACCTTTGAAGAAAATGGTGCCATTATGATGCACACCGGCTTTTCGTACGATCCCCTCCATAATGAAATTGAAGAGATCGCACGAGAGCGGGTCGCCTTGTCTGAAACCTCGCTCGGTATTAAAAGTTGCGGAGAGGTCATTCCCTACCTTGACGGAGCTACACGTATTGCTCAACGTCATCCTGCAGAGCCTTATCAACTTTGCAGGTATACCGAACTCAGACATTGTTGCGTATAGGCAATCCCGCACTGGGCTATCGAACGCAGCTTTATAATCGACGAAGAGATGGTGAGTGTCGATTTGATATTCATGGGTTTTCTCCAGGATTTGGCGTAGAACATACAGCTAAGTATTTTTCATTCTGGAAAACAGTTTTATTTACAGATGAAAGCAAATTTAATATTTTCCGGTCAGATGGACAATCATATCTCTGACGCAAAGCTATTGAGAAGCTCAAGAATTAAACTTCGGCCAACAATCAAGCACGGATTAGGTTAAGTAATGGTGTGGGATGTGGTATCTGCTGCTGGACCAGGAAACCTGCAAATAATCGAAGGGATTATGGATAAAATATGTTTTTTAAGCATTCTAAAAGCAAAGGTAGAAGAAAGTGCTCGAAAGTTGGGGATAGGTGAAGAGTTTATATTATATCAGGACAATGATCCGAAGCACTAGGTGTATGTTGTGCGTAACTGGCTGCTTTATAATTATTCCATAGAGATGGAGGCTCCACCACAGTCTCATGACTTAAATGTTATTGAACACGTGTGAAATTATTTGGAGCAGCAGCTTAAAAATTACCACATAAGTAACTAAAAAAGCAGAGTGGATAGCAGCCCTAAATGAAAAGTGGGGCAATATCCCAGTTTATTTATGCCGTAAGTTGGTAGAGCCGATTCCAAATCGTTTGAGAGTTATTATACAACTAAAAGGACTACCTATTAAATATTAAAAACAAATTAAATCCTTTAATAATACAAGTTTTTATGTGAATTTCGTTGGTGTTCCATTATAACTTTGTGACAGAATTCCATGTATTTTTAATTTTTCGTTATTTTTTTTTTTAAACGCTAATTTTATAAAAATAAAATAAATTTTGAAATTGTAAAAAAATATTTAGTTAATTTACTATTTAGTAAGAAACTTTTTTGTTCGAACTGTTCCATTATAACTTTGACCCACTGTAGGATGCACAAAAAGATCTTTAGCAGTGAGAGCAAAGAGAATAAATAAGATTATTTATTCTCTTTGCACATACTAGACGAAAACCACACAGCTGATTTCGACAATATCATAATAGTACCAGGAGACCGACCAAAGTTCGGTTTTTCGTTTTCAGGTTGAAAAAGTTGAAAAAATGTAATGCAATTGAATGAGATGTCGGAAATATTTAAAAACATTGGATATGGTTGAAAAGCCGAAAATATGAAAAATGTTGAAAAACATTGAGAGAGGTTGAAGCAGGTGAAAAAGTTTGATAAACTCGATAGTATATTAAAATGTTGAAAACGTTGAAAGAGATTGAAAAGGTCGAAAAAAGTTGAAAGTCTCGGAAAAAGATGAATGAGGTTGAAAAGCCGAAAAAACTTAAATGTGGTTGAAAAAGTCCAAAAAATATGGAACGTGTTGAAAAAACTTGAAAAGGTTGAAAAATATTGAATAAGTTGGAAGAGTTTGAATAGTTCGGAAAAAGTTGAATAAGGTTAAAAAATTCGAAAATATATGGAAAATGTTGAAAAAAGTTGAAAGAGGTTGAAAAATGTTCAAACAGTTGAAAGAGGTTGAATAACTCGAAAGAAGTTGAATAAGGTTGAAAAATTCGAAAAAAATATGGAAAATGTTGAGAAAAATTGAAAGAAGTTGAAAAATGTTGAAACACTTGAAAAAGGTTGAATAACTCGAAAAAAGTTGAAAAAGGTTGAAAAATTCGAAAAAAATTTGGAAAATGTTAAGGAAAGTTGAAAGAGGTTGAAAAACTCGAAAAAATATGGAAAATGTTGAGAAAAGTTGAAAGAGGTGGAAAAAGTCAGACAAATTTGGGAAATGTTGAGAAAAGTTGAAAGAGGTTGAAAAATTTTGAAGCAGTTGAAAGAAGTTGAAAAACTCGAAAAAAGTTGAATGAGGTTGAAAAAGTCAATCAAATATTGAAAGCGTTGAAAATATTTGAAAAATGTAGAAAATCGTTGAGAAAAGTTGAAAGAGGTTGAAAAATAATGAAGCAGTTGAAAGACGTTGAAAAACTCGTTGAATAAGGCTGAATATATTGAGACCAAATTTTATTAGGATCACTCCTTCAGTTTGCTAAATTTGGCATCAACGTTATAATTTTGTATGGGAGGTGCCACGCCCACTAATGAAATCCCATCAAAATTCCTATAATTTCAAAGCTTATAGTAATCGACACCTCTACACCAAGTTTAAAGAATATTACTCCGATAGCACACTAAATATAACATTTAAAGTGTTTTGCTTATAAGGGAGGTGCCAAACCCACTGATGCAATCTCGTCGATTTTCATTTAATTTCAAAGCTTATGGTAACCGACCACCAAATTTAAGCCACACCAAATTTAAAAAATTTGACTCCAAGAGCACACTAAATGTAGCCTTATACATTTTTTGCTTGTATGGGAGGTGCCACGCCCACAAATGCAATCCCGTCGAAATCCATTTAGTTTCAAAGCTTATGGTAACCGACATCTCTACACCAAATTTAAAAAATATTACTCTCATAGAACCATAAATGTAGCTTTTAACTGTTTTCTCTTGTATGGAAGGTGCCACGCCCACAGGTGCCGTTTCGCCCACTTTTGGTTACAAGATACCCAATAGCCAGTATATTTGACATGCCAAATTTCATAACGATTGCGTTATTAGTTCTCTTATTATAACGTTTATAAATATTGTGGGCTGTGCCACGCCTTTCAACGAGTCTTGCCAGTAGAGTGGCATAGCTTGCTATAATGACCTCATTCAGCGGTATTAACTCTAAAATTTTTATGAAAATCCTCGGTGCTGTTTTCGAGTAATATCGAATCAAAGTTTTCAATTATTGAAATATGCCACGCCCACTGTTCCGATTCTGCCCTTTTTTAATAGCATTTAAGATATTTATGATATGCATCCGTCTACCAAATTTCGTTGCAATACAATGAATGGTTTGCGAATTATCACGAAATTAAAATAAAAAAGTATGGCTGTGCCACGTCCCTGTTAGAAACTTGAAAAACTTTAAACCTAGTCCAATCTTAATTTTGTTCACATATGAATGAAATCCCGAAGTTTTATCAAAATCACTGCAGCCATTTTCGAAATAAAGTTCAGCCATATATAAATATATAAATATTGTAGCGAAATTTGGTTTGTGCTAGAAAAAACTCTTGAAATAAATACCAACAAAAGAAACTAAACGATACTGGCTAGCATACACCATCTAGCGTAATGGTGTAAAAATAATAAACCGAACAGACGCTGCAGTACACTATTAAAGTCAATAACCGAGACGCATCTAGATTGTGAAATTCAACGTCGTACAACGCCATCTAATAATAGCAACCTTCTCGATAATTGTGAGCTCAACGTCAGTGCGCCATGTTGGTGAATTGTGGTGAATTGTGGATAGTGGTAGAATGCACGCTACAAAGTAGCACTGGTAGGTTGTAGATAATAGTAGAATATACGCCATCTGGCAGCTTGTAGATTATTCGAGAAAGTGATGCCTGTAGTATAAAAGGGTGTCATTTGAGTTTTCGGACACAGTAGTATTTCAACAGTGAAGTGGAACACTTGAATTAAAAGCAATAAAGTGAATACAGTGTGATCCGTAGTAAAGTAAAACAGTTTTCTATACAGTGTTAAATTAATATTAGAATTTGAACGTTAATAAAATAAACCATTTTATAACTAAATAAGTTTGTGTGTTTTTAATTGTTAGACAATCCAGTGATCGAACTCAGAAAAGTGTGAGATATCGAAATTATCGTCAAAGAGACAGAAATTTCGTTACAATTGGTGTCAGAAGTGGGATTGTGTAAAAGAATTAACAATCAATTAAAAAAAAAAATAAAATAAAAATGGTTAAGTTTGAAGATCTGAAAGTGGATCAACTGAAGAAGGAGTTGCAGCAGCTGAATCTGCAATCTACTGGCGGAAAGGTGGAGTTACAGAAACTTTTACGGCAGGCTCTTGAGGCTCAAGGTGTAAACCTGGAAGAGCATGAATTTTATAGTGATGTATCAGAATCAGCAGCGAAAGTGGAAGAAGCTTCTGGACCAGCGGCAAGTGGTGAAGTTGTAGATATGTCAAAGTTCGAGAAAATGTTAATGGCGATGACGCAGACAATAAGTCAGAACGCGCTGCAGGTCCAGGCGGGTCAGAAAGAAATTGATCAAAAGTTAAGTCAGAACGCGCTGCAGATCCAGGCGGTTCGAGAAGAAATTGATCAGAGCTTAAGTCAAAATGCACTGCAAATAGACCAGAAGTTAAGTCAGAACGCGACGCAGATCCACGCAATGAATCAAAACATTGAAGCTGTTCAAACGGAAATTGCCAAAATAGTAAATGGCCTCGATACAAAAATGACTGAGTTACAAGTTGACGTTGAATCATTCAAGCAAAAAGTTCAAAATAATCTTGAAAAAGTACAACATAATCTTGAAAAAGTTCAAAATAATTTTGAAGACGTTAATAAAAGGATTCAACAGTTGGAAATAAGCGAACCAACCACTCAAGTGATAAGAGAAATCAGCGCAGAGAGGCTTAAGGCACCCTCATACGATGGAACAACGCCATTTAGTGTTTTCAAGCTCCAATTCGAAACAACATCTGGTCACAATCGTTGGAATAATGAAAGCGCAGCTGCAGCGCTAATTGTGGAATTAAAAGGCGCAGCTGCAGAAGTTTTGCAAACGGTTCCAGTGGCGGAGCAGAAAAACTACAAGGCGGTGATGGATGCCTTACAGCGAAAATATGGCAGTGACCACATGAAGCAGATTCACAGATTGGAGTTGAAAAGTCGTATCCAGAAATCTGGTGAGTCCTTGCAGGAATATGCTGCGGATATTGAGCGATTGGCACATCTTTCCTATCCTGACGAGTTAAGTGTCGTAGCTAAAAAATTCAAAATAGAGGCGTTTATTGACGGCATACGTGATTCAGAAACAAAACGCGAGACAATGAGGAGCCCGAAGACAACATTTAACGAAACAGTAATGGTTGCCCTCACTCAAGAGATGATTGCGTTGACATGCCGCCCATCACTGAAAACTCGTCGGATGGAGGTGGAGGCTGAAAAGAAAAATTCATCGTTCGCCAGCAGTAGCTTCAGCGGAAAATGCTACAACTGTGGTAAACAGGGACACATGGCACGTGACTGCAAATAACGGCGTAAACGATCTGCATCACATTCACCAAGAAGAGGAATTGAAAATAGGGTGGACGGTGGCGAAAATGATAGCGGGGAGCAGGCGCGTACGGGGAATCAGGATTTGATTCCGGAGAGGGAGCCTGAGAAACGACTACCACATCGCAAAGAAAGCCAGCATGGAAATGCGGATGCATTTTTCCGTCGTCTATGTAAATGAATGTTCACGAACGGAAAATAAAGCTGAAACAATTGATGTGCGCCGTTTGAACGTTTTGCCTGAAGAAAAGTGGACAAAAGAGGAGGTAAGACGGGACCAGCGCAGTGATCGGGATCGTGGTGATCGTGAACGAGAGCGTGAAAGGGAACGCGAACGAGAACGGGAGAGAGAACGTGAAAGAGATCGCGAGCGTGATCGCGAACGGCGTGAAGAACGCGACAGAGAACGAAAGTGGGAACGTGAAAGAGAACGTGAACGAGAGGAGGTTAGAGAGCACCCTGAAAGAGACAAAGTTGAAAAGGAGGATCCAGAACGGCCAGATAAAGATCGTGAGCGCAGAAGAAGAGAAAGGGAACGAGAACATGAGAAAGAGCGAGAACGAGAGCAGTCACGCCGAGAACGTTCTCGAAGTCGGGAGAAATCTTCTAGACGTCGTTCTAAATCGCATAAAAAGGAACGTGAGAAAGAGCGTGATAAAGATCGCGACAAGATTAAAGCTCGGTGTGACCTGCAAGCAAATACTGAAGGGTTCAAGAAAGGTCAACTAGTGCTGCTACACAACCCGCAACGGAAACGAGGCTTGTCTCCTAAGTTTCAGACTCACTGGGATGGACCTTACCGGATCGTCACAAGGATTAATGATGTTGTGTATCGAATCCAAAAATACCCCGGGAACAAAAGTAAATTAAAGGTAGTCCACATCGAAAGGCTGGCACCTTATACTAGAAACGGAGAGACTCTTGTTCGGGACGAACAAGTTTAAGCGGAGGGCAGTGTAGCGAAATTTGGTTTATGCTAGAAAAAACTCTTGAAATAAATACCAACAAAAGAAACTAAACGATACTGGCTAGCATACACCATCTAGCGTAATGGTGTAAAAATAATAAACCGAACAGACGCTGCAGTACACTATTAAAGTCAATAACCGAGACGCATCTAGATTGTGAAATTCAACGTCGTACAACGCCATCTAATAATAGCAACCTTCTCGATAATTGTGAGCTCAACGTCAGTGCGCCATGCTGGTGAATTGTGGATAGTGGTAGAATGCACGCTACAAAGTAGCACTGGTAGGTTGTAGATAATAGTAGAATATACGCCATCTGGTAGCTAGTAGATTATTCGAGAAAGTGATGCCTGTAGTATAAAAGGGTGTCATTTGAGTTTTCGGACACAGTAGTATTTCAACAGTGAAGTGGAACACTTGAATTAAAAGCAATAAAGTGAATACAGTGTGATCCGTAGTAAAGTAAAACAGTTTTCTATACAGTGTTAAATTAATATTAGAATTTGAACGTTAATAAAATAAACCATTTTATAACTAAATAAGTTTGTGTGTTTTTAATTGTTACACAATCCAGTGATCGAACTCAGAAAAGTCTGAGAGATCGAAATTATCGTCAAAGAGACAGAAATTCCGTAACAATATATAAATATATAAATATACAATTTTAGCTCGTTTAATAATAGTAGATATATTAGGCATATGTATGTACATATGCATATGTATATGCCAAATCACCGAGGTTTTGGCCCGAACCTCTTAAATTTCGCTAATTTTTAGATATGTTTTAGTGCGTATTAAAAGCAACAAGCGCACTAATTTTCAGTCTTGTGTTCAAAATCTTTATTGAGTAATCGGTTTTTTAAATTTAAAGGCAAAACCTTTTCAATTAACGATAGACTAGTAATAAATACCGATATCAATGAAAAGTATGGTATAGTTTTTTTATGTAGGTATTTGAATGTAGTTTCTGAAAAAAAATTAAAAAAAAATTATTCGAAGTTATTATCAGTTAGTTATTAACGTTTAAAGATTAAGATCGATATTTAAGAAAAGTGCGACCTCTTCGATTTTTGCTTAAAACTTTCTCAAAATTCTACTCTATATAACGCAACTTTTAAGCCGTAGTTCAAGATGTAATGACAATTTTTCTATTTTTTTTCGAATTTCGAAAATTTTATATTTGTTTTTTAGGATTGAACTATCTATATCACTAGCTTAAACAAAAAAAGATTTGATCCTTTTCATAATTTTTTTATGTATTTTGAGTCGTAGATTCCAAAAATGTCAACTATTTTTTATACCCTACACCGAGGGTATATTCACTTTGTCCATCCGTTTGTAACACATAGAAGGAGGCGTGGCAGGCATGGAAAAGTATATATATTCTTGATCAGCGTCACCACCTGAGTTGATTTAGCGATGTCCGTCTGTCTGTCTGTCTGTCCGTCTGTCTGTCTGTCTGTCTGTCTGTCTGTCTGTCTGTCTGTCTGTCTGTCTGTCTGTCTGTCTGTCTGTCTGTCTGTCTGTCTGTTGAAATCAGGTTTACGAGAAAACCAAGAGAGCTAATGGAATGAAACTTTCACACACAAGTCACATCTGCTTGCAGGCATCTTGTTATTGAAAATGGGCGAAATCGGTTAACTGACACGCCTACCGCCCATACCCTATGTATATATACTAGGGGTGGCAATCCCGGAGCTTTTTTGAGTTTCGGGATTTTCGGGATCCCGGGATCAATCCCGGGTTTGATAGTTCTAGTAAATGCATACAAAACTACAAAAAAAAAACGAGAAGTTTATACTATTGTATACGGTATAAAATTGAAATTGCCTTATTTCACAGCGTACACCCAAAAAAATATCCGTTGTCAATTTTACAAAATGTGGAGGTCCATTTTACAATTATTTGTCGATTTACGAATTTGAAACCAAAAGCAATCACATACACAATTAATTATAAGTTTAACAGTAAATGCAATCAATTCTACAATAAATTTGCTAAAATGATCTCGATTTCTATTTTTAAAATTCACAGCATGTTGTAATTTTGTGTTGTAAAATTGTTTATAAAATTTTGTGAAATCTACTAAGATAATTGTGAAATTCGCAACAGCTCTAAAAGTGATATCGATATTTATGCATTCAAATTTACAGCATTGGCTGTAGCATCTGCAGAAAAGTTGTGAATGTAAAAAAGACAATTTTCCGGCTGAAAATTTTAAAGAAAAATATAAATTATTGCTTGACGCGGACACATGCGTTATATAAAAGATTCGTCTTTTGAAAGGCCACGGACTAACAAAAAGAAGTTTGCTCCTACTTAGACCTGAGGTCATTTCTTAAATATTTCCCAGCAATTTGGTTTGCAATTGGAGTTCGAAGACGAGCAAAGAAAGTGGAAAAAATGTGAGTTAAGCACCATTGTATGTTAATTTTGTAAGTTACATCAACTTAAAAATTAAATTATTTCCTTATGTTGACGCAATGCAGAACTGTGAGCACGGAATTGAGCACCACACAGTGGGTTGAGGACGTCTATGTAATCAAACACTATTAACTGTTAAGTGTACCATAATACTTTCTGTGTAATTCCGAGTGTTAATAAATATAATCATAAACATAAGCAAACGAAAATTGAAATTTTTTTATTGTATGCATTTTGTTTACGAGTCTAGAGTATTTATCACAGCAAAATGCTGTAAAAGTGGAAAGTAGAAATTTTATTTTTGATAGCAAAAATTATGACTTTTACAATCTGAGCAGTACAACCAAGAGCAAATTTTGTTTTATAAATAATGCTTTTGCTGTGAAATTTACTACAAATTTTTTTATTTTCACATTCAATTCTTCAAATGTACAACGATACATTTGCAATAATGACTGCAAATGATTTCGGTTCGAAAATGACGATAAATGCAGTAATATTTACAGCATTTTTCAACACTTTTACAGCAGATTTTTTTGGGTGTAACAATGAAGAATAAGAACGCAAAATAATAGAAAAAATAAAAGCTTAAAAATTGACTTAGAACACTTCGAGTGTTAATACATCTAAATCACATTTACTAAGTTTGACTGTAGAAGATAGTCACTATTAAAAGAAGATGATAGAGGATAATCAAGCATTTATGACCAAACTATCAATTTTATTATTCAATTTTATTTTTACATTTAAAAATTCGTGTACCACACTTTGTACTTGATTAATACGTTATCACCTTCTTCAAATGTGACAGTGATGGCATTTAGTGGCACCGAATGGCTCGCTCTCAGTAGACGCACTCATAAGTGTGCTTCATTTAAGTTGTCAAAATCTTTAGAAGCTGATTTCAGAAAAAAAGCTTCAGACAAAAGTTTAATTATATCTTGGAACTCAAATTTTGGTAGGTCTAGGTTTGGGTCAAAATTTCAATGTCAAATCAAAGTCGGCTGTGGTTTTTTTTTTTTTTTTGAAGACAAACTTATATTTTTTGTTGCAGATTTGTATTTTATTATAAAAAATAGATATGTTTTGATTATGTTGTTTTTCTATTGCATTTTTAGTATTTCCGTTATTGATAAAAATAATTTTAGTCTAAATTTCACATTATATCATTTTTCTAGTGAACTATCAAATCGCACTTCGACAAAATTCTTAAAATTAGTCAAACTATTAAAAAAGATTTTTTTTTGCTATGTCACATTTTTTTTAAGAAAGTCTTAAACAAAAAATTGCTACAATAAAAAAAAAAAATTTTACTCAATTTAAGGTTCAGACACAATTGAAGTGCATTTTGCAGGATGCAATAATATTTCATGCACATCAAATGTATTGAAAACAATTATTTTGCAGATTTTGTACTTAAATATGTCAAAAGAATATTTATTATATAATATAAAACTTTTTTCTAATCGCGAAAATCCCGGGATTGCATCTTTGTAATCCCGGGATTACTTTAGCCTATACTTAGAGCAAATCCCGGGATACCGGGAACACGGGATCCCGGGATTTTCACCCCTAATATATACAATCAATTCAATTTTGAAAAAGTTGCAGCAATTTTGATGAAAATTGGTGATTTGATGCACATGTGAACAAGATTAGGATCAGGTTAGGTTTCAAGTTTTCAAAGCTTCCTACAAGGGCGTGGCACAGCCCTAAATTTTAACCTTTATACCACCATATCTCGTAAGCTGTGCAAGATATTGTTATGAAATTTGGTAAACGGATACATATCAAATATATCTTGAGTTGAGATAAAAGTGGGCGGAATTGAAAAAGTGGGCGTGGCACTTTTCAACTGCTAAAAACTTTGATTCCATATATCTCAAAACTGGCACTAACGATTTTCATAAAAATCTTGGAGATGATGCCGCTGAAAGCTGTCATCAATACAAGCTCAGCCTCTTTATTAAAAAAAAAATCGTTGAAGGGCGTGGCACCGCCCACAGTATTTATAAACGTTATATTAAGAGAACGAACAACGTAATCGTGATGAAATTTAATGAGGTAGATATACTTGCTGTAAGGTCTTTTATTACAAAAATTTGGTACAATAGTGCCTGGGGGCGTGGCACCTTCCATATAAACAAAAACAGTTTATTGTTATAAATAGTGTACTAAGAGAGTAATCTTCATAAAATTTGGTGTTTAGATGTCAGTTACTATAGGCTTTAAAAATAAATTAGTTTTGACAGAATTGCATCAGTGGGCGTGGCACCTCCCATATTAACATAAATTTGTAAGCGCTGTTTTAAGTAAACTATTGCAACAATTGCTATAAAATTTAATGAAAGTGGTTCAGTTGCTATAGAGTATATCTGAATCAAAAGTGGCTGAAATAGAACCAGTGGGCGTGGCACCTCCCATACAAATAAAATACGGTAAGTGGCATATTCATCGAAATAACTGAGCAATCATACTAAAATTTGGTGTTAGGGGTTTGCTTATGAAAAGCTATTTCTGGATCAAAACCGGGCTGGAATGTACCAGTGGGTGTGTCACTGCCCTAAATTTTAAATTAAACTGCAGCATATATCGCAAACTATACAAGATGTTGTGCTGAAATTTAATATGAGGATGTCGATCACAAATATAATTTGTTGAACCAAAAGTGGGCGTGGCATATTTCAAATCTTTCAACTTTCTTCATAAGTTTCTTTATTTTTTCGACTTTTTCATCAATTTTGAATATTTTCAAATTTTTTCAACCTCTTTCATTTTTTTTAGAGTTTTTCAACCTCTCTCAACTTTTTTCAACATTTTGCATATATTTACGGCTTTTCAACATTTCTCAACCTCTGTCCACCTTGCTAACATTTCAAATTTTTTTCGACTTATTCAACCTTTTCAACGTCTTCTTAACTTTTGATGAAAAGGGACTTTCAGTGCAGTGTAGGGTATGTGAGTTTCGGCCTCGCCGAAAATAACACCTTAACTTGTTCTACTTGTCTGTAAAAGAAGCTATAAGATCTTTTTATGCTACTAGGGATTATATTAATATATAATAATTTACATATTTAAGAAAATTATGAGACTCATGAAATAATACATATATATTAGCTGCCTACAAGAATGGTAACCAAATCTTTAAAGTTTAACCTACACTTTTGGAGTAATCACGGTTTTCCTGAAATTTTGACCAATTTTTAAAAAACTGCCTTTTGTTTCAATGAAAAAGTGCTTTAAGATTATGTGCCATTTGCATAGTCTTTTTTTTCATTTTAAGTCTATTTTATCGAAAAAAATATTGAAAGTGAATTTTGCTATTAAAATTAATGGTAACTATTTATTTTAACGTCTTCACTCCCAGTATGATAATCAAGAATTTATACATACAGCTGTTGTATGTGAACCAGAAAATTTATAGATATTATAAATGTGGAACATACAAGCTCTAAAAAAGAGAACATAATTGAAATCAAATTCAAAGCATAAAAAGTTTTATGAGAGATTTTCTGCACAAACCTCAGATTTGGCTGAGTCAACTAATTGGAAACAAAAAAATGATTTGCAATAAAATAAAAGATTCCAGAAACGATATTGTGATCTTGTCATTGCTTGTAAGAACACTTTTTGACCGAATTTGCTTATAAGCGTATCCTTAATCATGGGTTGTGGCCAAAAGTTGTACACCGTCCACGCGTAAGTCGATTGTTGAGCTTCGAAAGACGGCCATGAGATATAAGGCGATGGCAACACATCTAAATTACTTCAAAAAGATGGTATTCAATGCACTCGTAAGACTTCTGGGTACAGGGATCGACTGCTGCAGACCTCCAACGCGAAATAATTGATCAATATGATGCACAAATATCCAAGCGAACTTTCGTTTGTCGATTGGTTGAGGCTGGACTCCATGGACGAATTGGTTACAGTTAAGCAGAGGAATAGCTGCATACAGTTTGCTAAGACGCATGCCGGTTGGCCACTCATTAAATGAAGCAAATAAGAAATTATATGAATTTTGACGGGATTTCATTAGTAGGTGTGGCACCTCATATACAAGCTTAAAAAATTTTATGTTATATTTAGTATACTATATGAGTGATCCTAATATAATTTGGTTTCAATATATTCAGCCTCTTTCAACTTAGTTCGAGTTTTTCAACCTCCTTCAACTTTTTTCGAGTTATTCAACCTCTTTCAACAGTTTTCAACTTTTTCCATATTCTTTCGAATTTTTCAACCTTATTCATTTTTTTTTTTTCGAGTTATTCAACCTCTTTCAACCGCTTCAACATTTTTCAACCTCTTTCAACTTTTTTCAACATTTTTATATTTTTTCGATTTTTTCAACCTTGTTCAAGTTTTTTCGAGTTATTCAAGTAAAGTAAGTAAGTATTCAACATTTTAAATATTTTTTCAACCTCTTTCAAATTTTTTCGAGTTTTTCAACCTCTTTCAACTGTTTCAACATTTTTCAACCTCTGTCAACATTTTCCATATTTTTTCGAATTTTTCAACCTTATGCTTTGCCCAGAATTAGAGCGGTGGTGGTAAAGCGGCGACGAATATACGCTGTCAAAAAAAAAAACGCGACGAAAATTCGTTTGAATGAACACAATTGCGGCGGACGACTGCTTTTCACGTCTGATTTCTTGTGAGAGAATCGAATAGGGAAAAGAGTGTGACAAAAACAAAATTCGTAAACAATAAATTTTGCTGAGCAAATCGTATTGGCAAAGAGAATGACAAAGAAATGCAACACTGATCCGACGTAAAAATAGTATTAATTCTAAATCGACGGCTAATCGTCGGCAGGTCACCAGTCGTACGCCGCAATTCTGTTCAATTTCACATGATCAAGTATGTTATAATTTTTGACAGCGTATATTCGTCGCCGCTTTACCACACCGCTTTAATTCTGGGGCTACCATTACACATTGTAGCACTAATTTATACATTCTAAACACTTATGTTCCTCCAAATCGTAGCGCAGATGTCTAAGAATGTCTTTCGATGGCCGTAGAATATATTATTAACGAACTAGACTCTAATGACGACATTTTGTTGTTAGGTGACTTTAATCTGCCTGACCTAAAATGGACTCCTTCGGACGATGGTACATATTTTTATGCATCTTGTCCAAAAACTTGACAACAACAAATTTTTGTGGACGAAATACTTTCAAATTTACATCAAGTAAGTTGTATTACTAATTGCCACGGACGACAACTTGACTTAGTCTTGGCTACAAATAGTATGGAAAAACTTACACCACACCAGGAGCGGATTGTAATAGCTGCTGTGGCTAAAAATTCAAAGATTTCGGCCGTTCGATTATGCCATGAAATGCAGCAAAGACTTAAAGAAAAATTCGATCCTCAACCAATACGGATTACCTTAACCAGAGCAGGTTATCATGGACGAGTTCTTCGGCGCAAACAGTTAATTTCGGCGGTGAATAAGAAAAAAAGGTTAAAGTTCGCCAAACTCAATATTAACCCTAACCGTACGGACGAGGTACCTGGGTACCCACGGCAACTTTGATTGAATGTATCTCTGAAAGTTGTGATCATAGCACTTTGAAACTTCAAATTATGAAACTAGAATAGTCAAAGTATTGTTACGAAATTTCTGTCTCTTTGACGATAATTTCGATCTCTCACACTTTTCTGAGTTCGATCACTGGATTGTGTAACAATTAAAAACACACAAATTTATTTAGTTATAAAATGGTTTATTTAAATCACAATAGTTAGTTTTTACACGGTACAATTGTTTATTTTATTAACATTCAAATTCTAACATTAATTTAACACTGTATAGAAAACTGTTTTACTTTTCTACGGATCACACTGTATTCACTTTATTGCTTTTAATTCAAGTGTTCCACTTCACTGTTGAAATACTACTGTGTACAAAAACTCAAATGACACCCTTTTATACTACAGGCATCACTTTCTCGAATAATCTACTAGCTGCCAGATGGCGTATATTCTACCATGATCTACAACCTACCAGTGCTACTTTGTAGCGTGCATTCTACCACTATCCACAATCCACCACAATTCACCAGCATGGCGCACTGACGTTGAGCTAGCTATTATGCTAGATGGCGTTGTACGTTGTACGACGGCGATAATTTCTCTCGGTTGTTGACTTTTTATTGTTTACTGCACTTTGCGCTAGATGGTGCTAATATCGTTTAGTTTCTTTTGTTGGTATTTATTTCAAGAGTTTTCTAGCATAAAACAAATTTCGCTACACTGCCCTCCGCTTAAACTTGTTCGTCCCGAACAAGAGTCTCTCCGTCCCTAGTATAAGGTGCAGCCTTTCGATGTGGACTACCTTTAATTTACTTTTGTTCCCGGGGTATTTTTGGATTCGATACACAACATCATTAATCCTTGTGACGATCCGGTAAGGTCCATCCCAATGAGTCTGAAACTTAGGAGACAAGCCTCGTTTCCGTTGCGGGTTGTGTAGCAGCACTAGTTGACCTTTCTTGAACCCTTCAGTATTTGCTCGCAGGTCACACCGAGCTTTCATCTTGTCGCGATCTTTATCACGCTCTTTCTCATGTTCCTTTTTATGCGATTTAGAACGATGTCTAGAAGATTTCTCCCGACTTCGAGAACGTTCTCGGCGTGACTGTTCTTGTTTTCGCTCTTTCTCATGTTCTCGTTCCCTTTCTCTTCTTCTGCGCTCACGATCTTTATCTGGCCGTTCTGGATCCTCCTTTTCAACTTTGTCTCTTTCAGCGTGCTCTCTAACCTCCTCTCGTTCACGTTCTCTTTCACGTTCCCACTTTCGTTCTCTGTCGGGTTCTTCACGCCGTTCGCGATCACGCTCGCGATCTATTTCACGTTCTCTCTCCCGTTCTCGTTCGCGTTCCCTTTCACGCTCTCGTTCACGATCACCACTATCCCGATCACAGCGCTGGTCCCATCTTACCTCCTCTTCAGGCAAAACGTTCAAACGGCTAACATCAATTGCTCCAGCTTTATTTTCCGTTCGTGAACATTCAATTTTACATAGACAACGGAAAAATGCATCCGCATTTCCATGTTGGCTTTCTTTGCGATGTGGTAGTCGTTTCTCAGGCTCCCTCTCCGGAATCGAACCCTGATTCCCCGTACGCGCCTGCTGCCCGCTACCATTTTCGCCATCGTCCACCCTATTTTCAATTCTTCTTCTTGGTGAACGTGATGCAGATCGTTTACGACGTGATTTGCAGTCACGTGCCATGTGTCCCTGTTTACCACAGTTGTAGCATTTTCCGCTGAAGCTACTGCTGGCGAACAATGAATTTTTCTTTTCAGCCTCCACCTCTATCCGACGAGTTTTCAGTGGTGGGCGGCATGTCAACGCAATCATCTCTTGAGTGAGGGCAACCATTACTGTTTCGTTAAATGTTGTCTTCGGGCTCCTCATTGTCTCGCGTTTTGTTTCTGAATCACGTATGCCGTCAATAAACGCCTCTATTTTGAATTTTTCAGCTACGACACTTAACTCGTCAGGATAGGAAAGATGTGCCAATCGCTCAATATCCGCAGCATACTCCTGCAAGGACTCACCAGATTTTTGGATACGACTTTTTAACTCCAATCTGTGAATCTGCTTCATGTGGTCACTGCCATATTTTCGCTGTAAGGCATCCATCACCGCCTTGTAATTTTTCTGCTCCGCCACTGGAACCGTTTGCAATACTTCTGCAGCTGCGCCTTTTAATGCCACAATTAGCGCTGCAGCTGCGCTTTCGTTATCCCAACGATTGTGACCAGATGTTGTTTCGAACTGGAGCTTGAAAACACTAAATGGCGTTGTTCCATCGTACGAGGGTGCCTTAAGCCTCTCTGCGCTGATTTCTCTTATCACTTGAGTGGTTGGTTCACTTATTTCCAACTGTTGAATCCTTTTGTTAATATCCTCAAAATTATTTTGAACTTCTTCCATTTTGTGCACCTCCGTTAGAACAGCCTTAAAGTTTTGATTCACTGCGTGGATCTGCGTCGCGTTCTGACTTAAGGTCTGATCAATTTCTTCCCGAACTGCCTGGATCTGCAGTGCGTTCTGACTTAAGCTCTGATCAATTTCTTGCCGAACCGTCTGGATGTTGCTATTCATTTGTAGTACATTTTGACTTAACTTCTGAACTATTTTTTCCTGAAAGGCCTGGATATTGCTATTCTTCTGTAGATTTATTGTCTGCATCATCGCCATTAACATTTTCTCGAACTTTGACATATCTACAACTTCACCACTTGACGCCGGTCCAGAAGCTTCTTCCACTTTCGCTGCTGATTCTGATACATCACTATAAAATTCATGCTCTTCCAGGTTTACACCTTGAGCCTCAAGAGCCTGCCGTAAGCGTTTCTGTAACTCCACCTTTCCGCCAGTAGATTGAAGACTCAGCTGCTGCAACTCCTTCTTCAGTTGATCCACTTTTAGTTCGTCAAACTTAACCATTTTTATTTATTTATTTTTTTTTTAATTGATTGTTAATTCTTTTTACACAATCCCACTTCTGACACCAATTGTTACGAAATTTCTGTCTCTTTGACGATAATTTCGATCTCTCACACTTTTCTGAGTTCGATCACTGGATTGTGTAACAATTAAAAACACACAAATTTATTTAGTTATAAAATAGTTTATTTAAATCACAATAGTTAGTTTTTACACGGTACAATTGTTTATTTTATTAACATTCAAATTCTAACATTAATTTAACACTGTATAGAAAACTGTTTTACTTTTCTACGGATCACACTGTATTCACTTTATTGCTTTTAATTCAAGTGTTCCACTTCACTGTTGAAATACTACTGTGTCCGAAAACTCAAATGACACTCTTTTATACTACAGGTATCACTTTCTCGAATAATCTACTAGCTGCCAGATGGCGTATATTCTACCATGATCTACAACCTACCAGTGCTACTTTGTAGCGTGCATTCTACCACTATCCACAATCCACCACAATTCACCAGCATGGCGCACTGACGTTGAGCTAGCTATTATGCTAGATGGCGTTGTACGTTGTACGACGGCGATAATTTCTCTCGGTTGTTGACTTTTTATTGTTTACTGCAGCGTCTGTTCGGTTTATTATTTTTAGCACTTTGCGCTAGATGGTGCTAATATCGTTTAGTTTCTTTTGTTGGTATTTATTTCAAGAGTTTTCTATCATAAATCAAATTTCGCTACAGTATGTATAAAACGTGTTTTTAACTTCAAATGTATTTTAAGTTTCGAGTAATAAGTCTTTGAAAATTCAGTCCGAGATTCGGACGGACGTGGGTACCTGGGTACCCAATACTTTGTAGTGCAAAATGTATGGGAAAAATCAAAGCAACAATTTTGTTTGGGGCTTTTCTAACATAATTTTATTGTTGCTGCTTGAAATATAATAAAAATTTCACAACTTTTCAAACGGTATTCATAGCAGGCACTCGAATTCCGAACATATGTACATTTGTAGAGTGCTAGGCACACATTGACTTGAAGCAAGACGAACACTGAGTATGAGTTTCGCGTCGTTTGACCGAGACACTTGCAGTAATGGCACACACCTTACACAATTTTCCTCGCGTTGGTCTGCAGGCTGATGTTGTTAGTCTGCTGGTGGAGAGCACAACCAATACTCCAGTTCCGTTTCTATGGCTAGTCGATTGGAAAAATGCCGGGTTATCCGTGGTATTCTGGACCAGGCCACAATTTGTAGGCAGCTGAATTGACTTGAGAGATCCTCCAGAAAAATTGTGCAAAAATTTTCCAACATTTTTCTTATCGTGGAGTTCTAGATAAATGATGTAGGAAACCAGGGCAGCAAAATCCAACATGTTATAGAAAAAAGCGAGAGGCCATTTATCTATTTGTCTTCTTTTCTGGTTATGCAGTTACGTAGCATCCTATCCATAATATTCACGCCTCCATAGGTGCTATTATAGTGGTTATTGATATTTTCCGTGCCATATATTTGTTAAAACATGGCAGTACATGCTTCTGAGCATGTACACTGATTACTTCTTCTTCACGATACAACAACGACGAACAATCTTGCCGATAAACTCAGCAAACACAACCGACGTCATCGGTAGGGGTAGGATGCGGCTTCAATTCCTATAGAATGTAGAGCTTATTATGGCACAAGGTCGCCACCAGCGATAGACCCATCCACAGAAGAGAGCTCTTCAATCCCAAAAAAATGGAGTAATTGTCCATTGTAACGTTCCTGTTTGAATTATCATACATTTTGACTAAATCAATGACAAAGCTCTGGCCTAAGTTCGTTTGGCGTTGAGCATTAGGCAGCTTTCTTTGATAGATATAACAGCCGGTGGCCGCCTTATAGAGCCAAAACTGTCGAAATAACTTTTAAGGAGCACTCTAGCAAAAATGAAAGCTGTAACAAGAATCTCATTTCATATAATCAGAACGATTCTTGATGAGCACTTGAGTAAAAGCGAGTGCTGTAACGAAAATTCCATTTCGTATCATCGCTCCGAGTGACGAATTTGATACAATACACTTACACAAATAAAAAATAAGCTCTAACGCTTATTAGCAGAGCTCGATTATGAAAATGAACCCACAAAACCAAAAAATTTTACTTTCACCAGCACTCATGCCATACAATATGTATGAAAACAAAAGTGGGTACCCAGGTACCTCGTCCGTCCGAATGTGTATAGAAAGTTCGTCAGTACGGTTAGGGTTAATCATCCAGAAACGTTTTGGAATAGCGTGATATTTAGTGACTAAGTAGTCAAAGTTTAACCTATTTGGCTAAGATGGCGAACAAAAAATTTGACAACCAAAAAAAGAGCTGCAAGAAAATAATGTAATTAAAACAGTTAAGTACTGCGGCGGTAATGTTATGGTTTAGGGGTGTATAGCAGCATCTGGAGCGAAAAATATTGCCTTTATTGATGGGAAAATGGACAAGCACTTGTATAAGAATATTTTATAGGAAAATTTAGCCCCAAGTGTTGGAAAGTTGGGGTTGAATTGGAAACCATTTATGATCCAACAAGATAACGACCCGAAAAATTTGTCGTTTCTTGTATAGGAATAGCTAATATACCATTGTTAACAATTTAAAATACCCCCACAGTCGCAGGATATGAATCCGATCGGACATATTTGACACTTACTAAAAAAAAAAATATGGTTTCGTCACATATCATCGAAGGATTATCTTAAGGACACCATACGCACAGAATGGCCAAATATAACATCCGCGGAGACATCTAACTTAGTTGGAAGTATGCGTAGACGTAGTTGTTCAAGCTAATGAAGGTCAAAAGAAATATTAGATGTTCGAAAATTGGACCAAGGCTTGAATTTTTCATATGTGTTTCTAAACTTTTTTGATATGAAAGCCATGCATTTTTTTTAATTGTTATAACATCACATCTAAAAAAAATATAATTCAAATATTTTTTGCTTAAATAATTAATAAAATGTTACTTATTAAAAATTACATCCTAATTACATATTTTTGTTAGCCAAGTGGAAAAAAAGTTATTAACAGATAAAATTGGTAAATGGTGCTGTGCCTACACTTTTTGATTCACTGTATCTTTAATCCATTGGTTTATTTTACGGTTGGAACCAATTTTCACCATTCCAGAATGTATATTGCCCCAATATTCATATTACTGAACGCTCCTCCTATACCTCGGAAGGCGGCTGGTACAAAATATTTATGACTAACAGCTTTCGCTATTGTACTAACCACCTCGTGCAATGCTGTGTCAACTATTCGCGTGGTGTACATTGCTAAAATTACCAACTTAAAGTGTGCTCTTAAAAGGCCAGACTTTTCTGCTTAAGGGATATAAACTTATTTCAAAAAGTTTTTTTCTGAACCGCTTTAATGTACACATCTATCAGAAGCTAACTTGTTTAAATATACTTAGTTTACTGTAGTGAAAAAAGCTCTCTGCGTTTCACAGGGATGAGACTTCATTAGTTTAGGGGGCGTTCAAGTATTACGTAACGCAATTTTTGAATCCCCCTCCCCCCAGTAACGCGCCGTTATTTATTTATATAATAAATGGACCAAGTTTACTTTAGTAAAAATCCCCCAAATTTTTTAATTTTTTTAGGGAAAGTAGCGCTATAAGATTAAAAAATAAAAAATGCAAACAAACAGAGTCGGACGGATCTAGTTTCGGAGATATAACTATCGAAAGTTGCGAATATTGCTTTTATAAAAATCAGTATAAGTTGGAAAACTATGTATAGATATCCAAAATATTGGTACTATATGAAAGGTAATTGAATAAGGCATAAAATTGGCAAATGCTCATTTAAAATTTGTTGTATAGTTTTCGAGACATAACAATTTGTGTAAAATTTTGACCATTTTTTTTTTTTTTTGAAAAACGCTAATTTTTCCAAAGAAATGTATTATTAGCATGTAATATTTTTAGCACCATAGAAAGCTTAATTTGCTTAAAATTTTTTTAAATTAATCTATTGTTTACTAGAATGTAAAAATATTAGTTAACAACATTTTTTTGAAAACTACAATGAAAACTATTTATGGACAGCTACAACAACAACGACTTAAACAACGATAATAAAACCAACTATAATAACAAATATTACAACAACAGCAACCGGCTTTCGGCCGCGGATCAGTCTATAATGTATCCAACAACTGGTTTACTAGTCACAGTACTTTTAAATAAAAGTAAGGGTAAGTGGGAGGCCTTCGGCCGCAGCTTAGGATTTAAAACTCCAAAAAATCCAACGTTTTTGTTGTCTGTGTCACTGTAGTCTTAGTCGTTAACAAATATATACATTTAGAAAAATTTTATCAATTAATTATTTTACATTCCGGTAAAAAATGGGTAAGTATAAAAAAATTTGGTACAAATGATACATCATTTTAAAGCTAATAAATTGATAAATGGTGCAAAAAAAACGGCGGGTTGCACTCCGGGAGTGCCGACAGAAGTGAAAACAAATCGTTTAATGGCAAGTTAGTGCGTTAATTGGTATGTGTGCGTTTTCTTTTTATATGGCAATGCAATGGAAGACAAAAACGGAATATGTATTAAAATTTTACTCTCGCTCTCATTCTCAATTTGTCAACGCAACAACGCGGACATTGAAAGAAACAAACATGTAAGCATAACAATCGTTGAATGAGAATTAAATGTGTCAGTTAGTGTGTATGCTTTGCTTTTTGTCTTCCACTTGAAATATTTTTTATTTAAAAGAAACAATAGAACATTAAAATTTTACCATCGCATTCATGACGGGGAATCCCGATGACGGTCGGTGTCACGAGTCTATACTTTTTTAATCAGCCGCACAACGTGCCATAAGAAGTTTTCACTTCAAAAATTGCTGGAAGAAGTATATTCGGCTCAATAGCCTCAACTGTGAATAATTAAATTTGAGCTAAGTACTCCTTATGTTTAAAAACAAAAATTTATTCTGATTGCAGTAAGACACATCATTGCGAATTATGTAAGTATAAGAAAAAATCAGGTAAAAAAAGTACCTGGACCTGTGACTAAATAGCTTAAACATAATTTTTCTTAAACTTAAGATAAAAATCTGCTTCTTCTAACAGACACTATGACACCACATTTATCAAAATCGGCTTATTCGTTGCCGAGTTCTGGCTGTTAGAATATTCAAACTGCTTAAAACGCCATCTTGTGACAGTTAATCATAATACAAATGACTTCAAAAAAATCTGCTTGTTCTTAAAAAAAACTATTACACCTCATTTGTCTAAATCGGTTTAGTAATAGCCGAGATATAACGTTTTAAAGTTTTTCAAAAAACCAAATTTGCTTGCTGCTGGTTCAAGGTGGCCTGGTATTTCAGATTTTTCTCTGCTTTGGGCTGCTGGCTCTGCTTTCGGCTGCGCTAGCAGAGAAAAATTTGCTTACTGAGCAACAACTAACCGAAAGTCAACATATGTATGCTACAAATTTAAAAATTTTTTCCACAAAATTACATACTTTCATGGGCCAATTTTTCAAAAAACGTTGCCTACTTTTAGGCGCTATTAATAATTTACCCTTAAGCGGCCCTCACACGATCAGTATTACTGACAGGATTTTGCATACTGACAGTATTACTGATCGTATGAGGTGAGTACTGATGTACTGTCAGTATAGAAAAACGATACTGATGACTGATGAAAAAATCGGATATTACTGACGAAGTTTTTAAATACTGACAGTAAAGCGGCCCTCACACGATCAATATTACTGACAGTATAATTACTGACAGTATTTACATTACTGTCAGTGTACCACTCACACGGTCAGTATTGTTTATTGTCAGCAATCAGTTTTTTTGACATTCGACTGGTGAAGGTGCGAACTATGCTCCGGCTACGTGACCGACAGCCGAAAATGGCATGCCACTTTTTGGGGCAGATTCCATCCAAACTTGCACCACGCCTCCAGCTAGGCATCGGACGACCATACCCTTGGACGCAATGTTCCATGCCACTGAATGAGGAACTTTTCCAAGTTTCTTTCAAGTTTCGCTGCCTCATCGTCTATCTGCCACAAAATGGGGCATGCCACGCCCCCTCCCAGGATTTTTCCGTCCCATGCCTACTTGCACCCTCTGACCAACTTTCAGCCGGATCTGCCCCAAAAAGTGGCATGCCACTTTTTGGCCACTTTTCTGTGCAAATAATACTGATGAACTGTCAGTATTCACCTCACACCATCAGTATTAAGCGGCCCTCACGCGATCAATATTACTGACAGTATTTTGCATACTGACAGTATTACTGATCGTATGAGGTGAGTACTGATGTACTGTCAGTATAGAAAAACGATACTGATGACTGATGAAAAAATCGGTTATTACTGACGAAGTTTTTAAATACTGACAGTAATACTGATGGTGTGAGGTGAATACTGACAGTTCATCAGTATTATTTGCACAGAAAAGTGGCATGCCACTTTTTGGGGCAGATCCGGCTGAAAGTTGGTCAGAGGGTGCAAGTAGGCACGGGACGGCAAAATCCTGGGAGGGGGCGTGGCATGCCCCATTTTGTGGCAGATAGACGATGAGGCAGCGAAACTTGAAAGAAACTTGAAAAAGTTCCTCATTCAGTGGCATGGGACATTGCGTCCAAGGGTATGGTCGTCCGATGCCTAGCTGGAGGCGTGGTGCAAGTTTGGATGGAATCTGCCCCAAAAAGTGGCATGCCATTTTCGGCTGTCGGTCACGTAGCCGGAGCATAGTTCGCACCTTCACCAGTCGAATGTCAAAAAAACTGATTACTGACAATAAACAATACTGACCGTGTGAGTGGTACACTGACAGTAATGTAAATACTGTCAGTAATTATACTGTCAGTAATATTGATCGTGTGGGAGCCGCTTTAAAAGTATGCAACACTTTCCGACGAATTTCAAAAATAGCACCTAAAATTAGGACACATTATCTGAAATTTTTAAAATCGTTACCTACTTTTAGGCGTTCTTTTTGAAATTTGTCAGAAAGTGTTGCCTACTTTTAGGGGCAAATTATTAATAGCACCTAAAAGTAGGCAACGTTTTATAAATTTTTTGAAATCGAGTTCATTTTCCAAGTCTTCAAAATTTTAAAATCGAGTTCGTTTCCCAAGTCTTCAAAATTCCAAAATCAAGTTCGTTTTCCAAGTCTTCCAAATTTGAAATCGAGTTCGTTTCCCAAGTCTTCAAATTTCTGAAATCGAGTTCGTTTCCAAAGTCTTCGAAATTCTAAAATCGAGTTCGTTTCCCAAGTCTTCAAAATTCCAAAATCAAGTTCGTTTCCCAAGTCTTTCAAATTTGAAATCGAGTTCGTTTCCCAAGTCTTCAAATTTCTGAAATCGAGTTCGTTTCAAAAGTCTTCAAAATTCCAATATCGAGTTCGTTTCCCAAGTCTTCAAAATTCCAAAATCGAGTTCGTTTCCCAAGTCTTCCCGATGACGGTCGGTGTCGCGAAATTATACTTTTTTCCTCAGCCGCACAACGTGCCATAAGAAGTTTTCACTTCAAAAATTATATGCTAGTAATAAATTTTTTTGGAAAATTAACGTTTTTTAGATAAAAATGTAGAATATAAAGCCAATTCTTTAATTTAATTTTACACTTTAAATTAGATTTTATTAAAAATTCAAACAATTTAAATTTTTACAAAAAAAGCTTAAGCAACGCGACAGGTTATGGCGGTAGTATATCGAAGAAGAGAAAAGAAAGTAAAAGAACCATACAGAAAAATGAAGAAATAACAATAACAAAATGAAGTGTCATAAGCATGCGTATTGCCATATTGATGCAATAATTATCTTAACAAAAAAAGAGTCAAAATTTTACAAAAATCGTTATATCTCAAAAACTGTTCAACAAATTTCAAATATTTATGTGCCAATTTTATGCCTTATTTAATTACCTTTCATATGATACCAATATTTTGGATTTATATACAGGGTTTTTTAATTTACACAGATTTTTATAAAAGGTATATCCGCCACTTCCAATAGCTATATCTCCGAAACTAGATCCGTCCGACCCTCTTTTTTTGCATACTTATTTTTTATATTTATAGCGCTACTTCTTCTTAAATTACTAAAAAAATTGGAGGATTTGTACTAAAGTAAATTTAAGCCTAATAAATAGAATATTTATTGCTGTAGCTAATCTAGAAAGCGTTTCATTATACACAACTAATTTCAAATCACCCTCACCACCCTCCGGGGGGAAGGGGGTGAAAAAGTGCGTTACTTGAACACCCCCTTAGCAGTGAAAATGTTTTTTCTTATTAAAATCGTGCCACTCAAAAGAAATATATTTACTCAGAAATCAATCTAGCTCCATACCAAATTTTATCAAAATCGATGAAGCTGCAATCGAGACAGCATTTTTTCCCATTAAGGGTGGTGCCACGCCCCATTTAAGAACTCAGAGCTTCTAATTACCTTCCTTATGGTTCAGTCTATCTCCAAACCAAATTTTTGTTGAAATCAGTCCATTAGTTTAGCCGTAGCAACGTATTTTCCCGTTAGGGGCACGACCTACTAGTAAAAAAAATGTATGCACCGCACTTCCTCTCTTCACAGCCTTTCCTACAAAAAAATTAATATTATGGCTGTTTACCAACTGCCTATTTATATCACCATATATATCGGTAAATCTTTTAATAACTGCACCGATATCTACATATGTATGTGAAGGCGTCGTTTTTGTCGCCAATTTGTTAAAAAAAAAAATTCGAAAAACCCGTTCTCATATGAAAGCTCTTGGCATACGAACATTTTGACACGTCAAAAACGTTTTTCCGCTGCGCTCAATTTTGGGCAGACCTTGTCCCGGTTGACAAATGCCCCTTATACAAAATATTTAAACAAAACCAATAACTTTTTTTCTGAACCGCTCGAATGTACATATCTATAAGCAAGTGAAACACTTATACAAATTATTTAAGCAAAACCAAAGTTTTATTGATTTTAATACAATTTGATAGCTTGTATCGCCTCCATTATTGATTAATTATATCCCCTTTTCAGTACCAATGTTGTGGCAAAGATTCTTCTGATGATTATGAAAAAATGTTACATCGCCCCATACCAATCACCTGTTATTCCCTTGCAAGTGAACTGTATACAAGAGGTTGTCTTTCTGCTGCTGAAGCTTATGTGCCCCCTCTCCAAAGCGATATTTTTCCGAAGTTCTTTTATGTATTGATTGTAAGTTGATAATCATAAAACCTTTGTTAAAAATAAATAAATTTCTTTCTCTCTTTCAGGTATTAATGTTTGCCAGTGCTTGTTATTTGATATGGTATTGCACTGAACGTCAATTGGGTAATGATTCTGAAGGAACTCCAAATTAAATATAGAATACGTATAATTTTTTTATACGATATTTTGTCACATATCGTGATTAAAAACTTAGAAGTCCGCAAAACTAAAATTTTTAACCCCTATTGTAAAATCGAAATGAATAAAAAATGTAAGCTAACAAAAATGTATTATGTTTATATTTTAGAAATTTGTAAAAATCACGGAAACGGCTACTCTACGTATATTTGCTCAAACCTATTTCGAAAAAAGTTGAATCGGTTTTGGTGAAACTTGGTGATTTGGTGCACATCTGGACAAAATTTGGATTGTGCAAGGTTTCAAAGGCTTCAAAGGGGCGTTTCACAGCTATTTTAACTTTTATTACGCCATATCTCGTAAGCCATGCAAAATACTATGACGAAGTTTGGTAAACGGATACAAATCATGTTTATCTTGAATTATGCCAAAATTGGACACATGCAAAAAAGTAAGCGAGACACTGTTCAACAATTAAAAATGTTGTTTCCGTGTATCTCGAAATTCACTCCTTCGATTTTCATAGCCATTTTAAGGATGGCAGTCATCATACAAGCCAAGTCAATATACTGTAAAACTCGTTGAAGAGCGTGGCACAGCCCACAATATTAATAAACGTTATATTTAGCGAACTAACTACGTAATTGTTATGAAGATATACTTGGATAAGGTATCTTATGACAAAAACTTGGCGCAATAGTACCTGTGGACGTGGCACCTCCCATACAAGCAAAAAACGTTTAATGTTATAAATAGTGTACTATGAGAGTTATCTTCATAAGATTTGGTGAAGAGGTGTCGATTACTATAAGATTTGAAATTAAATGGAACTCGACAGGATTGCATCAGTAGGCGTGACACTTCCCATATTAACAAGTTGTAAGCGCTATTTTAAGTGAATTTTGCAGCGATTGGTCGGAAATTTAATGTATGAAATTTAATTTAGGTGGCTTACTTGCTAGATCGGGCTTACTTAAATCGGGCGAAATAGCTCAATATCTTAAATTTGATATCTGTCAAAATATGGGAGTAGTACTAAAAATTGGTGTAAAGATGTTGTTAATGAAAAGCTCTTTCACACAAAAAATATCCGCTGTGAATTTCACAAAATGTGGAGGTCCATGTTACAAATATATGTCGAATTACGAATTTGAAACCAAATTCAATCACATACCCAATTAATTGTAAGTTTTACAGTAAATGCAATCAATTCTGCAATAAATTTGCTAAAATGATCTCGATTTATATATTTAAAATTCACAGTGTGTTGTCATTTTGTGTTGTAAAATTACAAAATAAAATTTTGTGAAATCTACTAACTATTGAGAAATTCGCAACAAATTCCTGTGGAAACAAATTCGTGTGCTGTAGCATCTACAGAAAAAGCGTCTTTTTTTAAAAAGAAAATAAACGCAATGAAAATAATTTTCGTGTTTTCTCTAAAAAGTCATTAATTAATATTTCCATGGACACTAAAATTATGTTATACGAACATACAGTAAAAGGATCTTCTCCGGCTGAAAATTTGGAACAAAAATAGGAATTATTGCTTGAGATGGACGCTTATGACATGGTGAAAAATTTACTTTGTGCAAAAGTATGGTGCCATTTTTAGCAGGTAAGCTGTACATTTTTTTATATTTTGGATAAGCGTTATATAAAAGATTCATCTATTTAATTATAGTATTTATGGTAACCATTCGTTTGCATTAACAAGTGATATATCTTCCGCTGCACTACCACCAACAAATTTTAGCCGTTTTTATTCGCTTTGGTTAAACCTAAAAGTGAATAAAACGCATAAGTTGACCAATAGGTGACATGAAAGTGTTTGACAGAAATTCTATTTTAAAATCAGAGCCGGCTTTATGGTCGTGTGGTTGAACGGGGCCTAGAACGGTAAGGCGCCTCACGTATCAATACATATTTTTTTTTTTTTCAAATTCTAGCTATCAAATAATTTCAAACTGTTTTTATAGTGTCGCAGACGCTAGTACAAAAGAATTCTTTTCGTTTTCTGTTGTTTCGTCACTGTTCTTATTTTTGATATGTGTTTCTAATTTAATATTTGGGCCTAGCACTGACTGGGTGCCCAAGGCCTCGCGTGACCCAAGAACGCTTCTTCGAAATTTCAGCAAAGTTGCCATATAGTTTTGATTATTTTACGTTTGTGTCTATGATGCTTCAAACTTAAGCCCAATTTCCATGTTGATCTTATCTTATCCAATATCAGGGAGGACATCACATGCTATGAAGATAGCAAATGTATGCTATTGATTCTCGCATTCTCCAAGCGCATTAGGTTCTGTTCGCATGCTTTTCTTTCTTACAAAAATTTGATTTGATATCCCTGATATGGGATCAAGAAAGATAGCATGGAAAGTAGGCTTTAGGCAAAGACAAAAAAAAATTCAATCAATGAACTAGAAATTGAGCTGGTTCACACATTTATATGAGATTTTGGTTAAACCAAAGCTAATAAAACACGGCTATTATTAAAGCTATGAGAAAAATAGCTTGGCGAGTTGACATAAAGGATGCGGAAGATCCTTTTTGCTACTCTGTACCGAACAAAATAATATGGGTAAGAGTTTCTCAAAAGGGCCACTTCTTTACCCAAGATGCTAATTTTTTCACAAAACTTTATTATTTAGACAGTGGTATATGCTAGAAATTGAAATGTGAAATTATTTTATTTTTATTATTTTTTTTTTTGTTGTTGTTATAGGCAATTGAAATTCGGGTACCAAATATTTTCAAAAACTTATAACTTTTGAACGAGTTTGACGATTTTTATAAATTTAACTGTGTTCGATTTGTATTGAACTATTTTGTTCAATTCTAAGTGATGTTTTTTTCAGTGTTTAAAATGCGTTTATTTATTAAAAGTTAATAAAACACAGCCTTCCCTGTCCAATTGAAAACCCAAAAAAAACTTATAAGTGTAACAAACAGTAAGGTACAATATTCAGTTGAGAAAAAAAGTGGATCGCTCTTGGCATAATTTTTATTAATATATTTGTAACTCTGTATTCTTTAAATTTTGCTTACTTTTTTACATAATAGTCCAGCAGAAATAGGGTTTGAACAACAAAATAATTCGTTACAGCAATCTGACAGCGGAATATTGTCGAACAAGCTCTTATAAAAGAGTACAAAATAAATCAAACTACCATCAGCTATCCGGGGTTGAATGGGGTGCATTTTTAGAGGTCGAACACAGTTTTTCATTATTGCTGGCTAAACTGTGCATCCTATCAAACAAAAATAAAGGTAAAAGTTGTAGGAAATAAAAAGATCTACAACTTTTGTCGTAATCATTTTTACCTTAACCTCAAAATTTTTGAAAAAATGGCTGAAAACCGGTTTATTGCTTCTTAATTTTTTTCTTTGACAAATTTGACGATTTGACATGTAAGTTAACAATAAATTGTCAACGTCAGCGTCTGGATACTTTCCTGGTGCAGCCAAGCTAGCGTAAAATAAATATGATATTTACAACAACAACAGTAAGCAATGAAATAGCTTGCGAGGCAGAAAGTAAACAGTAAAAGAATCAACAAAACAACTCAGGCGTTGGGTATTAGTTTATTTTATTGGTTCTCTATATAATTTAGTTAGGAAATAAAGCTTGAATTAAAAAGTTGTCTTTTAATAATTGGCGCCCAACTCGCGAAATTAAATTTTTATTTTACAAGACCAGTAGTAAAATTTTTTTTTCTCAACTCACGCGAAATTTATTAACAAAAAATACAAATTAATCGATCAAAAAAGAGTGATTCAAATAAAATCACAAGTTCCAGAAAAGTTTACGAGCTTCTAGAAGATTCCAGACGGCAGCGGTGAAGATAAGAAATAAATTCGAACCAGCAAATCAACCCGACAAGAGGAACAAACATTAGCTTGCAGATAATAGAGCCGAGTTTTAATCAATGTAAGTGAAGTGCTCATTAATATTAAAGTAAAGCAAATAAATAAATAACGCACTAACGACACCAGTTGTCATTGAGTATAACGGACAGTTGTGTGGTTGCATTTTGAAGATTTTATGTGTCAATGAGTGATAGGGAAAGTGACAGTGACGTCGAATTAAGGAACTTATTAGAAAGCTTCTCTATTTCTAAAGATAAGAAAACAAATATGAATGCCCAAGATATAGCAAAACTGTTGGAAGCAGCAGTCCATTTAGCAGTGGAAACACAAAAAGTAGAGTTTAATACGAAAATAGACGAATTGTCAGGAAAATTCAAAATGTTAGTACCTAGTTCACCAGAGGTGGACGCATATGAAGAGACAAAAATCGTAGACAGTGTAACGTGCACTGAATCCCTAGACGTAGTGAAGTCCTTACCCGAATTTGACGGGAAGTTAGAAAATTACGTGTCTTGGAGACAGGCGGCGCATACCGCTTATAAAGTCTTTGAGAAATACGACGGAAGTTCCAGACACTACCAAGCAGTAGCTATTATCAGGAACAAGATTAGAGGTTCAGCCGATGCTGCTTTGTCCTCATTTAACACTGTCTTGAATTTTAAAGCAATAATATCAAGACTAGACTTTACTTATGCGGACAAGCGTCCCATTTATCTTATTGAGCAAGAGCTCAGAATCTTAAGGCAGGGCACTCAAACAGTGCTACAATTTTACGACAATGTGGAGCGAAAGCTCACATTGTTGACAAATAAAACGTTAATGACCTATGATAGCACACTAGCATCAACCATTAACGAAAAATACAGACGAGATGCACTCCGAATATTTGTATCTGGCCTCAAGAAACCTTTATGTGACATGCTTTTTTCCTCACGTCCGTCCGACTTGCCATCTGCATTGGCTTTGGCGCAAGAAGTTGAAGCTAATCACGAGCGCTACGTGTTTGCAACAACGTATGCAAGTAGAAATGAAGACAAACAAAAAAATCAGACACAAACAAAAATAGCTGATGGTGACAAAGATAAATACCAAACAAATTTTTACCAACAAAAGAACCCTTATTTTAGCAGACGCCAAGAAAAACAAAATAACCATGGCAAAAAATGGGATCGCATAGAGCCCATGGACGTAGATCCATCCTCTTCGCGCTATCGCCAACAGACAAATTATCGAAACGCGAATATCACAATAGAACAATCACAACGGAACAGCTCAAATAACAACTTCAGCCAACGACGAGGCCAATATAACGCAAACACTCAAAATCAAGGTCAACAAATTAAAAGACAAGCAGGTTCCGACAGAAACACAGGGCCAAAGTTGCAAAAAATTAACCACATCTTACAGGAAAGTCCTCAGCCCGGAAGTTCATTGGTACAAGAATACTCTAATGTGGCCGAGTCTGAAGTATTAGAAGTAGAGGAAGAATCTTTGGGTTGTTTGCTAATTTGTTTAATGAATCGTTTTCTACGGATTTATTTAGCCCTGAAATCAACTATTTTGAATATATGGATAACGACCCTTTAGTTTCGGTTAATGAGATATCTTTCTCTCCTGACCTCATAGAGAAATATATTTCATCTGTTGATGATGACTTCAACTCCGGGCCGGATGGTATTCCTGCGACAGTTTTAGTAAACTGCAGCTCTGTGCTGAGTCAACCCCTCAGTATTTTATTTAATAGATCAATTCAAGAAAGCTATTTTCCTAAGTTTTGGAAAAATGCATACATTAGCCCCATTTTCAAGAAAGGGTGTAAAAATGATGTTTCAAACTACAGGCCCGTGGCTAAGTTATCATCAATACCGAAAATTTTTGAACATATTATATACGATCAGGTTAAGGTGTGCTGTGGTGAAGTCATAACAACTCGTCAGCATGGTTTTGTTAATGGCAGATCTACAGTTTCTAACCTCCTTGATTTCACTTCTTTTGCATTAAGCTCTTTAGACTCTGGTGGGCAAGTTGACTGCATCTACACTGACTTCAGTAAAGCATTTGACAAATTACCACATAATTTGATTTTGTTTAAGCTAAAGAAGCTTGGATTTCCCTTAAGTTTTGTCAGCTGGATTGAATCTTATTTATCTGATCGCTCGTATCAAATAAAATTTAGGAGAGTGTTTTCCTCCCCATTTAGCGCGACATCAGGTGTTCCACAAGGAAGCCACCTGGGGCCGCTCCTGTTCATTTTAGCAATTAATGACGTTACACATGTTATTAAAAACTCCCATCTGTTAGTATATGCAGATGACATGAAAATTTACAGGAACGTAAAGGGGGTTGGTGACACTATTCCACTTCAGTCTGACTTGAAATCTTGAATTTGATTATAAATTAAAAGATAAAAATATTTGTCGTGTCGATGTAGTCAAAGACCTAGGTATACATTTTGATACTAAGTTGACTTTTAATGAGCATATTAATCAAATTTGTAAAAAATCCTCATCTCTGCTTGGCTTTATTAAGAGGTGGGCAAAAGAATTTAATAGCCCTTTAGTAACGGTGACTTTATATTATACAATAGTGCGCCCTCACTTAGAGTACGCCAGCCAAGTATGGTCACCATTTTATAATATTCATATAAATAGAATTGAAAGAATTCAAAAAAATTTTATTCGTTTTGCTCTCAATGGCTTAAATTGGGTTGACCCTTTAAGCCTTCCTCCTTATGAGGATCGTTTAAAGCTATTACATATGCAGTCTTTGAGCTCGCGTAGAAATATTGCGGATATACTTTATCTGCATCAACTTGTAACTGGGTCTCTTGCTGCACCAGAGCTTCTTAACTATATACATTTTAATAGTAATCGGAGGAGTACTCGTAACTCCTATCAGTTATTTTATCAACCGGTTAGTAGAACTAATTATATGGCTACAGCTCCTTTTAATCGCATGACAACTCTTATTAATAATTGCGAAGTTTATAACATTAGCTTGTCAAAAGGTCAACTCAAGCTTAGACTGAAAACTAACTGTAGCTAAATTTGTAGCTTAATGGTGGTGTGAATTTTTTGTTTGTGTTGTTCGAGCCCCACAGCATGCTGGGTAAATTTTTTCTAACATTTATGCCTTGGACCACGTGAATTTATACATATAATTATTTTAATATATATATGTCTATTTTTACATGGTGTGAGTGGGTATGTTGAGAAAGTGCGATAAAGCTAAGAAAAAATTATAAAATAAATAACAAATTAATGTGCATGATAATTTTTTCTATTCCATTTTTTATTGAATAAGCTTTTTACTTGGTATAAAGCTTCAATGCTAAATAGCTAAGAAGGCTATAATAGCTGTAGTAGCTAAACTCTATTATTATTATTATTATCTTCTGATTCTGATTATGTGAATTTTTTAGGGGAAGTTCCCTGCCACCATTCATAGAACGCGTTATAGCAGGGAAAAATATAAAACTTTTAATCGACACGGGGGCTGCAAAGAACTATATAAAACCACTGAAAGAATTAAAAAATATCATGCCAGTGAACAGTCCATTTCTTGTTCGTTCAATACACGGACACGATAATATAAAAACTAAGTGTTACATCAATTTGTTTCGAAAAAATTCAAATTTTTTTATTTTGCCTGGTCTGTCAACTTGTGATGGAATTATCGGCCTCGATCTTTTAAAAGAGGTTAACGCAGAGATAAATTTGAAAAACGGAAAAATTAATTTTGAACATGGATCGGAAAGTCTTAAATATCTAAACTGTAAGGACGTTAATTTCATGAAAATTGATGACGACGACGTGCCTGCAGCAATAAAGGAAAAATTTCAGAAAATAATAAAAACCAGAGGAAGAGCTTTTGCCGACCCTAACGAGTCATTGCCTTTCAATACAAATATTGTGGCTACAATTCGGACGGATAATAACGAACCTATTTATTCAAAACTATACCCATACCCAATGGGTGTAGCTGAATTTGTTAATTCAGAAATAAAGGAACTTCTGGCGAATGCCATCATTAGACCCTCCAGATCTCCGTACAACAACCCTATTTGGGTTGTTGACAAAAAAGGCGTTGACGAGTTAGGCAACAAAAAGAAACGTCTAGTAATAGACTTTCGGAAGCTTAATAAAAAAACGGTCGACGACAAGTATCCTATACCAAATGTTATGGTAATATTGTCGAATATGGGAAAAGCCAACTATTTTACGACCCTCGACTTAAAGTCAGGGTTTCATCAAATTGAACTCTCTGAAAGGGATAGGGAAAAAACTGCGTTTTCCGTAAACAATGGAAAATACGAATTCTGTCGACTCCCATTCGGGCTGAAGAATGCTCCAAGCATTTTTCAGAGAGCGATCGATGATGTGCTCCGGGAGCAAATTGGAAAAAGTTGCCACGTCTACGTCGACGACGTAATCATTTTTTCAGAAACAGAAGAGGATCACATTAAGCATATCGATTGGGTTCTCAAGAGCCTTCACGAGGCTAACATGAGAGTCTCGGTAGAAAAATCTAAGTTTTTTAAGTCAAACGTCGAATACCTCGGATTCGTGGTATCGAGAGGGGGTATCAGGACATCTCCGAGCAAAGTGGAGGCAATAAGAGCCTACCCGGTACCTACTACACTTTTTGGACTCAGGTCATTCCTCGGCCTTTCCAGTTATTACCGATGCTTTATAAAAGATTTTGCCAGTATAGCTAGACCGTTAACTGACATTTTAAAGGGTGAGAACGGTAAAGTTACTGCGAGTCAGTCAAAAAAGGTTGTGATTCAGTTGCAAGGAAATCAACTTCAAGCTTTCAACAAATTGAAAGAAATTCTAATATCTGATGATGTACTGTTAATATACCCTGACTTCAAAAAGTCTTTCGATCTGACGACAGACGCTTCGTCAAAGGGCCTTGGCGCTGTTTTGTCACAGAATGGAAAGCCAATTACAATGATTTCTAGGACTCTTAAGGATAACGAAATGCATTTTGCTACCAATAAAAGGGAACTTCTAGCGATTGTGTGGGCATTGAAAACTCTTCGAAACTACCTTTATGGTGCAAGAAATTTGAACATCTTTACCGATCATCAACCTCTGACATTTGCGGTTTCAGACCGAAACCCAAATGCAAAAATAAAGCGCTGGAAAGCCTTTATTGATGAACATAACGCTAACTTGTACTATAAGCCAGGTAGGGAGAATCATGTTGCCGACGCACTGTCGCGACAATTTATTAATGCTTTGGAAAATCCATTAAGTTCTGCTGCTGCTACTGTTCATAGTGAACTATCACTTACCAATACCATTGAAACCACGGATAAACCGGTAAACTGTTTTAGGAACCAAATAGTTATAGAGGAGTCAGAATATCCTTCAACGAGTACTTTTATAATTTTTGGAAAAAAAACTAGGCACGTTATCCAGTTTTCAGATAGGGAAACCCTAATAGAAAGAATTCGCAATGTGGTTAATATGGACGTGGTAAACGCAATACATTGCGAGCTACCAGTATTGGCCTATATTCAGCATAAACTAGTCGAATTTTTTCCAGACACAAAGTTTTGGCACACTAAGAAAAGGGTTTTAGACATTTTTGACAGAAACGAACAAAAAGAAATAATAACAACAGAGCACAATCGAGCACACAGGGCTATCCAAGAAAATGTGAAGCAAATTTTACTCGATTATTTCTTCCCAAAGATGACTAAGTTAGCGAAGGAAGTGGTTGCAAATTGTAAAATTTGCTCAAAGTCCAAATACAAAAGACACCCAAAGCAGCACGTAATTGGTGAAACACCAATACCTTCGTATGCAGGAGAAATACTGCATATCGACATATATTCTACAGATCGGAAGCATTTTCTGACCTGTATCGATAAATTTTCAAAGTTTGCGGTGGTGCAGCCAATACTGTCACGAACCATCGCTGACGTAAAATTACCAATCATACAGTTAATGAATATTTTCCCTCAAACGAAGATAATATTTTGCGACAACGAGAAGTCTCTAAATTCCCAAACCGTTAAATCTATACTGCTAAATAATTTCAATGTGGATACTGTTAATGCTCCACCCTTGCATAGCATCTCCAACGGCCAGGTAGAGCGATTCCACAGCACTTTGTCAGAAATCGCAAGGTGTCTTAAACTTGAAAGAAACATAGAAGACACAAACGATCTAATACTACAAGCAGTCGTTGAATACAACAAAACAATTCACTCGGTAACGAATAAGAAACCAATCGACATAATCCATTCAGCTCCATCGGAACTTAGGGCAGAAATAAAAAATAAAATACTGAAGACGCAAACACTTCAATTAGAAAACTTTAATAAAACTAGACAAAACAAAACTTTTCAAGTGGGAAATAAGGTTTATGTTAGGAAAAATCGAAGACTGGGAAATAAACTTACTCCTTTATACGAAGCAGCAAAGATTGAAGCAGACCTGGGAACAACCGTTCTCATTAAAGGGAGGGTGGTCCATAAGGACAATTTGAGATAAACAGGAGTTGTAATTCGTTCTATTTTTTTCTCATTGTAGGTTACTATTAATGATACTTACCATTATGACGACCGCGTCAGCAAAGTTAATCGACTATTCGTATTCAAATTATATCCCAATAGTTGATGGGGATGTTGTCATTTGGAAGGACTATGGATACTTGCAACATTCGACTAATCTCAGCCTGTACTATACAATTTTGGATGAGATAACGAATATAACAAGTCTATTCCCACAGTCGGATGTAAAAAGGATATTAAACTCGGACGCAGGATACATAGACACGCTTCTTACAACTCTCAATATTCATCATACAAACGCTAGGAGTTTGAACTTTTTGGGCACGACTCTAAAAATAATCGCCGGAACCCCAGACTTTTACGATTTTGAGGAAACCCGGTTTAAACAGGGCCAACTTATAGACTCGAATAATAGGCAGATCGAAATAAATAGTAAAGTTCAAGCCCAAATACAGAATTTAACGCATACTGTAAACGTAATTTTAGAAAACAGTAAAAAAACACAGGTGGACACTGGCAACCTTTTTGAAATCTTAACAACAAGAAATAGAATGATAATGTTCAATTTGCAAATCTTAATACTGTCAATTACTCTGGCCAAAATCAACCTCGTTAATCCTCTTATTTTGGATAACGATGATCTGAAATTAATAACTAACAATGAGCACTTCACAAATGTAAGCGTATCTGAAATAATGGAAGTATCTAGTATTAAAGTATTACAAAGTAGTCTTATGTTATATTTTATCATTAGATATCCAAAACCTGAGATTGTTTGCAAAAAATTAAGTATCTTTCCTGTTCCTCATTCTGGCAAAATAATACATTTGGATGGTAGCAACACCGTGGCCGAATGTGGCGCACAAGTGCATGCCGTTGACAACTGCAGTTCAACAATAACATCGACTTTCTGCAAAATACAAAATTCGACTTGCGCCCAGCAGCTAGTTTCCGGTGTTCTGACGCATTGTGGCACACAATTCAATCACCTTGACCAAGTAGTTGAAATCGATGACGGCATTATTATTATCAACGATGCCATTGCCAACATCAAAGACTCCAACGGTGGGGAGAAAACAGCTATTGGCACTTATTTATTAACGTTCGACGATAGTGTTACAATTAATGGGTCACTATATGTAAATAGAAATAATGTGGTAAAAAGGCAACCCGGCATACCAACATTTCCGATGATTAACATTACCGAACACCAAGAAATTTTAAGCCTGCCCTTCTTACGTGAAATGAACATAAAAAATCTACACTATATTGGTGAACTAAGAACCCAGACAAAAGTACGACCTGTAGTGGCTGGCTGCATTGCATTCGCAGGGTTTTTGATCTGCTATGGAATCATTTCATTAATATTACGCTTGAAGAAAAAACACAACCAGTCCAAGATACAGACCGCTATAATGAATGCGCTGAAGAAGACCGAGGACGGCCTTCATCTAAGTGAGGGAGGAGTTAACAATAAATTGTCAACGTCAGCGTCTGGATAGTTTCCTGGTGCAGCCAAGCTAGCGTAAAATAAATATGATATTTACAACAACAACAGTAAGCAATGAAATAGCTTGCGAGGCAGAAAGTAAACAGTAAAAGAATCAACAAAACAACTCAGGCGTTGGGTATTAGTTTATTTTATTGGTTCTCTATATAATTTAGTTAGGAAGTAAAGCTTGAATTAAAAAGTTGTCTTTTAATAATTTGTACATATAAGACAGCCACGTTTAAATCAAGACTTTATCATTTTTTTGCCACACCATTTTATGTTATAAGAAACCCTCGATTTCAATTTTTCGGTAATTTTTTCCATTGCAGTATACCTTTTTTTACCATTTATCTAAAGTGGAGATAACAGCCAATAAGTGAGCCAAAAAAAAAAAAACTCCATAGGAGGTATAGTTTTAAGGGGAACCGCAGTTCAAAATTTTGTTTTTTTTGGCTTCAAAATTAAATTTAACAAGAACCTCTAAATATTTCCGTCTGAAAAAAAATACAGCCTTTGTGTAACACTAAAAAGTATCTTTTGCTCAAGTTTCGACTTCATAAAAACTTTTTTGTCAAAGCAAAAAAAACCGGTTTTCAGCCATTTTTTCAAAAAATGTTGAGGTTAAGGTGAAAATGAATACGACGAAAGTTGTAGATCTTTTTATTTCCTACAAATTTTATATTAATATTTTTTTTACCTCTAAAAATGCACCACATTCGACCCCGGATAGCTGATGTTAGCTCGATTTATTTTGTACTCTTTTATAAGAGCTTGTTCGACAATATTCCGCTGTCAGATTGCTGTAACGAATTATTTTGTTGTTCAAACACTATTTCTGATGGACTATTATGTAGAAAAGTAAGCAAAATTTAAAGAATACAGGGTAAGAATTTCTCAAACGGGCCACTTCTCAACCCCAAATGCTAATTTTTTCACGAAACTTTGTTATTTAGATAGTGGTATATGCTAGAAATCGAACTGTGATATTATTTTATTTTTATTATTTTTTTTGTTGTTGTTATAGGCAATTGAAATTCGGGTACCAAATTTTTTCAAAAACTCATAACTTTTGAACGAGTTCGACGATTTTTATAAATTTAGCTGTGTTCGATTTGTATTCAATTAGAGTACAAGTTTCAAAAAAATTTGAGGTTAAGGTGAAAATGATCAGGACAAAAGTTGTAGATCTTCTTATTTCTTACAACTTTTGCATTCAACTTTTTTTGATAGGATGCACAGCTTAGCCAGAAATAATGTAAAACTGTGTTCGACCTCTAAAAATGCACCCCATTCAACCCCGGATAGTTAATGTCAGTTCGATTTATTTTGTCCTCTTTTACAAGAGCTTGTTCGACAATATTCTGCTGTCAGATTGCAGTTACGAACTATTTTGTTGTCCAAACCCTATTTCTGCTGGACTATTATGTAGAAAAATTAACAAAATTTAAAGAATACAGAGTTACAAATATATTAATAAAAATTATGTCAAGGGCGATCCATTTTTTTTCCCAACGGAATATTGTACCTTAATGTTTGTTACATTTGTATATTTTTTTTTGGTTTTCAATCGGATAGGGAAGGCTGCTTTTTATTAGTTTTTAATAAATAAACGTACTTTAAGCACTGAAAAAAACATCACTTAAAATTGAAAACAATTTCACTTGTACTCTAATTGAATACAAATCGAACACAGCTAAATTTATAAAAATCGTCGAACTCGTTCAAAAGTTATGACTTTTTGAAAAAATTTGGTACCCGAATTTCAATTGCCTATAACAACAACAAAAAAAAATAATAAAAATAAAATAATATCACAGTTCGATTTCTAACATATACCACTATCTAAATAACAAAGTTTCGTGAAAAAATTAGCATTTGGGGTTGAGAAGTGGCCCGTTTGAGAAATTCTTAGCCTACAGAATTACAAATCTCTTCTTCTCTATATATATAAAAATTTAACGCCGTTCGTCTGTCGCACCTAAACTCGCGAACCGCTCGACGGATTTTCATAATTTTTTTTTCAAAATGTTTCTTTTAGTCTGCGGAAGGTTATAGGCATAGTTTGGTTTGGAAAAATGGCGATGCCACGCCCCCCCATATAAGAGAAAATTTAAATTCATCATATCTTATTCAATATTGGACGCATATGAATGAAACTTTGTACAAACATAAAAAATACGACCTAAGAAAATTTTCAATAAAAAAATGGGCGTTACCACACCTCCCGTAAAAGAAAAAACTAAAATTTGTTATACCTCAGCACCTACATATTTGACGCAGAAGAATAAAATTTTGTACATATGTTTTTTATGGTTTATGGAAAGTTCCAAGCATAATACAATTTAGATTAAATAGGCGATGCCACGCCCCCCCCCCCCCCATATAAGAGAAAATTTAAATTCATCATATCTTATAAGCTATTGGACGTAGATGAATGAGACTTGGTACATACGCCCAACGTCAACAAAAAGTTTCCACTCGATTTTATTGAATATAATCGGAGTCAGATTAAAAAATACGAGATTTATATTAAACTAGCATTACCCTGTGCGCATCGCCTCACCTCAACCGTGGTGTAGATTCGATCTGCGGTCTGCGTGAAAATCTATTTAAAAAATACTTTTGTATGAAGACCAGCCTTAGTATGCACCCAAAATAAAATTTTTACAACCTAAGCAGTGCCTCTTAATTTAAAAACTACGTGATGTAAATTTCATGAGAATCGATTAAGCGGTCTTCGAGAAAATGATTTTTGTATGTGGGCAACCCTAAATGAAAGTTTTGTAGCCTAAGCTATGCCTCTTAACATAAGAGCTCCGTGGTGTAAATTCGGAGTGAATCGACTAACTTGTCTTTTTTGTATCAGGGTCACCCTAAGTATGCACCCGGTTAAAAATTTTTTTGGCCTTATATATGCCTCTTATACAGAAGCCATGTGGTGTAAATTCCATGAGAATGGATTTGGCGGTTTTCGAGTAAATGATATTTACAAAATATTTTTGTGTGAGGGCCACCCTAAATAAAAGTTTTGTATCCTTAGCCTCCTAACATAAGAGCTACGTGGTGTAAATTCGGTGTGAATCGACTTACCTGGCTTTGTGAAAATGATATTTAAAAATATTTTTGTGTGAGGGCCACCCTAAGTTTGCACCCTAAATAAAATGTTTACAATCTAATCTGTGTCTCTTCACCTAGCCATATGGTGTCAGTTTCATGAGAATCGATTTAGCGGTCTTCGAGAAAATGATATTTATAAATTTTTTTTGTGTGAGGGCCACCCTAAATAAAAGTTTTGTATCCTTGGCTATGCCTCTTAACATAAAAGCTACGTGGTGTAAATTTGGTGTGAATCGACTAACCAGTCTTTGTGAAAATGATATTTAAAAATATATTTGTATGAAGACCACCCTAAGTACGCACCCTAAATAAAATTTTTACCATCCAATCTGTGCCCCTTAACATAAAAGCCATACGGTATAAATTTCATGAGAATCGATTTGCCTGTCTTTGAGAAATCGCTATTTTTAAAATATTTGTTTATGAGGGCCACCCTAAATATGCACCCTAAATAAAAGTTGTATAGCCTATGACACCCGCCTGATCGAAACTAACATACTGTAAAAATTTTATCGAAATCGGCTGGATAGTTTCCGCGTGCATAAGAGGCAGACAGACAGACAGACAGACAAAAAATGAATTTTATATAATAGAAGATAAAGCAACAAAGTATTTTATTAAAATTCAAAGTAATGACAACATTCTTTAATTATTTCAAAAGAACATTTTAAATTATTTTGGAAAAAAAATATAGTACTTCAATATTAGCATAAAATACATGGTTTTAGCAATTATTTGCATGTTTAATAAAATCTGTGAATATAACAAAATTTTCAAATTACAAATATTTTGAAAAATATGGATCCAAATGATTAGAATTTATTTAATTAAAGCAAAAAAAAATTATTACTTTTAAAATTCAAGTCAATAACGTGTTGGCCCTTCTTTTGCTTCAATTACGGCCTTGAAGCGTCTAGGCATGGACGAATACAAAATTTCAATTTCTTCTTTCTCTATTTCATTTTGCCAGACATGGAGAATAACATTTTCCAGCATTTTCAGTGTTGAAGGCTGTTTTTCTCTAATTTTTTAGGCCCATAATATACCAAAAGTTCTCTATTGGATTGAGGTCTGGGCTGTTTCCGAGCCAGGATAAGGACCGTAAACATGAATGCTGGACCGAAAGTGATTGGAAAAGAGTCATATTTTCCGACGAATCTAAGCTTAATTTGTTTGGCCCAGATGGGACTCTCAGGGTAAGGCGTAAAGATGGGGAGCGTTACAGTAGAGGCAACACTCTTAGTACTGTCAAGCATTCCCCATATCTGATAGTGTGGGGCTGCATAACTTTAATGGGAGTTGGTAACATAATTTTACTCAGATCAACAGTGAATGGAGAAAAATATAAAAAAAAATCATTGATGAAGATATTGTGCCGACTATTGAGGAGCAGTTAGCAGAATTCGATGACGTTGTGTACCAAGACGATTCTGCCCCTTGTCAAAATCGAAAATCGAGCCAAAATCGCAAGCATTTTGCAATTCCTCTGTTCATTTTAAGTATTTTTTTTTTTAATTTATGTTACTTTCTTAACCCATTGGTGAAAGATCACAAAGATAAATTAGGGAAAAAGTCGTTATCCTGGCTCGGAAGCAGCTCAGACCTCAATCCAATAGAGAACTTTTGGTATGGTATGGGCCAAAAAATTAGAGAAAAACAGCTTTCAATACTGAAAATGCTGGAAAATGTTATTCTCCATGCCTGGCAAAATGAAATAGGGAAAGAAAAAATTGAAAACTTGTATTTGTCCATGCCTAGCCGCATCAAGGCCGTAATTGAAGCAAAAGGAGGGCCAACACGTTATTGTACTGAATTTTAAAACAAATAAATTTTTTTCTTACATTTTCTTCCTTTCATTTAATAAAATTTAATCATTTGAATTCATATTTTTCAAAATATTTGCAATATCCAAGAAAACTTTATAATATTCAAAGATTCTATCAAACATGTAAATAATTGCTAAAACCATATATTATTTGCTAATATTGAAGTATTATATTTTTTTCCAAAATAATTTAAGATGATCTTTTTAAATAACTAAAGAATGTTGTCATTACTTTGAATTTTAATAAAATACTTCGTTGCTTTATATATATTTCATATAAATCTCGTTTTTTTTTAATGTAACTCCGATTATATTCAATAAAATCGAGTGGAAAATTTTTTTTGACGTTAAGATACAAGCTAAAATAATTCTCAATAAAAAAATGGTAGGCACCATGCCTCCCGAAAGAGAAAAAACCAAAATTTGTTATATCTCAACATCTATTTGACGCAGATGAATAAATTTTTCTACATATTTTTCTCATGGCCTATGGAAAGTTCTTAGCATAATTTAGTTTGGAACAAATAGGCGAAGCCACTCCCCCCATGTCAGAGAAAATACCAATTCATCATATCTAATTAACTATTGGATGCATATGAATGGAACTTAATACAAATATAAAAAATACAAGCTTAAGTCATCTTCAATGAAAAAATAGACGGTACCACGCCTCCCCAAAAAAAAAAAACAAAATTTGTTATATTTCACCACTTATTTGACGCAGATGAATAAAACTTTGTACATATCACATGTTTCTTATGGTTTATGGAAAGTTCTTAACATAATTTTGTTCGCAACAAAAAGGCGAAACCACACCCCCTATATAAGAGAAAAATCCAATCATCATATCTCATCAACCATTAGACGCAGACGAATGGGACTTGGTGCATATATAAAAGATACGGGTTAAAATAAGTTTTAATGAAAAAATAGGCGGTACCACGCCCCCATATGTGAAAAAAGTAAAATTCTTTATATGTACCTCAGCACCTGACGCAGATGTATAAAATTTTGTATTTATGTTTCGTATGGTTTGTCGGAAGTTCTTAGCATAGTTTAGTTTGAAACAAATAGGCGACGCCACGCCCTCCCACATAAGAAAAAAATCTAATTCATCACATCTCATCAACTATTAGACGCAGACGACTGGAACTTGGTACACACATACATATATAAAAGATACGGTCTAAAGCAGGGGTCGGCAAAAAACAATGTGTGTGATGTACTTCAGCTCAATTGAGCTATGAAAAATCAAATTTTGCCGACCCCTGATCTAAAGTAAGTTTTAATGAAGAAATACGCGGTACCAACCAATATGAGAAAATTAAACGCCATCCGTTCATTGTATTGATTCGCTGCGCGCTATTTATCCCATTCCAGTTGCGAATTAGCTTTAGTTGAAGTAAGTTTAGAAATTAACAAAACAGGTGAAAATCAAATACATATTTCGATATTTTTCTTTACGTAGAAGATTCTAAATTTCTATGCAAAGTTAACATTTTGCACTTTGTAAAAATTGTGTTTTCGAAAAGTATGAAGGATGAATGTATAACTGTTGTTGTATGCAACTTTCTGTATGTTGACGATTTACATTTTCTTTTCGTAGTTGACATTGCGCACTTATGTAGTTAGATAGGACGACAAATTGCGGTTATTCATTTTTGAATTCACTTGATTTGCCAGGACTGTCACCATACAATCTACAACTCAAAGTTGGTGCACCAATTATTATGCTTCGCAATATAAACTAACCACTACTTTGTAATGACACCAGACTTACCGTGAAAAAACTAATGAACAATGTCATCGCAGCAACTATTTTGAAAGAATAATACAAAGGCGATTTTGATTCCCCAAATTCCTATAATTCCTACCGATTTTCCAAAATCGCCTTCAATTTCCTGTTCGTCTTGCTTTTGCGATCACCATCAATAAGGCGCAAGGTCAATCTTTGGAAATCTGCAGTATCAACTTGGAATATCCAGTTTAATCACACGGACAGCTTTATGTTGGATGCGAGTAGGCAAACCATCAGCATTGCACATCAGATGAAAAAACAAAAAATTATTATTTACCGAAAAGCATTACAATAAACTCATTTTAAAAAAGTAATAAGACAATTTTTTAATTTTTGAAAAAAAAAACCATTTTAACTGTTCGGCCAGTCGACACATTTTTTCTTTAGACAACTAAGAATATTATTTTCGCACGCGTAGCGAAGCAAGCGAGGGTCCGCTAGTATATTAATAAAAATTATGTCAAGGGCGATAAATTTTAATGTTTGTTACATTTATATATTTTTTTTTTGTTTTCAATCGGACAGGGAAGGCTGTTTTTTATTAAATTTTAATAAATAAACGTATTTTAAGCACTGAAAAAAATATCACTTAAAATTGAAAAAAGTTTCACTTGTACTCTAATTTAATACAAATCGAACACCGTTAAATTTATAAAAATCGACAAACTCATTTAAAAGTTATAAGTTTTCGAAAAAATTTGGTACCCGAATTTCAATTGCCTATAACAATAACAAAAAATAGAATAAAAATAAAATAAAACGTCGCTCGCGAGCAAAACGCGGCAGAATTCAAGCAGAAACTGCGTGTATGCCCAGTGTGTAAAACGAATTTGTTTCGAATTCGAAACGAACTCGTTTCTTCGTACTATTCATCCGAAACGGATTTCGTTACGAACTCGTTACGAATTCGTTTTCGTATGAAATTCCTCTCGAAAAAACGGAAGAATTTTCCGCTTATTATGAACAAAAAACGAGTTCGTTTCGAATTCGTTTTCTGTTCATAATACGAATTCGAAACGAAATCGTTTTTTGTTCATAATACGAATTCGAAACGAATTCGTTTTTTGTTCATAGAACGAGTTTTTTTTGTTCATAAAAAAATTAATTTTATTTAAAAAAAAAAATTTTTTATGTAAGCAAATTGTAAGACTTTATTGCATATGTATATGAATTTTATTTTATTATCAAATTAAATTTTACTTACAAATTTTACTGAACAAAAAACGAATTCGTTTCGAATTCGTATTTGAAGTCCGTTACGAATTCGAAACGAATTCGTTTTACTTACAAAAAACAAACTTTGAAACGAACTCGTTTTTTGTTCATAAACCGTATCAGTTTCGAACTCGTTTTTTGTTCATAAAAAAAATTTTTCTAAGTCCCGGAAAAATTTTCAAAGAAAAATTTTAAAAAAAAATTTTGTTTCTTAATCGACTTAGAAATGTTTAAAAAGTCGAATAAACAAAAATTTTTTTGAATATTTTTCTTTGAAAATTTTCCGGGACTTTTCCGTTAAAAATTTTACAAAATTTGAGTAAAAAATGCTTTACGGTCCTTGGCACGTATTTCGGATGGAACGGAACTCCAACTGGTCCAAAATAGTTTTGTTTGGCTCTAGAGCATTATGAACGAAGACCAGTGGGAGTTCCGTTCCATCCGAAATACGTGCCAAGGACCGTAAAGCATGGTGTTGCAAAAATTAACTTTTGGGTCTGCTTTTCATACCCTCGGACACAGGTCCAATTTATTGGATAAAAGGAAACATGGATACAAAATTATACGTGGAAATAATGAGCTCAACCATACTATCCTACGCTGAGTGGAAAATGCCGTTAAAATGGGTTTACCAGCAAGACAACGACCCAAAGCGCATGAGCAAATTGGCGAAAAATTGGTTTTCCTCAAATAGGATTGAGGTAATGGAGAGATCAGCCCAGTTCCCAGACCTCAACCCCATCGAAAACCTTTGGGCCAATGTCAAAGAAGCTGTGGGCAAGGAATGTCTTAAGAATGTCAAAGAATTGTGGTATACTGTAAGGGCAGCATGGAAGGCCATTCCTGTAGAGAAATGCCAGCGTTTAGTGGATTCTATACAGCGAAGATGTGCATCCGTTTGTTCTAATAAAGGTCATTCCACTTATTGTTAATAGCTTTAATATAAATAAGGTTTAGATACTGAATTATACTTTTTTTAGTTTTGTTTTTTTAAGTATTGCTAAGCACTGCTATTATTTTTCACACCTGAATTTTGGAACGTTCCCTTATTTGTCCCTGTTTGAAGTCCGAATAAATCTTAATGTTCAAAAAAATGCTTGTTTAACATTGGTGAAACATAAATGAAGCAAATAAATTTGGAATTTCATTTTTCCTATGAATAATTTTTATTTTTCATAAAGGCAAAGATTATTTCATATGACACTGCTATTTTTTCGCACACAGCTGTACATGGTAAAAATAAATGATTAAGGAAAAATAAGGTTACGCATTCCTAATTTCTCCTTGTGCGATTCATGCGCACATTGAACGCTTGCGATGCGTTGGTAAAATGCGTTTGTATAGGTTTAGTTGACACAAAAAGAATATATACATGTATATATTCTTTTTGGTTGACACTGATCTAAGTCAAAAAGAATATATACATGAAGAGAAAGATTGTCAAAGGTTTCGGACTTATGTAGCTGGCTGTTAGGTCCAAAGTTAAGAATCAGTATGTATATATAAAAACGGATTTAAGAATCAGTTTTTCTTCAGTTTTGAAACACGAAACTGCAGAGCGCCATAGAAACAAAAAAATAGAAACGGAATGAAACGAAATTTCTTATTGCTGTTTGTTTTCATTTTCGCTGCTCTTCAATTTCTGATTTTGTTTCTGATTTTGTTTTCATATGGCTGATTTCTTATTGCTATTTCACACATATGCGCTTGTTTCTTATTGCTATTTTTTCATGTGATTTCTTATTAGATGCAATATGCAAACAATTAATTTTATTTCATTATTTCTTATTATTATTTATGAAAAATATTTGAAAAAATATAAAATTGTAAATAAAATATAAAACATTAAAAAAATATAAAAATCAAAAAAAAATTTCTTTCATTTTTTTGGATAGTAGGTACTGGGAATCGATCATCGGTCTTTTCGGCTATCGGCTATTTTTTTCATATAGCTGACGTGTTTACCTATTTTTTTTCATACTTATGAAAGATATCTTATTGATATTTCGCACATTTGCGCTTTCTTCCTTGTGTTTACCTTTTTGTTTACCTCTTTGTTTTCATAAGCTAACATTAAAACGAAATTTTTGATTGAATTAATATACATACATATGTATAGTATATCCTTTTATTTTGTTTGGTTTTCTTATGTAGTTTTTATTTATGTTAATTGATACAATTAAACTATGAAAAATATAAAAACATTAAAAATCTCAGTAAAAAAAGAAGAATTTTCACATTTAGCATAAAAGAAGCAAACACCAACTCACACACATTTGTATGCATGCACTTGTTTTGGTTTTGTTTACCTTTTTTGTTTGCATGTGAAAGAAAATCATCCCTTATTTATTGGGATCGTAAGTAATATGATCAATAGCGAAATAATTTGATTTCGCAGGAATATTTACATTAAATTTATGACTCTAAATTAAATAGTTATTAAAGTTATAAAAAAAGCAAAAGTTCAAACTAAATTTTAATGAGTTATGGTTTCTAAAAAAATAAGAATATTCATAACAAATTTTTTTTAATTATGATGTGCTATGGTGTTGGAGTTAAGCCAGTTGAACACGAACAATGACGGGTTCTTTAATATAGCTTCTTTAGCCATTTCATGACTGAAAATTCACTTCAGAGAATTGGTGCAAAAAAGTCATAAGCTGAAAATAGATACCATACATATGTATACTACATGTTATGGGATGAAAAATTTATTTTATACTGTGACTTACGAGCAATGAGTTTGATGCTAGAAAAAGTCAATCATTGGTAGAAATTACCTTCCAGCACAATGTTGACTTGGGAGAAAAATGGGATGAAAAGCATTTGAAAATGCTATTCTCAACCACTGGTGGAAATTACCTTCCAGCACAGTGTTGATGATGAATGCGGTGACTTTTTTGCACCAATTCGCTGAAGTGAATTTTCAGTCATGAAATGGCTAAAGAAGCTATATTAAAGAACCCGTTATTGTTCGTGTTCAACTGGCTTAACTCCAACACCATAGCACATCATAATTAAAAAAAATTTGTTATGAATATTCTTATTTTTTTAGAAACCATAACTCATTAAAATTTAGTTTGAACTTTTGCTTTTTTTATAACTTTAATAACTATTTAATTTAGAGTCATAAATTTAATGTAAATATTCCTGCGAAATCAAATTATTTCGCTATTGATCATATTACTTACGATCCCAATAAATAAGGGATGATTTTCTTTCACATGCAAACAAAAAAGGTAAACAAAACCAAAACAAGTGCATGCATACAAATGTGTGTGAGTTGGTGTTTGCTTCTTTTATGCTAAATGTGAAAATTCTTCTTTTTTTACTGAGATTTTTAATGTTTTTATATTTTTCATAGTTTAATTGTATCAATTAACATAAATAAAAACTACATAAGAAAACCAAACAAAATAAAAGGATATACTATACATATGTATGTATATTAATTCAATCAAAAATTTCGTTTTAATGTTAGCTTATGAAAACAAAGAGGTAAACAAAAAGGTAAACACAAGGAAGAAAGCGCAAATGTGCGAAATATCAATAAGATATCTTTCATAAGTATGAAAAAAAATAGGTAAACACGTCAGCTATATGAAAAAAATAGCCGATAGCCGAAAAGACCGATGATCGATTCCCAGTACCTACTATCCAAAAAAATGAAAGAAATTTTTTTTTGATTTTTATATTTTTTTAATGTTTTATATTTTATTTACAATTTTATATTTTTTCAAATATTTTTCATAAATAATAATAAGAAATAATGAAATAAAATTAATTGTTTGCATATTGCATCTAATAAGAAATCACATGAAAAAATAGCAATAAGAAACAAGCGCATATGTGTGAAATAGCAATAAGAAATCAGCCATATGAAAACAAAATCAGAAACAAAATCAGAAATTGAAGAGCAGCGAAAATGAAAACAAACAGCAATAAGAAATTTCGTTTCATTCCGTTTCTATTTTTTTGTTTCTATGGCGCTCTGCAGTTTCGTGTTTCAAAACTGAAGAAAAACTGATTCTTAAATCCGTTTTTATATATACATACTGATTCTTAACTTTGGACCTAACAGCCAGCTACATAAGTCCGAAACCTTTGACAATCTTTCTCTTCATGTATATATTCTTTTTGTCTAAGTCAGGGGTCGACAAGGATTTTATTTCAAGAGTGCAACAACAAAAAACCAACAACAACAACAAATCGTTGGATACGGTACCATAAGGATTTATTAACATATAAAAGCAACAATGCGCATGCCGGTAGCGCACACGGCAGCGCACCAGCTCGCAAAATTACCAACAAAAAAAAATACATTTTCATAAATAATAAGAAGCAATAATGAAATAAAATTAATTGTTTGCATATTGCATCTAATAAGAAATCACATGAAAAAATAGCAATAAGAAACAAGCGCATATGTGTGAAATAGCAATAAGAAATCAGCCATATGAAAACAAAATAAGAAATCAGAAACAAAATCAGAAATTGAAGAACAACGAAAATGAAAACAAACAGCAATAAGAAATTTGGTTTCATTCCGTTTCTATTTTTGGTTTCTATGGCGGTCTGCAGTTTCGTGTTTCAAAACTGAAGAAAAACTGATTCTTAAATCCGTATTTATATATACATACTGATTCTTAACTTTGGACGCAACAGCCAGCTACATAAGTCCGAAACCTTTGACAATCTTTCTCTTCATGTATATATTCTTTTTGGATATAGTTGAAGATTGAAAAACAATAAAAAAATAATCCTATACCGTGTCCACATTTACATGGAAATACCCATTTTCATTTTTTTTCAAATTTTTTTGAGCAGATTTTTTTCAACACTTTCATATACTATCGAGTTTATCAACCTTTTTCACCTGCAACCTCTTTCAACGTTTTTCAATATTTGTCCTCTATAATCAACTTCATATATTCTTTTTGCTATATCCAAATTAATGTTCAATAATATTAGTTTTGCCACCAAGTGTCAAATTTAAGGTTTGACCATAAAATTTGTCATTATTTTCTGTTCTAGTTACTGTATGTACGCGTGCTTTCAGTTTTGAAAAAAAAAATCATTTTTTAAATCTCTGTGTTTTGAGTTTCTTGTTTTAGTTGGTAAGTAAGTTTCATGTACCTAATATTAAATACATTAATGTTATCAACAATGCGTCGCAACACTCGTTTTGAGAAAGCTGAGTGCTTAAAAATGAAGAAAAAAGATACCCTTGTTTTTTGTAACGCGAGTTACCAAGAAGTACATTTTTTCCTAGTATTGTAGGTGTTTGTTGTCTAATTCAAACAAATACTTAGATTCTCTTTTTGTGTTTCAATTTGTACCGAATAACTGTAAAAACATCCTCCGTTTGATCTTACTAGTCTAAATTAAATGTAAGTACTTTTTGTAACGCGAGTTAACGGTAACTCGCATCTTCATCATTTAATAAGAGTTTCTGATAATTTTTATCTATCTTCTTTAGAATGAAATTTGGTTTTTGGCTTAGGACCAAATGCCGCTCTCGGCTACCTAAAAAATGAAAAGTCGAGGGAAAATACGATGATTTCAAAAAGACATATAGGGAAGCTTGCCGAAAGAGTAGAGCAAAGAAGAGAGTAAAAATTGAAAGTTTGTCAGAAGCAGAAAAGAAAGAAATAACACGTAATGAACGTCGGAATATCCAAAACCCATTTGATTTACTGGCAAAATGAGAAACTGGAAAATGGCCCAAACATCAAAAGAAGTAAACATGGATATCTTACCAAAACATTTATAATATGAAGATGTGTATGGATGTAGTAGTGATATTTATAGTTCTGAGGATAATATACCATTATCTGTACTTAAATCATATTTCACTGCATTCCCGAGTTATGCATTCTAGAGTAATTTGATTTATTATTCAATTTTTGCTTAATTTAAATTTTTGTTTAATTTTTGCACATTAAAGACTGAAAAGTTCCTTATTATTATTAAACTTTGATTTTATTTTTATTTTTGTGTAATACAGCTAGAAAAAGCTCCTTATATTGGTATAAAAGTATTTGGTAACACGAGTTACCAATCTTTTGTAACGCGAGTTACCACATAATTCTTGAATTAATTTAAAAATTTCGATCCATTATCGCTGTTTCTAATAATGGTAAGCTTATTGATATATTGCTCATTTATTTATGTCAAATATAAAGCAGTCTACTCACAAATTTCGGAGAAACTTTCAAATGAAATTTACTCTCTGAACATATTGTCCAAAACTGGTAACACGAGTTACCAGCACAATTTATTATTTTACTGGATAAATACTATTTTAACACTGAATTTTTAGAAATGAGAAATGTTATGTGTTCACAAAGAATCCAATTTTATTGGTTAACCTAAATAATTAAAATTTATGGCATCATTAAACTCAAAAATACTTTCTGGATGTAACGCGAGTTACCATGGAATTACCCAAGTGTTGAAAAAGTTGAAAGAGTTTGAGTAAGTCGAAAAAAGTTGAACGAGTTTGAGAAAGTCAAAAAAAGTTGAATGAGGTTGAAAAAGTCGAAAAAACTTGGAAAAGTTGAACGAGGTTGAAAATTGTTGAAACAGTTGAAAGAAGTTGAAAAATTCGAAAAAAGTTGACTGAGGTTGAAAAAGTCAAACAAATATTGAAAACGTTAAAATATTTGAAATGGAGGCATGGCACCGCCCATTTTTCCATTGAATCTTACTTCTGTCTCCACCCTTTATATATGTACCAAATTTCATTCATCTGCATCAAATAGTTGATAAGATATAATGAATCTTATTTTTCTTTTAAATTAGGGGGCGTTGCACCACCTATTCTATTCTAAGCTGTACCACTTAATATAAAAACTATGTGGTGTAAATTTCATGAGAATCTATTAAGCGGTCTTCGAGAAAATTATATATAAAAATATTTTTGTATGAGGGCCACCCTAAATAAAAGTTTTTTAGCCTAAGCTATGCCTATTAACATAAGAGCTACGTGGTGTAAATTCGGTGTGAATCGACTAACCTGTCTTCGTGAAAATTATATTTGAAAATAGTGTTGTGTGAGGGTCACCCTAATATACACCCTAAATAAATTTTTTTTAAGCTTATCTGTGCCTCTTATTATAAAAGCCATGTGGTGTAAATTTCAAGAAAATCGATTAAGCAGTCTTTGAGAAAATGATATTAAAAAAATATTTTTGTGTGATTGCCATCCTAAATAAAAGTTATGTATCCTTAACTATTCCTCTTAACATAAGAGCTACGTGGTGTAAATTCGGTGTGAATCGACTAACCTGTCTTTGTGAAAATGATATTTAAAAATATTTTTGTGTGAGGGTCACCCTAAGTATGCACTAGGGGTGGCAATCCCGGAGCTTTTTTGAGTTTCGGGATTTTCGGGATCGAAGTTTCCAATCCCGGGATCCCGAGATTGATAGTTCTAGTAAATGCATACAAAACTACAAAAAAAAAACGAGAAGTTTATACTATTGTATACGATATAAAATTAAAATTGCCTTATTTCACAGCGTAATAATAAAGAATAGGAACGCAAAATAATAGAAAAAATAATAGCTTAAAAATTGACTTGGAACACTTCGAGTGTTAATACATCTAAATCACAGTTACTAAGTTTAACTAGAAGAAGATAGTCACTATTAAAAGAATATGATAGAGGATAATCAAGCATTTATGACCAAGCTGTCAATTTTATTATTCTATTTTATTTTTAGATTTAAAAATTCGTGTACCACACTTTGTACTTGATTAATACTTTATCACCTTCTTCAAATGTGACAGTGATGGCATTTAGTGGCACCGAATGGCTCGCTCTCAGTAGACGCACCCATAAGTGTGCTTCATTAGAAGCTGATTTCAGAAAAAAAGCTTCAGACAAAAGTTTAATTATATCTTAGAACTTAAATTTTGGTAGGTCTAAGTTTGGGCCAAAATTTCAATGTCAAATCAAAGTCGGCTGTGTTTTTTTTTTGAAGACAAACTTATATTTTTTGTTGTAGATTTGTATTTTATTATAAAAAATTGACATGTTTTGCTTATGTTGTTTTTCTATTGCATTTTTAGTATTTCCGTTATTGATAAAAATAATTTTAGTCTAAATTTCACATTATATCATTTTTCTAGGGAACTATCAATTTGCAACACAAATCGCACTTAGTAAAAAATTCTTAAACTAAGTCAAACTATTAAAAAAGATAATAATTCATGCACATCAAATGTATTGAAAACAATTATTTTGCAGATTTTGTACTTAAATATGTCATATAAAAGAATATTTATTATATAATATAAAACTTTTTTCTAATCCCGAAAATCCCGGGATTGCTTCTTTGTAATCCCGGGATTACTTTAGCCTATATTTAGAGCAAATCCAGGGGTCCCGGGATTGCCACCCCTAGTATGCACCCTTAATAAAATTTTTACAATCTAATCTGTGTGGTGTAAATTAAGTACATGTATTATACTGCCGTACTAAGCGAAAAAGACGTATCTCAAAAAAAATATATATATGAGATTGTTATTGCATCAGTTAGCTTAAGAAATTACGCGTCTAATGAAATGCTCCAAATGCCGTTCAATCCGTAAAATATTAAAATATTTGTGTATGAGGGCCACCCTAAACAAAAGGTTTGTGGACTAAGCTATGCTTCTTAACATAAGAGATATGTAGTGTAAATTTGGTGTGAATCGATTTGTTTGTCTTCGTGAAAATGATATTTAAAAATATATTTGTATGGGGGCCACCCTAAGTATGCACCCTAAATAAAATTTTTACCATTCAATCTGTGCCCCTTAACATAAAAGCCATACTGTGTAAATTTCATGAGAATCGATTTGCCAGTCTTGGAGAAATCGCTATTTTTAAAATATTTGTGTATGAGGGCCACCCTAAATATGTACCTTTAATAAAAGTTTTATAGCCTATGACACCCGCCCGATCGATGCGAACATACTGTAAAAATTTCATCAAAATCGGCTGGATAGTTGCCGCGTGCAAAAGAGACAGACAGACAGACACAGACAAAAAATGAGTTTTATATAATAGATTAACGTTAATTTACCCCTAATTAAATATAGATGTATTTTTCGATACCAAGCACCTAGAAAAATTTTTAAAATACCAAATTAAAGGTATTTTTCTCGACTTTCAAAATAAATTATCATCGGATATGTATACGAGTCAAAATTGTACTAAAATTGGGAAAAACTGTCTAAAATTGAAAAAGACCATATTTTGGGCATTTCTGAGAAACGCCCAAAGCTGGGATTTCGATTCGGGACAATTTTTCTAAAAAAAGCATGAAATCACCTTTCGAATGAGACCGACCTCGTTTTTTTTGGGCATTCCTATCGACGGGAATTTGATTTTGTCCATTTTTTCTCAAATACAACACTGTGCGCCGCTAGGAATTTTTTCGCAAAATATTTTTCATTTTTTTACCTAAATTGATGTTGTTGTAGCCGCCAGCTCGCGAACAAATTTTTGGGCGCATTCCTGATATATAGTATAGTTTCTAAAAATATAATTTGATTTTAGTTTTTATTTAATATTATCTGTATTTTATAAGATAGAAAATATTATATCTTTTGTATGAAAGTTTATATGGCAAGATTAAAGTAAAAAGACGTATCTACATTTTTAAAGCTATAAATACTAAGCGAAAAAGACGTATCTCATGAAAAGCGTATAAACGCAGGGAATTTCGATATTTTGAGTAAGTCATAAATAAATAACCTTAAAATGATATTTAAGTTGCCATAAATAAGTTAAAAAATTCGTAGAGAAAGTAAGAATAAAACGACATTTACAAAATATCAATTATCTCGAAACGAAATTTTTTGAGATACGTCTTTTTCGCTTAGTACGGCAGTATAGTATTTAAAAAAATATTTTGTGCAAGGGCCACCCTAAAAAAATTGTTGTAGCCTAAGCTATGCTTCTTATCATAAGAGATTCGTAGTGTAAATTTGGCGTGAATCGATTAACTTGTCTTTGTGAAAATGATATTTAAAAATATATTTGTATGAGGGTCACCCTAAGTATGCACCCTGAATAAAATTTTTACCATCCAATCTGTGCCCATTAACATAAAAGCCATACTGTGTAAATTTCATGAGAATCGATTTGCCTGTCTTTGAGAAATCGCTATTTTGAAAATATTTGTGTATGAGGGCCAACCTAAATAAAAGTTTTGTAGCCTATGACATCCACCCGATCGATACTAACATACTGTAAAAATTTCATCAAAATCGGCTGGATAGTTTCCGCGTGCATAACAGACAGACAGACGGACAGACAGATAGACAGACAGACAAAAAATGAGTTTTATATAACAGATAAATAAGTACCAGGAGACCGACCCTAGTTCGGTTTTTCGTTTTGAGGTTTAAAAAGTCGGGAAAAATATGCAATATTTTGAAAAAGTGAAATGAGGTTAAATTGCATATGTCGAAAAATATGGAAAGTATTTAAAAAGATGAAAGGCCTTGATAAAATATGGTAAAAGTAGTAAAACGGCAAAAGAGGTTAAAAAAGCTGAAAAATGTTCGAAAAGTCGGAAAATATGGAAGAGATTGAACAAACTTCAAAACATTTTGAAACACTAACAGGCTGAAAAAGTCAAAAAACATGGAAAATGTTGAAAAACTTGAATAAACTTGAATGAGGTTGAAAACGCCGAAATAAATTGAAAAAGGTTGAAAAAGTCGATAAAATATCGAAAATGTTGAAAAAAATTGAGAGAGGTTGAAACAGGTGAAAAAGACTGATAAAGTCGATAATATATGAAAAGTGTTGAAAAATTTGAAAGAGATTGAAAAACTCGAAAAAATTGAAAATTTTGAAAAAAGTTGAAAATCTCAAAAAAGTTTGAAGCTTACAAAATTCGAAAAAAGTCGAATGAGGTTGAAAAAGTCGAAAAAATATGGAAAATGTTGAAAGAGATTGAATAACTCGAAAAAAGTTGAATAAGGTTGAAAAAATCGAAAGAATATGGAAAATGTTGAAAATAGTTGAAAGAGGTTGAATATATCGAAAAAAGTTGAAAAGGAACTCGAAAAAATTTGAAAGAGGGTGAAAAGGTCGAAAAAATATGGAAAATGTTGAAAGAGATTGAATAACTCGAAAAAAGTTGAAAAAGGTTGAAAAAATATGAAAAGGTTGAAAAAAGTTGAAAACTGTTAAAACAGTTGAAAGAGGTTGAATATCTCGAAAAATGTTGAAAGAGGTTGAAAAACTCGAAAAAAGTTGAATGAGGTTGAAAAAGTCGACAAAATTTGGAAAATCTTGAGAAAAGTTGAAAGACGTTGAATAAGGCTGAATATATTGAGACCAAATTTTATTAGGATAACTCCTTTAGTTTGCTAAATATGGCATCAACGTTATAAGTTTGTATGGGAGGTGCCACGCTCACTAATGAAATCCCATCAAAATTCATATAATTTCAAAGCTTATAGTAACCGACACCTCTTCACCAAATTTAAAGAATAATACTCCGATAGCACATCAAATATAACATTTAAAGTGTTTTGCTTATATGGGAGGTACCACACCCACTGATGCAATTTCGTCGATTTTCATTTATTTTCAAAGCTTACGGTAACCAACACCTCCACACCAAATTTAAAAAATTTGACTCCAAGAGCACACTAAATGTAGCCTTAAACATTTTTTGCTTGTATGGGAGGTGCCACGCCCAAAATCCATTTAGTTTCAAAGCTTATGGTAACCGACATCTCTACACCAAATTTTAAAAAAATTACGCCCATAGCACACTAAATATAACACTTAACATTTTTTGCATGTAGGGGAGGTGCCACGCCCACTAATGCAATCCCATCGAAATCCATTTAGTTTCAAAGCTTATAGTAACCGACATCTCTATACCAAATTTAAAAAATATAACTCTCATAGAACAATAAATGTAGCATTTAACTGTTTTCGCTTGTATGGAAGGTGCCACGCCCACAGGAGACGTTTCGCCCACTTTTGGTTACAAGATACCAAATAGCCAGTATATTTGACATGTCATATTTCATAACGATTGCGTTGTTAGTTCTCTTATTATAACGTTTATAAATATTGTGGGCTGTGCCACGCCCTTCAACAAGTTTTGCCAGTATAGTGGCATAGCTTGTTATAATGACCTCATTCAGCGGTATTAACTCTAAAATTTTTATGAAAATCCTCGGTGCCGTTTTCGAGTAATGTCGAATCAAAGTTTTCAATTATTGAAATATGCCACGCCCACTGTTCCGATTCCGTCCACTTTTGATAGCATTTAAGATATTTATGATATGCATCCGCCTACCAATTTTCATTGCAATACCTTTAATGGTTTGCGAGTTATCACGAAATGAAAATTAAAATTTAGGGCTGTGCCACGCCCCTGTTAGAAACTTGAAAAACTTTAAACCTAGTCCAATCTTAATTTTGTTCACATAAAAACAAAATCCCGAGTTTTATCAAAATCGCTGCAGCCGTTTTTGAAATAAAGTTCAGCCATATATAAATATACAATTTTAGCTCGTTTAATAATAGTAGATATAGACATATATACATATAAACATACAATTTTAGCTCGTTTAATAATAGTAGATATCATCTTTTTTTTTTAAGTCGTTTCTGGTCGAATTCAGCTTTACCAGTTTCAAAACCAGTCAAGTCCAACGCCTTGGAATCAAAACCGGCCAAGTCCATGAATTTGATTTCAAAACCGGCCAAGTCCAAAATTGTTTTCTCAAAAACATTCGCAAATAAAATTCGAAAAGTGTGATTTGACGTGTTTTGAGTACGAAATTTTATAAGCTATTAGGTGGGAAATACTTTTTTATTTTTCAGTGAACATACATGAATATAAACGTTTTTCGTTGTTTTCCCAAAAGTATGAAAAATGGACTTGGCCGGTTTTGAAACCGGGCGCCTCATATGTATGTACAACGAATTCTCAGCATGATATTATCTTGGTATTGAAGTTGAAAGTGTCTATAAAATGGTTGTGAGCTTTCAATGATTCCAGCTATATTTTGTTCTTTTTTAATTAGATCTTGCCTAAATGCTTCTATTGCTTGCGTTACAGTAAAACCCGTTTCTGTTGGTTCTATTGTTTCCGTTGGCGTCTTAGATTCTGTTTCATTCGATACATCATGATTTGGAGTTATACTTTGACCCCACTTCATAAGTCTAAAGTTGAGATTTATGCTTATTGTATCGTTATTAGGTAGTTTTATTGCAAATTCAGTGTTTTTAAATTCTTTTTCGCTTAAATCAATATGTATTGTGCCAGATAATACTTGCACGATATAAATATATAGAAATTGTATGGTGAAAGTATACTTCGTTTTTTTTATGCGTGAGATGTTTTTACCTCAAAGGTTGAAATATTAATGAACACAAAAAACAATTGTTACTCATATTTATGAATAATACGGACTATGTCTATTTATTAGGCATCATTTGTGACCATTTTCCTGCCATAGAGTCAAGACATTTGTTAAAGATCCAGTTGTTACACATTTGCTATAACTAGATTGGTTGTTCTCAGTTTTCTTTTGTTGTTGTTTTCCAGAGCGTTGTGTCTCTTCATCAGTTTCACATGACTCTTCATCAGTATCACTATGTTGTTTTGGTAAAGGATGTGAATCTTCATTAGTTTCACGCCGATTTAATGTTAAAAAAACTGATTGTTTCTCATAAACACCTTCAAATTCATCACTAAACACGCATGCTGCATGAAAAGTGACTTAACTAATTCCCCAAATTGGAGTTGATCCATCATAAGTTTTTCCTACTATTGTAATCAAACCACCCTCCACATCAATTCGCACATGTTGCTTGAGACCAAATTCATATTTAGTTGAAAACGGTGAATCACCTAAATTTATTCGTCCACCTTGTGAAATATTTAATATTTCATTTTTTTCCCATCATCTGGTGTTAAGTAAACTTTTACGGCTTTATCATTTATTTCGAACTTTACTATTCTAAAGTTTTTCCATTGTGTATAACACGTACAATATTTATCACCAGGTGTAATTTCTTGAACAAAAAACATATTAGGCGTGTTTTATTGGGTTTGGTTAAACCAAAATTTCATACGAATTCGTGAACCAGCTCAGTTTCTAGTTCAATCGATTGAACTTTTATTGCCTTTGCTAAATTGTACGATAGTAAACAACAGATGGCGCTTATCGCAAGAAGATGTAGACACAAACCTAAAATAATCAAAAATATGTGGCAACTTTGCCGGAATTTTGAAGAAGCGTTCTTAGGTCACACGAGGCCTTTTGCATCGAGCCAGTGCTAGGCTCAAATATTAAAATAGAGACACATAGTAAAAATAAAAACTGTGATGAAACAACAGAAAACTTTTGTATTAGCGTTTGCGACACTATAAAAACAGTTTGAAATCATTTGATAGCAATAATTTGAAAAAAAAAAAAAAAAATATGTACTGATTCGTGAGGCCCCTTACCGCACTAGGCCCCGTTCTACCACACGACCATAAAGTCGGCTCTGATTTGAAAATAGAGTTTCTTTCAAACACTGTCATGCCACCTATTGGCCAAATGCAGAATAATAAAAGGTTAAACTTAAGCGTTTTATTCACTTTTAGGCTTAACCAAACCCAATAAAACACGGCTATTGATTACCTTTATCATTGATGATCTAAATCATTGGTTCCCAAAGTGGTCCAGGTGGACCCCCAGGGGTCCATGGGAGACTCGACGGGGGTCTACGCTGTCGTGACAAAAAAATAGGGGTTCACAATTCGTAAGCGGGGGCCCACGAAAAATGGTCTGCTTTCGATAGTGAAGAACTAAAGTGTTAGATTGACTTCAGATTTCAGATCAGATTCGAAGATATTCTGACGATGGAAATACCACCATGGATCATAAATCCATTTGATGAAACAGAAGTGGAGATATTACAAGAGAAGCTACTCGAGCTTAGCACTAATGAGGAGCTGAAGCTGAAATTTAAAAGAGGGTATCAAACATTTTGGCTGCATGCAGAAATACCTGAAAAATATCCTGGACTGTGGGGAATTGCGAGAAAGCTTTTGATAGCGTTCCCCTCGTCATATTTTGTCGAAAAAAGTTTTAGTGTCGTTACATACCTTTTAACAAAAAAAAAAGTAGATTGAATATCACGGAACGGGGATATTTGCAGTTATTCCTAACAAAACTGATACCTCCCATTAAAATTATGACTATTTTGTGATAAAAATTTAATTATATTACGACTGCTATCATATTACATATTACAATATAACAATATTAATTAATAGTGTAATAATTACATATTTGAATAATATAATTTTTTTCTGTTTCTTTTTACCACTCCGAATGGGGAGTTTTCTAAATGAAATAAGTGAGGATTGATTGGTTCCTTGTGCTGTGAGTAGATGTCAAAAGAGTAAAGTTGGATGGAATCACTTTTTTGATTGACCAACTTTACTTTTTTAACATCCACACTCACATCCACGCACAGCACAATCAATTAATTAGTAAACCAATCAAGTCTCACTTTTTTTTCGAAAACTATCATTTCGTGGTTGGAACTCAGCCGAAACGCAAATTTCCATCTTTACATTTTTTGTCGAGTTTTGGGAATATGGTAGAAACGTAGCTTCAGGGGGTTCACCGGAACCAGCTAAATTTTGAAAGTGGTCTATGAGAAAAAAAAGTTTGGGAACCTCTGGTCTAAATGCTAATGACTATATCTTCTATCCATATTCTCTTTTTATTGAATATTTATTTTTTAAAAAATCTAATATCTAATTCCAATTTAAATAAAAAATTTACTAATAATTCTTATTTTTTATTCATTCTACTTTTTGTAACCGCTGCTTAAGTGTAGTTCAACATTCTATTTTAAAAATTGTTTATCAGAAATTTTTTTTTCTTCTTTTTTTTTTTTGTGAAATCCGGTGCTACTCTAAAGCTTACATATTTTTTTTAGGTTTGGTGCCGCTGCTTAAGTTCAACTTATCTGCACACGGTGGGCTTTAACCAACTTTCAATAAAAGTGTGAGTTACAACAAAAACTTTAATTCGGGATTATTTGGGATGTAATTTAGTGTCGATATATAAAAAATATAAGAAATTCTTAGAGCTTTTTTTTTTATTCCATATTTACTGTTTTTTAATGATATTACATATGCATAACATACGTATGAAATTTAAAAGTTATTCGATTTTCTTCAAAAAACTTTAATAGATAGCACTACAGTCTAAATTTCAGCTTCCTAGGTGGTCGGAGAATAGAGAAAGAACCATATTTAGACCTGAATATAGTCGTGTTTAGTCCGGTTTAAAAATATTTGTTTTAAAAGCCCTCAAATCTAAATTTAAAGTTTTGGATATCAAATTTTTTTTTTGGTAAGTCATCTTTTATTCATAAAAAATAATTTTAAGCCTCTAGACCTTAAGGCTTCTTTTTGCGACTCGATTAAGTTAAATATGTCTTAGTAAAATATGACTGCTTTGAAAATGGTGCACTAAATTGTAGTTTTATTCATAATACTAAAGACCGAATTTATTATATTTATCATTTATTCGCTTTTAAATGAAATACAACATAGTGAAAATGGTTGACCAAGCACAGAGATATCAAACATTGAATTTGGCTATTTTCGCAAAAATTGCGTTTTTTTCGAAATTTGACTCCGAATATCTAGGGAGCTGAAATTTGAACTGTGACACTGTCTTTTTAGGTTATTTAAAGTGTCAATTTGAGCACAATCGGATGTTTTTAAATTTCATACGTACATTATACACATATTAGTACTAGATAATATTACTAAAAAACAGTAAATATGCTCTAAGGCTCTAAGGATTTTTTTCCTTTTGATGCGTTTCTACTTTGATTAACATCCCAAACAGTCCTGGATTATCCCATAAGCAAATTAAGCAATTGCTTAGGGCATCACGTCTCGGGGGGCACCGTAAACAGCACCGAAAAAATATTTGCTCGCGCATGAAAGACAAGGCTATTTGGAAAATGTGTTTTAGTTAAAAATATCGCTGGAGAAAAAGTAAGAAAAATTATATGAATCATTATATGGAAATGGGAAAAGTGTAGCAAAATTGATACATTTGATGAGAGTGGGTAGCAAAGTCGCAAATGTGTTATTTTTTGTTTTAGTGTAGCAAAGAAGCAGCGCTGGTCATTACAAAAAGTATATATACTTTTTGCTTTTTGGCGTGCTCGTGCATCGTCGGCAGAATTCGGAAATTTTAATACTCCCGATTTGCCAGTGTGAGTCGAATTTTTTGTTATATGAGTAAAGCAGCCGGTGTATGTTCGTTATTCAATTAATTTGATAGAAAATAATTAATTAGGTGTTACCATTAATAAACTATAAATCAACGGTGCGGTGTGTGTTGTGTATGTGAGCAAGTGTCGACAATTATTTCAAAATCTTTTCATTCAGGTAACTTAATATTGTTTTATGCAACAGCTTAAGTCGCATTAACTGAGTTCGGCATTGTTCAGAACACATGCAATAACCAAAAATCCGAAACGCTTTGAAAAATTTGTCACTCTCTTTTCCCATACGATATTCTCAGCAAAATTTATTGTTTACAAATTTTGTTTTTGTCAGTCTCTTTTCCCATACGATTCTTTCACACAAAATCACAAATAATGACACAGTGACAATGACATAGTTTAGAATTATCGGCTGTGTTGCCATATTGAAATAGCTAAATGCAGTATAAATTCACTTTGGTTTCGTGCATTTACATCAGAGCTAATGCACATTAGGATGGCGATAATTCACAAGTTAATTTGAATTTAGTCTGCTAATGCAAATTAACACTGTCGTAACGATATCGAACTGCACAGCGGAACGATCTTTTTTTGAAATTGAAAATAATAAAAAATGAGAAAAGAAAGACGATGCTACAGGGAAGGCTCGATGCTTTATCAATATTATATATAGAGCCAGATATGCTAAAAACGTTGAACATAAAATCTATTGTCCGCGAATTTAATGCCCGTAAAAGTCGCAAGTCGCATTTCAAATAATAAAAAAAATTATGCTTTGGGTTTTATTATAATAACTACTCCACGTATGTACATATCTCTTTCGTACCCAGCTAGCATTTTGTGAAAATTTCAATCAAAATTGAGTAATATTTGACTCTGCAGTATGATTGAAAACAATAAAATATGCGCTCATTTATCGATCAAATATGACTCTGCTGTCGGGAGAAAACGGTACCCTAGATATGACTCCACATAATGAGTCTTTTGTGACCGTAATTTTCAATCAAAATAGAGTCATATTTGACTCTGCAGTATGATTAAAAACAATCAAATATTCTCTAATTTTTCGATCAAATATGACTCATATTTGGTTTCTTTTTTGACTATTATGTGATTGGTTTTTCTAGTCATTTCTCAATCACATTTGTAGTCATTTTTGACTTCTATATAACAGCTTTTTCTAGCCATTTTGCACTTTATTTTGTAGTTGTTTCTGACAATTCCTATCATTTTTGGCTTTTTTTCTATTTGGCTACATTTTCCATTTCGAACCTTAACGAACATTACCAAATTTATTTTACATTTTCATAATCATTAGTCCTACATGCATAATTTTACTTATTGTAAAAGTACTATATTATCTACTCGTAGTAAAGTTATTGTGAACTACGAAACAGAACACAATTCAAAATACATATTTTCAGAATAAGTTCTAAAGTCACATTCGAGTCATTACGTAGATCAAAAAGTGATAGTGGCCCGTATGCATAAAAACTGAGTAAATGCTGCTTTTACTCCGGAGTAAGAAAAACGAGTTGAGTAAAAGCTATCTGAGTAAAGTAAATGCTCTGAGTAAAAGCTAATATTCGTATGCATAATCTTTTACTTTACTATTTTGTATAACTGAGTTTTGAAACGTCAAAGTTAAACGTCAAAACATCAGAAATTTGTTTTGTTTACATGCAAATGTTAAAATGCATGCAAGTAAGTGAAATTTGGAAGCCTAAAAAACAGCGGGTGGTGGAGTTTAGCGAAGAATAAGCTGTAGATGATGAAACTTTTGCTGGTAAGTAAACAAATATTAAAAATAAAATATCAAAATCAGTGTTTTATTTTAGATAAATGAAGTTGAATCTACACCTCAAGCAATGATAAGTCATCAATAAAAACTAATCCTAATCCGCCAAGCATTCAACCACCAGCCCCACAACAGCAGCCAGTGGCAGCTGCGGTCACCGACACAGTTACGTGTGCGGTATTTAATTGAAAAAAAATAAAATTCCGTGACATAGTTCTCGACTTTGGTTGGGGAACTGGCATTTTGTCTGTGTTTGCTGCAAAAGCTGGTGCTGCTTAAGCTATTGCTGTGGATTGTTCCAATATTGTGGAATACGCGCTGCAAGTTGTTATTAATAATATTTTAACAGATGTCATTAAGGTGGTGAAGTGAAAAATCTATGAAATTTATATGCCGGGTGGCATTGAAAAATTGGACATTATCATTCCAGAGTGAATGGGTTACTGCCTATTTTACGAGTTCATGTTAGACACAGTTTTGTATGCACGTGATAAATGGCTTAAGCCCGATGGGGGTAAAAGCAAATGATGGGACGATGAGCTGTATACGTAAAGTAGTTGTCACTGAACTGGTCGATGTTGATCAGAAACACGTTTTTGCATCATATATGGTCAAAAAAGTTGACTTATATACTGTTTGAAAAACAGAACATCCACTCAACCACCAGCAGCCAGTGCCAGCTGTAGCTCCATCTTCTTCTGCGGTCAACTACACAATGGTAACTAAACAAATATTTAAAAGAAAAAAATATAAAATCAGTGTTTTATTTTAGATAGGGAAGTAGTTGCATCTGCTGCTCCAGCAATGCCAAGTCAAGAATCATCAAGAAAACATTCACAAATAGTAACATCGTGGTTAATAATGCTACCACAAACAATTAAATCAAAAAATTGCGCAGTGGGTCCGCTGCAAATGACGTGACATCGAGTGGTTATTATTTTGACAAGTGTATAATTTTAGCATGCTCAAAGTTGAGGTGCGCAATGCGATGTATCATAACAAGCACCTGTTTCGTGGAGAAGTGAGTGTAGTAAATATTATCCAATATGATGCATTTTATGTAACTCAATCAAGTATTTGATGGTATGTATATTGAAACAAAATAATTTTATTTGCAGGTTGCTCTCGATGTTGGTTGGAACTGGTAATGTCTCTGTGTTTGCTGCAATATATGGTGCTGCTAAAGCTATTGTTGTGAAAACTGATCAAATCACGGGTATCTTTATGATGGAACCTAACGAGCGTAACAGTCGCGATTTGTATTTTATCATTGATGTTACTTTAAAGGCAAATTGTCAGATGCTCATGAAAATAACACGCATAGGATGCGTTTATATAGTATACCTGCAGATTGTGCTCGCGTATACAATTCCTCATTAAAATTACAAAAAATAAAAAATTGTGACAAATTATTAATTATTAAAATTATTATACCATCTTAAAGGGAATAAATTAAGCTTTTTTAACTTGCTATAAAAGTTATAGGTTATTGACACATTTTTTGGGAAAAAAATGGTCATTGTACGACATAGGCTTATCTTTGGCATATTTAGGCAACCAGAAGAGTGTTGGGAATCATTTGCTGTAGCATCCATCTTTGCAATAGCAACATCTTCATTCTTCAATTTCTCGGCAAGCTCTTCATAAATGGGAGTAAGTTTCTTACAGCGACCACACCAAGGCGCATAGAATTCAACGAGTGTATCTTTATCATTGCTTATGACAACTTCATCAAAGTTCTTGGCAACGTTCTTCACGGTTGTAGCATGGGTCTCTGGTTTGGGTTCAGATTTGATAAATGGTTCTAATTCACCTTCCAAAAATTGCACAGCAAATTCAGCAAATTATCAACAGAGGATTCTTTTTTTAATGCAAATTTGAGATTCTAGGAATCGCGTGCCAAAATTACTGGTTTATCACCAACAAAGTCGTAGCCAATTCATTTGATTCATGCTGGAAGTCATCCTTAGGACTAATATCAAAGTTAAGTTTGCCAGCATACTCCTTGGCAATTTTCAGAACGCGATTACGCCAGTAGTTGGTGCCTTTTGGATTTTTTCCGTAGTCAACGCTGTAATATGCAGTAATCAATGAATTTTGGAAATCGCGTACACTGTTCTGGGCGCGATGTTCAACTAAACCATAGCTATAAATTTGAAATGTCTACGCAGTTTCATTAAAGTAAGCAGAAATGCAGGATTACTTACAAATTGTCTTTGATAAAAGTGCTCAAATCTGTTTCCGATGAGCCATCAAATGTATCTTCGAATTCAATGGACAAGTGTGGGGGACGTATAAGGCGAACGCCTTCACTGCTTCTTTGATTACAGTCTTATCCGGCTAAATTATAATTTTTATTGATAAAGCGCGTAAAATAAGTACAATTTTTATTCGTTTATATTTATAAAGCGCGTAAATTCAAATTTAACGACTGAATGCAGTATAAGACGAAATAATTTTGCCCAAAAATAGTCTGAGTAAATACTCTGAGTCAACAAAATAGCAAACTCAAGATTTTCTGAGTAAATGTAGCTTTTACTCGCTTTTTTCCGTTTTTATGCACACGAAACTGAGTAAAAGCTATCGTATAACAGAGTAAATACTCCAAATGTCATTTTCACATTTTTATGCATACGAAATTTTTTACTCGTTATTTTCAGAGTAAACGCTACATTTCTGAGCAAATAGTTCGAGTAAAAGATTTTACTCAGTTTTATGCATACGGGCCAATGTTCTGTTTTTCTGTGCAATCAGTTTTGGATCATTGGGTATATGGAAATGTGATTTTTGGAATTAATTTTTTTTTTCAGTTATTACTTATAATCACTTTTTGGTCATAAATAGTAGTCAAAAATGACTCGTATAGGTGATATAAAAAAAATGATCATCTAAATGCTAGCTGGGTAAAGACTCTAATGTTCGTAATAATAAGTATGTATAAGTACCGTTATAATAAAAACATCAAAAAAATTTTAAGGACCAATACTAGTCTACTAGCTAGGATAGGGGGCACCACAGGCGTGGATTGCTTAGGGCATCGAATAGTCTTAATCCGGCACTGATCCCAAATAATTCCACTTTCAAGTTTTTATTGTAACTCAACTTGTCATTTAAAGTTGGTTAAAGCCCACCGTGTGCATGTAGTTCAACATTTTATTTTAAAAATTGGTTATCAAAAAATTTTTTTTGTGAAATCCGGTGCTACTCTGAAGTTCACATATTTTTTTAAGTTTTGGGAACGCTATAGTCCAACATTTTATTTTTAAAATTGTTTATCGAGAAAAATTTTTTTTACTGAATCCGGTGCTTTTTTGATATATAAGGATAACTTTTGGTGCTAATATTTTAGTTCAAAAAATTTATTAAAACAATTCAAATGTTTAATTTGGCAGTCTTGGAAGCAGTAAATAGGATTATTGCTATTGGGGCGATTGCGGCGATATCGCATTATCGCCGGACATACAGGGATTTAAAAGACGAACTGTTTTCGTTGCTGAGTAGGGCTGATGACGATGCCCCTATGCTTGAGACGCTGGGGGAGTGCCTTCTAAGGCTACACTACTTGGAGGAGGTAGCAGCAAACCTTTTGCGGTGCACTATACAGCCGATGTCAGCTCAACTGGTTGCGCTGCGAACCTCCACATCTAATGTAAGGAGGTTAACTGTAAAATTAGTAGCAAAAAAAAAAAAATAAAATAAAAAATTTAAAAAAAAATATAAAAAAACTTGGTTCATTTTTGCGTTGGATATGGAATTTTGTTTCTACTAGGAAATTTTTAGTTCTTAATTTTTTGATTCTTTGCTTTTTTGTTCTTTTGTATAAGATCTCGAAAAAATACAAAAAACTTGGTTCATTTTTGCGTTGGATATGGAATTTTGTTTTTACTAGGAAATTTTTTAGCTCTTAGTTTTTTGATTCTTCGCTTTTTTGTTGTTCTTTTTTATAAGATCTCGACCAGGTTGAGACAAAGAGAATAAATAATCTAAAGAGATCTCGTCCGGTGGAACGGAACAAAAGCTTTTCAGAAATTAAGTTCGGTTAACTTATGGTCTAAATTTTCGCCGTGAATAAATTCCCCTGAACAATTGAAAATGAAAAATATGTCGAAGTACGAGCGAAATACGAGCGAAACTCAAATGAGAGAACTGACAACTCAATTCTTCGCTTTTGTTTTCGTTCGTATTGTGTTTTCCATTATATTTCGCATGCTGCATAGAAATTTCATTTTATATGCAATTCATATTGAAAATTTGTAATGCATTTTATTTAATTATTCATGTTAAAAATTTTTATTTAATTAATCGAGATTGAATAAATCACAAAAATGAAAAACATATGAAATAAAATAGGAAAAATAAAAAAAAGGAATATCTGAACTGGGATTTGAACATAGATCTTTTTTGTTATTTGTTCAAATTGGCTGAAATTTGTTCATATTAAAAGCAAAAAAAAAAAGATAAGATTTGAAATTTACATACATATGTATGTTCATTTATTTTTGTTTGCTTTCTTTAGCTTATTTTTTTGTAACTAAGTATCACATGTTACATTGAATAAAATTATAAAAAATGTAAAAATAACTAAAAAACATAAGTTTCACAATCATTTTACTTTACTACGATTTTCTATTGTAGCATAAACGAAGCAAAGACCTTCACACACACATATGTATATACATATGTATGTACATATGTGCTTGTCTAGTTTTTGTCTGTTGATCTTTTTGTGCATAATAGAAAATCATCCCTTATTTTGTGATCTTAACAATGAAAAGCGAAAAGCTTCGTTGCATTGTCATTTTCTGAATTATGCAATAATATACATAAATATTGGTAAATAGTTATTGGTACATGATAGTATGTATTTAATTGTAAATAGATATTTATTTATTTATTTATTTTATTTATATGTTCATTGATTTGTTAGCGTAACAAGACAAATATCTTATATTAATACACTAACAACAAGTTGCTTCAAACATTTTTCTTTCATTACTTAAATATAAAGAATTAAAATAATTTAAATTAAAATAAGGTAAAAGTGTAACTAAATATATTAGAAACTTGGATTACAAAATTATATATAAAAATAAAAATTTTAAAATTTGAAAACTTAAGTTGTGAAACTGCTTTTTTGTATTAAATATTAAAAATTTTAAAAACTATTGCAACAAAGATGTTTAGTTTTTTTTGAATTGCACTAGGCTACTCATGGACCTTAAGTTTATAGGAAGAGCGTTCCAAAGGCGGATGGAGAATATAAAAAACTGTCTTTCGGAAGCCAAGCAGGTGTGACGAAGTTGAAGTATCGTACTTGATCTGCTAGATCTGGAGAAAGTTAATCTACGAAACAAGTATGAAGGCTGTTTAGTGAAAACGATCTTATGTAGTAAAATAAGTGTACGATATTCTAAAAGTTTGTTGAAACTCATATTGTACATTCTGCTAGAAAATGGGGAAATGTGACTTCTGCGTTTTAGACCATAAACATATCTGGAAATATTATTAAACACTACATTTAATTTGTGTCTGGAAATGTAATCACAATTGGCAAAAATTTCACAACCATAGATAAGCTGAGGTACAAGATATGTTTTGGCTAGAAGAGTTCTTATGTGAACAGGGGTGAAGTGTTGGGTTTTCCATAAATTGCGGAGCATTCCATAGACTTTTCCAATACTAATATTAACGTGATTATTCCAGGATAGCGTTTTATTAAAAATGACACCCAAATTTTTTGCAGATACCACATAATCAACTTCACATTGGTTCAGGTACAGCTTAGGCATTGCCGAGGTTTCAGAGCATCTTTTCGCTATCACGATTGCTTTCGATTTCTTGGGATTTAAGCATAAACCATTGACGGAGGCCCACTTACTAATCATTTTTAGGAAAGCATTTAAATTTTCAACACATACAGCAATATCGTCACGTTTGCAACTTTCATACAACTGTAAGTCGTCAGCGAATATATGAAAATTACTACTATTGAGGAATTTCGGAAGATCATTTATGTATAACGAAAAGAGAAGAGGCCCTAAAATGGAGCCCTGAGGAACGCCTCTTGTAACAGGAAGAAATATTGAGATTGTGTTATTTGCGCATACAGCTTGTGATCTTCCTAGAAGATATGAGGATAGAAGATTCGCAGCGGTAGGCGAAAAGTTATATAAGTTGCGTAATTTTGACAGCAGTATTTCATGATCCACTGTATCAAATGCTTTGGAATAGTCCAAAAGAACAAGAATACTACAATTGTTTTCATCTATATTAGCCCTTATATCTTCAATGACATCAATCAGAGCTGTCGTACAGCTCCGCTTTGACCTATAACCCGACTGCTTATCTGTTAGTAACGCGTTGACGTCTATAAACATTCGTATTTGTTTGTGGAGTATAAACTTTATGGCCTTGGAAATAAAGGACAATATTGCAATTGGTCGATAGTCATTATTGCCCTTCGAGATTGGTATTATTTTAGATTTCTTCCAGGTTTGGGGAAATATTGACTTGCTGATTATAGAGTTAAAGAAATGAGTAATAAAAGGAAGCAACTTAGGAAGTAAAGCTTTGAAAAATATAGGATGAATTTCATCGAGTCCTACAGCATTTGATTTAATTGCAAGGATACTTTCAAGTACATCGGTTTCATTTACGCAGACAAAACTAAAAGTGATGTCATTATTCAAGGAGCTTGAATGATTATTATAGAAATTATTGCGAACAGTAGGTATAGGAATATTCACAAATTTTCTATTGAGTTCATCTACTTCAATGGAATCGCCAGAGCATGACATAACTTTTCCAATACCTATGTCACGAATCACGTTCCAGGTTTGCTTACTGCTTACTGCAGCACGAAATCTAGACCCATAAAAGTTTGCCTTAGCAGCCTTGATTGATTTGACCACCGCTTTGCGCTGTGCTTTATAGGTGTCGTATATATCGGGTGTTTTATACAATTTCCACCTATTGAAAGCTTTATTGCGTTCCACTATAAGGTTTTTGATGTGGATATTAAACCAAGGACGATCCTCACACTTTATTGTTTTAACTTTCAGTGGTACAAACTTATCAAACAAATATCTAATTTGTTCTTGGAGAAAATGCACTTGGTCATCAACGGAGACCATACGGTAGATCGCATCCCATCTAATCATTGCAACTTCTTGCTCAAGGTGAAGATAGTCAATATTTTTGAAGTCCCGATAACTAAAAGTTTTTGGTACGTTAGTGGTGTGAAAGTCATAAGATAGAAATATCATATCGCGTTTGGAAAAAATCGGTATTGAGAGCTGATCATAGAGCTGGATCTTAGATCGCTCGCTTACAAAAAATAGATCTAGAAGTGTATCACATGAACAAGTAAAATGCGTGGGTGAAGTTGAGTTGACCGACATTAGGCCGTAGGTTTCCATTCCATCAGTTAAAATATTTTCCAATAATATGTTACTATTAAAGTCACCTGCAATGATTATGTCTGAGAATGACAAAGAAGTATTTTTAATAACATTCATAAGGGGCGCAATGTTAATGGACGGTAAACGCTGCCTAGCAGTAGATTATTTTCCCCATTATTTACTGCAACAAAAACATATTCAATGTTGCTTTCGGGATCAGATTTACAGTGCAGTATACTGGTAATACTATCCCTTATGAAAATGGCGACGCCACCCGCATGACCCTTTCTATCAGCACGGAACATTTTAAAGCCATTAAGCTTAAAAAGTGCATCAGGCAAACTATCGCAGAACCAAGTTTCACTAACACAAACTACATCCACACCAGAGTTTTCAAAGAGGTATCTAAATTCATCAATTTTTTTAATTAGGCTCTGAGCATTGATATGACAGATTTTTATACCTTTCCTCTGTTTACAAAGTACCCGTATAACATTAAAGGCATTATCTTTGGAACGATTGAAATTATCATTTGGAGTGTCCATATTCATAAGAATTACGAAGGCGTAGCGATACGTGCATTGAAAAATTTAAATAAGATCGTTGCAATAATGTAATATTAAAAAACTGGAAACATTCTAGATAAAGTTTAAGTGACATAAATATGTAATACTCAAAACAAAATAATAAAAACAAAAACTAAAAACATATGCTCAATGTGCCAAATACCAGTAGAGTAAGAATTTTATAAAAAAATAGATGCGAGTGAACAAAACAAGTTGAAGTAAATAGCTTAGTTTTGCGATTCACCACGAAATAAATCTCTGTTCTCATTTGCGTTATTGTTGTCATCTAGCTCATTATTCGAAAAAACTATTTCATTGTTGTTGTTATTACCTACTTGAGTAGCAGAAGAGTTTTGATTGCCATCGTTGATAAATCTGTTTAGTTGAGCGAGAGAACTTATGCACTCGCTATCATCGTTGTCTCCACGCCTGATGTTTACCATACCACGAAGAGTAAACACTGCTGCTAGTTTCCGTTGTTTTTTGTGCTGCAGAGCTGATTTTAATATGGTATAATTAGTTCTTGTTAAGCTTTCGTTAACATATATTGGCTTGTCTGATTGGAAGCCAGCATGTGTTAAACGCAAACAATTATTGGTACGTTTAAACTTCGCTACTGACTTCAATACCTGGTTTTTTTCAAACGGGGTTTCCAATTTGACAATGATAATAGGGTCCACTATACCACCTGAGTTATCACTGCGCCTTACACGATAAATACTCTTAACATTTGGGGGTGGAATATCAACTGATGAACAAATTTCGTTGAACATATTACGAAGGTTTTCGCCGTTCATACTTGGAATACCATTTATACGTATATCAGTGGCAACGAGTGAATTTTCATGACGCGCTAGCTTAGCTTTTAATAAATCGATTTCTTCTTTTAAAACCCCGATATCTAATACAGAACTTTCTACCTTGGAAACTCTTAACGTTACCGCATCTAAATCGCATTGTATGCCAGCTATTTTTCCACCGAGTTCGTTGAGAATTTCGTTTTTAGCTTCTTGAATTTTTAACATTATGAGTTCGGTTTGTTTAGACAGTTTTTGGTCGATGAGATCGAACATTTCTATTGTGTTTTTGCTTAGCATTGGCTGACCTTTAAGCTCAGTAGTTGACTGCATTTTGTTTGTTGAAGTTTGAGGTGGTGTTGCTGTTCGAGTTGAAATTGTTTTGTGTTTATCCTTTTCTATTGAAGTTTGTTTAGATGTTGGCTGATCTTTGCGCTCAGTCGTTGACTGTTGCTGCAGTTTTTTAGTTACTGGTTTTAGTTGTTGTGTTGCGGTATGAGGTGAAATTGTTTTTTGTTGTTCAAACTTTTGTAATGTTGTCGGGTTTGATGTATTTGGCTGTTGAGATGTTGCTGCATTTGTATTTATTTCTGTTGTTTGGTTTGAAGTTACAATGTTATGGTGGCTACGCTCGTTCTCTTGAGATGTATGACTCATAGGTATTATTTGTTGTTGCAATGACTTACGACGGAGTGCATTGCACTTGTCGCATCGGTACTTAATATTTTCATTGTTCATATAAATAATTTCGGTTTTACTTAAATTTACACACGCGCAATGAAAAAAATTTGAACAATCACTGCAAGTTATTTTTAAACTATCACTGCGTTCTACTTTTTGATTACAAATTACACAATTCATTTTAATAATGACAAATTTTTGAAGAACAGAAAAAAGTACGTGCGTTCAGTTTCACAGTTCAGTTCCGACTGATATTTGATATTTGACTGATCTATTGATAAGAATAATATTCTACTTTTAATGCTGATTGATAAAAATTTAAGTCCTCTATTTGAAAATCGTGACGGCTGATCAATAGCGAGAATGCTATGTTGCATTTGCATTTGCTACGTTAGTATCGGAATTTGGCAACAATGTATTAATTATATTCAAATTTGAAAGGAACACCAAGAATAAACACCAATTTTCTTTTGAAAGTCATTTATGCATATGTATGTATTTCCTTTTATTTTTGCTTGCATTTTTAGTTAATTTTTTCTGAAAATTACTAGGACTTGGACTTATTCGTTTAGTATATTTTTGGCATTGTACGGTCAATTTTCTTATGGTTAGTTTTATTTTCAATCGGTTTTTATTTTTCCGTGGCCACAGAATCAACTGTGCGCGCATTATTTGAAGTGGCAATTTTATTTCAAAGTTTCAAAGCAGCAATAAAATTGTGTCAAGTAATTTAAACTTTTTGAGCGTTATATATTATGTAATTGACACTTTTTAATCTGCAAAACTTACTTATTTATGAAATGGTAGCTATTTGGGTTAAAAGTTTATTAGAGAAATTTTGAGAATGATTACACAGGTCAACACTAGTTTTGGTGCCGAGAAGCTGCACTTTTTTTTTAACTAAGGACCTTATACTGATTACATTATTATCAAAAATGTTGATATCCTACGTGTAGTTTTCTAGATTTTGCCTTGTAAAAAAAAGGCTTACATGAAAAACACTTTACATTCTTTAAATGAAAACTTTCTTTTTCGCGAATGAGGTGTAGTCGGACTATCACGTTGCATCCCCCAGCAATAGTCAGCCATCATATGGCGATCCCATCGGTCTTGGTATCTTTCTTCCATAGTGTTTAGGTCCTGGTGAAATCGCTTCCCTTGTTCTTCGCTATAGGATCCAAGATTGTCTGGGAATTGGTCAAGACGACTGTGAAGATATTGCACTTTGATTGACATTTTACATCCGAAGTTATTAAAGTGTTCTGGCATGTCATTTACAATTTCAGAGTAATTTTCTGACTTTTGTTGAGTGAGCAATAGCAACTGAACCAAATTTGTTGCCATTGTGTAGAAGGACACACTTAAGACTTCGTTTAGAGCTGTCTATAACGAGACGCCATTCATTTGGATGGTATTTTGAAAGGCCCATTTCAAGAATAAGGCCTTGCACATCCGAACAAAAAACAATATCATTTTCCGATTGAAAAAAAGGTAGCAAGTCTTGCTCTCTTGTTTGATTGAACGTCACTTCTGTACCTGACACAACAAGTTTTTTTCTTTTAATCTAGAAGCCAAAACCTCTACAGATTATTTAGGGAGTTCAAGATCCCTTATCAAATCATTTAATTCTTCTTGGGAAAAGAAGAATTAATCTCTGTAGATGGCATCCATTCGAAATCGCTGTCGCTACCACTTCATAAATGACTTCTTCAAATGATGATGATGATGGAAAAGGTACTTCCTCTGAATGTGGTAAGGGTCTTCTAGCAGAGTCTAAGTCTGGATAAATAATTTTTTTAACGTTTACACCATACAAATTAATACAGCAGAAGTAACAGTCAACAAAGTGATTTTTTTGTTCTTTCCATTGCATAGGCATTCCGAACCTCACATGGTTTCTTTTACCACTAATACACTGTCTTAAGTGTTCATAGCACATTTTACAAACAATTTGGGGTATCCACGGCTTGTATTTATCCACAATTTTCGACTTAAAGTAAGCATAATAAGCACTTTTTATAAAATCTGTTGTAGGTTTTCTGAAATTTTTCACCGTGCATTCACCACAGCGGTAACAAAACACATTTGGATCAATGAGACAACTTCTTCGCGATGAAGACACGATATAAAAATCAATTTATTTTTGGAAATTTATCAATCAAATAGAAAATCATGCACACGGAAGTACTTATTATATGTTGGTTTTTCTTCAGAAAAATTCAGTTGAAAAAATCCTAATAAAATTGCGTGTATTTGTTGTTGCTTTTTTGTAGTTTACAACGGATACCGTTATTTGTAATTTTGTTGGTATTTTTTCGGCAGAAAAATCACAAAAATTATATTTATGTTGTTTGCTTGTGTGTGTGCTCAAATAAGGCTATTTTTTTGCAACCAGGTTTTTTCCTTTGGGGGCTTAAATATATAGAAATTATGATCTTATATTTTTCAATTGACAGCAAAATGTGGCTTCGCAGCTGTCAAAAAATTCTTCAACTCAATTTCTGTTGTTTACATTTTGCACTGGATTTTGACAGCTGCGAAGCCACATTTTGCTGTCAAATTTTAATGAGACAATTTAGTATAACTTTTATTGTTATTTCATGACCATTTTGAAAAATATAGAAATTATAGAAATATTTTGAGTTTTGTAAAATAATTTCAATTCAATCCGTAAGACAAATGAAATTTTGTTTGAAGCAGGCGCTCAGCAAATAAAACAACATGAATATCATTTTTATTTTTCAGTTTGAGCCGAAAAATGTACGTACTTGATCAAGGGATCAAGGGTGCTAAGCCCCTTATATGAATATTTCTGGATTCGGAAAGGCTTAAGCCCAAATTAAAATAACACGGCGATAGCAGTAGTGCATTTTGGCATATTGATTTAGTTTCCGTGTAAATTTTAAAGAAATCTCCATTTTTTATCTTTGAAAATTTGATTTTCGTGTTTTTTTAAATGCAGGATCAGGTCTAGTAATTAAGCTATTCCTATTGAACTTATTTAGTATTAACTTGTTTCATCTAATGATTTGTTTCAAGTAAAACAAGAAAATTGAAAAATATAAGATCATAATTTCTATATATTTAAGCCCCCAAAGGAAAAAACCTGGTTGCAAAAAAATAGCCTTATTTGAGCACACACACAAGCAAACAACATAAATATAATTTTTGTGATTTTTCTGCCGAAAAAATACCAACAAAATTACAAATAACGGTATCCGTTGTAAACTACAAAAAAGCAACAACAAATACACGCAATTTTATTAGGATTTTTTCAACTGAATTTTTCTGAAGAAAAACCAACAACAAAATTTACGCGGGATCACTTGCAAATTTGCAAGTTTGAAGGAGTCAAAATAAAAATCATGTTGTTGGATTTGCTGGTTGCCTGGTAGCAGATCAGATCAGAGGGAATTGCAGCTTCGTTGCTAAAAACCCCGATACGCAGCATAAGCCAAAATCACATTTCCCCTCATTTTAAGACTGTAATTTTATTGTCAGAAAATTAGTGAAGCGAACCAATTATCGACATTTCTGGGAGCGTAGTTCTTTCATATAAAATTCTTTGATATGAATGCCTTGTATGGTTGGGGTACGCGATTCTTCATACAAAATTCTTAAAATTGTTGTGAGTCAAATTTCTGGTGGGGGTGCACCCACTTTTCACCTAAACGCACCCGTGCTAGTACCAGCTAGAACACCCTACTGAGGTCCCCGACCCTCCTAAAAGGGTTTTTTGGACCCATTTTTCAAAAATAATTTTATTGCACAAATCGATGCGAAAAGGCCGAAAATGGATTTTAAAGGAGAGGTCGCCGACCTGTTTTGGACCCATTTTATGCAAACAATGTTACAGCCAAAAATTGATTTTTTGAAGCAAAAAACTATATCAAAAGCATATTAGGTATTCACCAAAGGAAATATTGCTTTTCGAATATTAAATTTTTCGAAGGAACCGTTTACTGTGTTGCATCTTTTTTTCAAAATTTATTTTGAGCGTATTGCTCAAAGGATCCTAAAAATTTTTTTAGGAGGGTCGAAGACCTCTTCTGTCACTGTCAAAATCCATTTTCAGCCTTTTCCCATCGATTCGTGAAATAAAATTTTTTTCGAAAAATGGATCCAAAACACCCATTTAGGAGGGTCGGGGACCTCACTTGTCCCTTCTAAAATTAATTTTCGGCATTTTCCCATCGATTCATGCAATTAAATTTTTTGTTCGAAAAATGGGTCAAAAAACCTCTTTAGGAGGGTCGGAGACCTCACTTGTCACTTCTAAAATCCATTTTGGGTCTTTTCCCATCGATTCGTGCAGTAAATTTTTTTTCGAAAAATGGTTCAAAAAACCTATTTAGGAGGGTCGGGAACTTCACTTGTCACTTCCAAAATCGATTTTCGCCATTTTCCCATCGATTCGTGCAGTAAAATTTTTTTCGAAAAATGGGTCAAAAAACCTATTTAGGAGGGTCGGGGACCTCACTTGTCACTTCCAAAATCCATTTTCTCAAAGATTCGTGTAGTAAAATTTTTTTAGAAAAATGGGTCAAAAAACCTACTTAAGAGGGTCGGGGACCTCACTTGTCACAGCCAAAACCCATTTTCGGCCTTTTCCCATCGATTCGTGCAGTAAAATTTCTTTCAAAAAATGGGTCAAAAACCTATTTAGGAGGGTTGGGGACCTCACTTGTCACTTCCAAAATCCATTTTCGGCCTTTTCCCATCGATTGGTGCAGTAAATTTTTTTTCAAAAAATGGGTCTAAAACACCTCTTTATGTCGGTCGGGAACCTCTCCTGTCACTCCCAAAATCCATTTTCGGCCTCTTCCCATTGCACATTAGGTCAAACGACCGGATTTTCAGTGCGAAATTCAAATTTTCAGCTGCCGTTATACTATTTTTGTTTCATAAGCCTGATAAAGAATACTTTAAAGCTTAGGAATGTACATTTTGTTTGTCTAAAATATTTAATACCGTTTGACAGAGCTCACTCAAAGTCATCGTATTTTCAATTAATTTCATTTCATTTAATTTTAATTTTTTTGGTCGCAAAGTTTTAAGTGCCGGTTGTAAAAATTTGGTAAATTAATCAAACAAAATTTAAAATGGAAAATGTTGAGATAAGTAAGTACAGGTGTCCTAAGTCAAAAAATATTTAAGTTTTTTTTATAGAAATTTTTAATTTGTTTTAGTCGATTGAATGTTATTAATTAATTTGAAATTTTTAATCGAATTTTACAATCAATTACAGTAACCAATATTCATGTGAAATTTCACAAATCGGTTAATGCTTTATAAACAAATGTGGGTTTTTAACCGCACAATATATGTTATTAACATAAGTAGTATACATATTTCACATACTTTTAGGATGATGCTTAACATCATTCGTTAACATATTTGGTAGCATTATTATATTACTATCGGATAATTAATATGATTAAATATCGTTGCGAAAGTGTAGCATACTCGCGGGCTGTTGTCGTTTTGTTGATGATGTGGTTGTTGGGTAAATTCTGTTTGCTAAGCAGAAACAAGAATGACCACGTTGTGCACCTAAATAGGTAAATTCTGTTTGCTAAGCAGAAACAAGAATGATCACGTCGTGCATTTAAAAGCACGTACTTCAACAAAACTCCAAGTAAAAGCCATATTGTGCAACCGGATTTCCGGTCATTGATTTTTGCAAGCCAATTTTCACACGGTATGTAGAATAAGTGTTTTTGTTATTGTAGTTACCTTGAAATATTTTAGTACGTAATTATTGTTGTAATTTTTATTTTTCGAAGTGTTAAGGTATTTAAGTTTTTAAATAAACTTTAGTTGATTTCTTGACTTGCAAAGTGAAACACCAGTTTTTTATTTAAAAGTGAATTAGATTGTGGACGGCTACTACCACTAGGTAAGTAAAGCCCTCACGACAGTAATTCCTAAAATTCTACTTGCAGGTGCAGTTTCAACCAGTAACAAAGTGTTATCCCTCGCAAGGATAAAAACTTGATACAACATTGTAGCCGGTAGTATTCAGCAAAGTGTTAACTAAGGGGTTAACTACTTGCACAGCATCCACTTGCTACAACATTTGGCGCAGCCGGTATTTCGAGCCACCACTCGGAACCACAAATTTAAGGAACTAAAATACTCGGACAGACATCAAGTCTAAACGTTTGAACGGACATTGGTAACCAGCCAATTTAGAAGTCTTAACAACAGCAATACAACATTTAACAACACAAGTGAAAAAATACAACGCTTGAAAATTTTGTAAGTATCCTAAACACTGATCACTAACCCATAAACTTCCAAAACAGTGCGGCTCTTAAGCCATTTCCTTAGGAAAGCCTTATTTTGGCAGTCAACCTAACGAACTTGGGAAAATAAACTATGAGAGATCCTCATAGTCTATTTTCTGCATCAATTAATAGGGAAATTAGGTTCCATTAATTTATTTGAAAATTTGTAACCTTATTGGAAGGTAACAAATTAACAACTCTTTCTAAATTGTTATTGCTTCGTACAAATCTTGTTGAATTTATGCAACAGAGACTCGCGTTTAATTGCTAAAAATAGTTTGATTTCTCGTAACACGTATAAAAAACCTTGCAGAATTTTTTGGGTTCCAAGGAATACTTTCAACTATTCCAAGGATTCGTGTTCTGAAAAGGTCCGCGATCAATTTAACAAAAATTTTTTCTAGTTAAAAAAGTTTAGGTATTTCTTTTCATACCAATAATTCACTTATTGGAACACAAGCAAATCCAAACGTTATTTGCGGTAGGTCGCGTATTAGAATCCTAAAAACAATTTGAATGCAAAAATTTACTGAAGAAGTTCATTCACTCTAATAAAAATTAGACCCTGAAAATAAAGATAAATAACACAAAAAAATAACAAAAAAGCACGTAACTTAAAACGCTTGCTTTTTGTTGAAGTCAACAACCGTTGAAAATTGCTGAGTTTTGTTAAGTTAAATGAATTTAAGTAACGAACGATTTGCAGCTCATTAAATACACCCATGAAAAATTGTTAGGAGAATTAATCGGATTTTAAATATATGACTTTGTAAATTTTGCTGACTGGGGTTCAAATGTGTTGGGCCTTATGCTTTAAACAACTATAAGCAATTTAAATACACCAACACAAAAAAAAAAAAAAAAAAAAAATAAGTTTTTATTTATAGTACCCTATTTTTCAGGGGCTAGCTCACCAACGTTAGAATCAGATCTACATAGGTTCTTAGAAGGATGTGAGACAGTGCGGAATGAAATTAAGGATGAAGAAGAACCAAAACTCATAGCACTCATTAGGCTTCAATTGCATGGTGATGCATTTGAGTTAATTAGGTGGCATAAATTTGAATCATTGGAAGAGCTACGCAAGTTATTAAAAATAACATATATTAAAGCAAATTCTATTAATTTAATTCAAAAGCAGATAGAAAACGCACGTCAACTTCCTGAAGAAGAACTGCGTGCATTTGCGAGACGAATAAATGCGCTACGGAACGAAGCCTTAGATATACTGAAATCAACTTATGGAAATTTATCGGATGAAATGTACAAAGAAGAATTGAATTTGTTAGTGATAAAAAGATTTAAAACAGGAGTACATAATCAGATGGTACAGATGTTGTTGATAAATCAGAAAACAAACAACTTAAACAAGTTGTTAGAGGAAGCAATCGAAATGGAAGATTTCATGCAATATGATTTAGAATTAAATTCTGGAATTAACGCCGTGCAATCTGGCTATGAAGAACACCTCCCAGTGAATTCAAGCGTTAAAAAATTACCAATTAGTAGCTTAGAAACAGTAATATTTTCACTTAGAGAGCAGGGGAGTACAAAAGAATCTTTAGACAGAAAGCCTTCAGTCAAGTGCTCATTTTGCAATGTAAGAGGACATACTAGAGATGAATGTTTAAATCGTAAAAATTCGCAGGTGTGTCAAGATAACCTCACGTACGGCCAAGAAACCGACAAAAGGTGCACGAAGAATAAAAGGAAACCAGAAGTTGATTTCAACTATCAACAACAAGGCATAGAAAGCAAAAAACAGAGAACAAAAGACACAATCTTGAAGGTCCAAAATAAGGTCGATGAAAATACACCTACATGCCGTTGGTGTAAAAGAATTGGGCATGAAATGGAAAATTGTTATGCCAAAAGAGACTATGAGACGTCTCAGGGAAACTAAGAGGGGCCCAAGACCGGCCAATAGTCTGGGACCCCAAAAATCTTAGTAAATTAGGGCCAACTAAAGTAGTAACTGTAAATCAACCACAACAAAGTGCAGTTGATACGTTACCTACTGGAAATGAAACTATTACAGTTTCAAAGAATATATTTGACGAAATAATAACTACAAATCAGCCACAACAAATTGTAACTGATACGTTAACTACTAAACGCATAAATAGTAAAGTTTTAAGTAACAACTTAGAACAATGTAAAGCAGGAACAAATCATACGCAGAAAACTGTAGTTGAGGCGTCCCTTGCAAAACCCATAGAATGCGTAAAAAATGATAACGATATCGAAACTGGGAGACATATCTTGTATGCAAGGCATAACGAGAATTTTTACCAAGCAAAACAAAATGATGTGTTCATAGAAGTGCTAAATATGGAAAACTTATTTTGTTGGTAGACTCCGGTGCCGATACAAGTTTGGTCAAAGAAAGTGCAATGCTGCATTTCCCAGGATTACATTCAAAAAAAGGATTGTTTAGAAAGCGTTTGTAGCAAATTACCGAATGCTTAATATAAGCACTTATTATTTCAAGCAAACACTTAACTTTTGTCTTAAACTATAAGTATTTGTAGACAATATAAGAAAAACCAATGTATTTGACACAAGTAAATGTTAAGTTGTGGCAAGTGATTCAATTACTTCTAACAAAACATTTCATAAAATGTTGCTTCTAAATGATATAATTATTTAAGACAAATAGTCAAAATATTTCAGTCAAACAATTCAATTTATGGAAGTGCTTCGACAAACACTTGTCTTTTGTCCCAAACACTTATTCATTTCAACAAACGATTTATCACTTATAAACTTTTCATGTTCATATTTTGTAGTGCTTTGATTCGAAATAACTTTTTTGTTACTTGCATTGTACATATACGATATCAAATGTTTATAAGTGTATGGGAGCAAAGAACGATGACGATGTTGCCAGTCTGTGTTCTATGTTATGTTAAGTTTTAAAGAGTAGTTTTGTATAATAATTTCCAACTATCAATTTGTAAATAAAATCAAAAGTTATTGTGACAAAAAAAAATTTTATTATTTTGTAAGTAAAATCAAAAGTTTTTGTGACAAACATTTTATTATTTCACGCAAACACTTGAAGTAGTTCCATCTATATCATTTGTGGCAAACACTTTTTTTTTTTGAGTGTAGATACAAATAATACAAAAGATTTAAGTGGAGCATTCGGTGGACAGGTTCCACATTAGGTACTACCACCATTCAGCACAATCAGTACCAAGATCTTAGTTTGAAGTTACACATAGTGTCACTAGATCATGGAATACCAGCTGATGGAATACTTGGTAGAGACAATTTGTGGAACCAAACTATCATAAATGCAATAGATAAAAATCTAACGTTTTTTAACAAAGAACGACAGAAAATAATAGCATTCACGCTAAAGCCGATGAATGACTTAAATAAAGTACTATACAATACAGAAACAGCAATCGAAGCTCGAACTGTAAAAATAGTACCATTATGTGTTAAAACAACATTAAAAGAAGTTGTTATACACAAACAAGAACTTTCACAAGGAGTTTACTTGGGAGAAACCCTAACAAAAGTGAAAGATGGCATAGTTTATGTGCCAGTTTTAAATTCGTCAGATGACAAATTTACTATTGATAAAAATTTCAGACCGGTATTTTCAAATTGCAATAAATTCAAACTAAATACAAATACCGGAATAAACACTATAACTGAACAAAATGTGAGGGAAAGATTAGGCAAGCTATTTGAATCTATTAATTTAGATCCACACATTAGCAAAGAAGAAAAGGCTTCTATGGAAAATATATGTGCATCTTTCCATGACATATTTTTGTTGGAAGGTGATTGCTTATCATATACTCCAGTTTTGAAGCACGATATCCCTACTTTGGCGGGGCAACCTCCAATAAATCAAAAACAGTATAGACTACCCCATTCGCATAAAATGGAAGTTAATAGGTAGGTAGAAGAACTGTTGGATGAAGGGATAATTTCGCCTAGCACCTCACCTTGGAATTCACCATTGTTACTTGTTCCTAAGAAAAGTGGTAAAGATGGCGAGAAAAAAATGAGATTAGTTATAGACTTCAGAAAATTGAATGAAGCTACTATCAAACAAGTTTTTCCCATTCCACGAATTGATGAAATTTTAGATCAATTAGGACACAGTAGATATTTTTCCACTTTGGATTTAGCGAGTGGTTACCACCAAGTATTGGTGAATGACGATGATAAGGAAAAAACAGCATTTAGTACGGGGTTAGGACATTTTGAGTTTAACAGAATGCCATTTGGTCTAATCGGAGCCCCAGCAACTTTTCAACGAATTATGAACCATATTTTAACAGGACTCCAAGGTCTAGAATGTTTTGTCTATTTAGATGACATTGTCATATACGGGAGAAACTTACGTGAGCATGAAGAAAGGCTACGTAAAGTGTTCACAGTATTAAGACAACATAATCTAAAGTTAATGGATGGATTGGCTTTTGGTTGATCAGAGTAAAGTTTCTGATTGCTTTCCACCTGGGGATTGCCAGAGCGATCTCTGAGCCAACCATTAGCAAGTTGACACACAGCCTCCCCGCGGCTCCATCTGGGTAGCTATCTCCGCATCCGCTGAGATAGTGAGCGAATGTGTGCAGCGTGTCCTCCCTGGAAGTAAACTGGGTTGTGCGCAGGGTTTGGTACCCGCCACGTAAAAAAAACACTCCAATGAAGACTAAAAAAGCCTCGGATAATGAACCCCTCAACGTTGACGACCACTGCAAACGAAAAAAGGACTATGATTTAAGGATATGCACCTGGAATATCCGGACCCTCAATAGGGAAGGTGCCTCTATCGAATTGGCGGATGCCCTCGGAAAAATTAAGGCTGACATCACCGCCATCCAGGAAATAAGATGGATAGGACAAGGTTGCTCTAAACAAGCAAGTTGCGATATCTACTACAGCTGCCATGCGGAGAGGCGCGAATTGGGATGTGGATTCGTAATAAGCAAGAGACTTCGCCACCATATCTCCAGGTTCACACCTGTGAGCGAAAAATTGGTTACGACCCGCGTCAAGGCTCGATTTTTTAACATCAGCTTGATTTGCGCGACCGCCTTGACGGAGGAAAAGGACGATGCTGTCAAAGATGCCTTCTATGCAAGACTCGAGGAAGTATACGACCGCTGCCCGGCCCATGACGTTAAAATTGTACTCGGGGATTTCAACGGAAAGGTCGGAAGAGAAGGTATATTTGGCCCCACTGTCGGTCAGTTAAGCCTTCACGAGACCACCTCAAACAACGGTCTACGGCTGATCGACTTCGCCGCGGCGCGAAACATGGTAGTAAGTAGCACCAGATTTCAACACCTCGATATCCACAAGGCCACCTGGCTGTCCCCTGATCAGAAAACACGCAACCAAATCGATCATGTTGTGATCGACGGAAGGCATGCTTCGAGCGTGCTAGATGTTCGTACGTTCCGGGGAGTCAATATTGACTCCGATCATTATCTTGTTGCAGCCAAGATACGCATGCGGCTGTGCAATGCAAAGGATGTACGCTCTGGTACGCAACGAAAGCTGGACGTCGCTAAGCTGCAATCACATCGGACGGCCGAAGCCTATTCCGCTCGCCTCTCAGAACTGCTCCTTCAACCTGACTCTCTACCCGATGATGCCGGTGGACTTTGGGCGCATATGTCCCGCTCCATGCGCTCTGCCGCTGAGGAAGTCATTGGTTTCCAACGCCCACTTCCGCGAAATCAATGGTATGACCAGGAGTGTCGCGAAGCTACTGCAGTGAAAAACGCCGCCTACAAAAGAACCCTGCAGTCAGCAGCAACGCGAGCCGTGCACGAAAACTACAGGGAAAAGAGAAAGGATGAGAGGCGCCTTTTCAGACGCAAGAAACGAGAGCAGGAAAGGCACGAGCGTGAGAAACTCGAAGTGTTACGGGGCAGGAATGATGCTCGAAAATTTTACCAACAAGTCAAGCGTCTGACCCAAGGTTTCAAGCCCGGAGCATCAACCTGTAAAGATGAACATGGAAATCTGGTTACGGATACGCAGGGTGCATTGAGATTATGGAGGGAACATTTTTCCAAGCTGCTTGCTGGCGATGACTCCACCAATCCCGCCTTTGGAGAAATTAACCCGATGCCACCAATCAACGACGATGGTGTGGACGTACCACCACCTAGCCATGACGCGGTACGAGTTGTGATCCAACGACTTAAGAACAACAAAGCGGCTGGTGCCGATGGCCTGCCTGCTGAATTGTTCAAGACCGGCGGCGATGAGCTGATAGGGTGTATGCATCAACTCATCTGCAAAATATGGCTAGTAGAAAGCATGCCCGACGATTGGAATCTCAGTGTCCTTTGTCCTGTATTGAAGAAAGGTGACCCGACAATCTGCGCTAACTACCGGGGAATCAGTCTTCTTGCCATCTCTTACAAGGTCCTGTCGACTGTACTGTGTGAAAGACTTAAGCCATTTGCCAACACACTGATTGGGCCTTATCAGTGCGGCTTTAGACCTGGTAAGTCCACCATAGACCAGATCTTCACACTACGTCAAATCCTGGAAAAAACCCACGAAAAACAGATCGATACCCATCATCTCTTTATCGATTTTAAAGCAGCTTTCGATAGCCCGATACGGGATTGCCTGTATGCCACCATGTCTGAGTTCGGTATACCTGCGAAGCTGGTGCGGCTTTGCAGAATGACGTTGAGCAACACAGCCAGCTCCGTCAGAGTAGGAAGGGACCTCTCCGAACCATTTGATACCGAACGAGGTTTCAGACAGGGCGATCCATTATCCTGCAACCTCTTCAACTTTGTGATGGAAGGGGTGTTGCGAAGAGCCAGTGTACATCGTAATGGCACTATTTTCTACAAAAGTGTCCAGCTCCTTGCATATGCCGATGATATTGATATCATTGGACGTTGTAAGCGAGATGTTACTGCTGCGTTCTCTGCTATCGAAAAAGAGTCAGCGAAAGTGGGTTTGACGGTGAACGAGGGCAAAACAAAGTATATGCTGTCCACAAACAGGGAGACGCGGCGTATTGGATCCTTTGTTACTGCGAACAACTATACTTTCGAAGTTGTCAAGGAATTCACCTATCTTGGCACCGCCGTGAACACTCAAAACGATGTCAGCCTGGAGATAAAGCGAAGACTAACTCTTGCTAATAGGTGTTACTATGGTCTCAGTAAGCAATTGAGTAGTAGAGACCTCTCTCGCCCGACAAAACTGACACTCTACAAGACGCTCATCTTACCCGTGCTACTTTACGGCGCAGAAGCATGGGTTGTGTCGCAGACTGATGCAGCCACGCTTGGGGTGTTTGAGAGAAAAATTCTTCGCAAAATCTTCGGTCCTGTTCACGTCGGCGACGACTACCGTATTCGAATGAACCACGAACTGTACGAGCTCTACGCTGACATTGACATAGTCAAGCGCATCACTATTCAACGTCTGCGCTGGCTGGGACATGTTGTGCGTATGGACGAAGAAGCTCCGGCGAAAAAGGTGTTTGATGCGGAAGCCGCTGGGCGACGACGAAGAGGAAGACCATGCCTCCGATGGAAAGACCAAGCCGAGGAAACCCTATCCACGCTTGGTGTGAATGATTGGAGAAGGCGTGCGCAAAGCAGAGGCGCCTGGAGAGAGCTTTTGAGGTCGGCCGTAACCCGGTAACGGGTTGTTATGGCCACCCAAGTAAGTAAGTAATCTAAAGTTAAACACGAAAAAGTGCAATTTTTTGCGTCGCGAAGTGGTTTATTTAGGACATAAATGTTCAGAACATGGAGCCCTACCAGATCCAGATAAGGTGAAATATGTACAAAACATACCAGTGCCTAAAAACAAAAAAGATGTACAGGCATTTCTAGGTCTGGTGAATTATTACCGCAAATTCATTAAGGACACGGCACGACTAGCATTGCCAATAAACAAGTTATTGAGAAAAGATGCAAAGTTCATTTGGTCAAATGAGTGCCAAAAATCCTTTGAGGACTTAAAAAAGGCGATAATGTCACCTCCTGTCATGCAATTTGAAACAATAGTTTATGCATAAAATTTATATAAAGGGTGTGCGAAATAAATTTGACACACAAAAATTAGCGAGTGTTAATAACCAATTGCTTGTTTTTTTTTTTTTCTTCTAGGAACAAAATGAAAAGAACAATAATGTTGTTTTTCCTTTTCGGAGCCATGATGGTTATATAAAAAATAATTGATGTAACAAACATCAACGAAAACAACGGATATATCGCATTGAAAATAGAAAAGACTCAAGTAATTGTGAGATATCATAAAGCCTTACATATAATTAACGTTACAGAGTTCGAAAATAACCAGAAAGATTTAGAGAAAACTATAGAAACTCTAAAGACTCTGGTTAAGCCAGGGGATGCGTCATTTTTGACTTTAGAGCACAATTTTAAACTCTTAGAATCAAAAATTAAAAGTTTAAAGCCACATATGAGAAAAACAAGGGGATTGATGAATATCCTAGGTCAAGGCCTAAAAGTAATAGCTGGGACAATGGACAGCGAGGATAAACTCTTTATTAAAGAACACATCAAAACCCTAGAGGAACAAAATCATGAACTTATAGAGGAATCTAATAAACAGATTACTATAAACTCTCATATTACGGAGCAAATTAAAAACATCTCAAGGCATATTAATACACAACAAAAAATTATGACGAATAAATTATATGGCTTTACAGAAAAAATATTAAACAATACCATAGATCTCCAAAATGACATAGATATAATGAGAGAAATTTTTCAAATTAACTTCGACATTACACTTTTCAGGAATCATATAGATGATATACAACAAGTAATTTTGGCGAGTAGGTTAAACATACTATCAAAAAATATTTTATCAGATAATGAAATGAACTTAATAACGAATGTGGAACAATTAGGAGATATTAAGATCACTGTAGCTTACTATGTCAACCAGATTATAATTGTGATATTCATCCCATACTATTCAGACAAAATGTTCTGTAAAATGCATATAGAACCAGTTCCGAACATAGACAATAAAGCTATTATTTTAACGGGGAACAATTATCTAATGGATAATGATGGGAAAGTGTTTGAATACTCAGGTAAAGATAACCTAAAAAGTAATTTAATTGAAATTAGAGATGTTTGTCTGCGAAACATTACAATGTCAAAAGATGCAGTATGTCCAATGAGGGTAAGCAACGAAACTGAAATAAAAGAAATTGAGCAAGGACTCCTAATAGTCAAGAACATTGGAAACTTAAAACTCACGCAAAACTGTAACAAAATTGACTTACGCTTGTTTCGAAACAGTTTAATAAAATTTGAAAATTGTAGAGTAACTATAAATAACACGACTTTTGTAAACAGTGTAACTAGAACTGAGGATAGAATAATGTTACCAATATACAATGTTAACATTACGGAGAGAAAACCAATTAAACAAATAGAGTTAAAAGAAATTAGATTATCTAATATAGAAAATGATCGTAAAGTAATTACAGAATTCAGTAATCAGAAAAACGAAGATTTTTCAAGTATAGGGAAGATAATCCTAGGTTGCAACATTATTTTGCTCGGCAGTTCTTTAATTTTTATATATATGTATAGGAAGGCAAGAGCAAAATCACGAAATCTGAGAACATCAGCAGATTCAAGGACTACCCAAATGAAGGTGGTATTCCCAAACGAAATTGCACAGGCATAAATAAAATTGTATCTCATTGTAAAACCCTGTAAGCACATTTGCTTACTCCAAATAGATAAAATTCAAACATGCAATTAGGAAACACAACAGCCGCTGTTAGAACGTATGTACGTGACTAAATATGCAGCGTATTCAAGAAATAATTCAGTGGACTAAATTGTCAAAATTTTGAGCGATGATTAACATGCTGATCTTCGCTAAATTACATAATGGAAGGTCATATTAGATCATGTGGACAACTAAAGACATGACGAAAATTGCAAGCCATGCGAAATATATATTTGCACGCATACAAAAAATGCATATACATATGTATATAAAATAAACTTTGGTTTCAAATTAGAAAGAAACTAAATTTATAAACTAATGATAGGATAAAAATAAAACGGAGTAAATGCCGTATACGTATATATTTTTATGCATTATAAGTAAATGCAAAAACATATATATCATTTACAATTAATTAAAGGAATAAATAAGATATTCACTGATAAAGTGATTTGTACGTAATAAATTATGTTAAATTAAAGAATAGATTTTGATCTTGTTTTAACAAATCAGTAAAAAATTTTTGCACAAAAATATGTAATAGACAGTTTCATTATTATCATGATCCTATTCTGTAGCAGTATAGCAGTAGACGAGGTAGATACGTTGGATGTCAAGTATAAATTATTGATTCAAGGGGACGAGTACCGCATCCTGACTATTTGCTTAGTAACCTAAATCAACATGAGCAATCATATCACTGGGAAGACGCACAATAAACTTTGTAAAGTTAAGCTGAGGGATATTTCATGCCACATAAGTGAAATATCCATCGATGATGACAAATTAAGTGGTTGCCAATCTTTACCGGAGACAACCAAGCAGAAGGAAGGAAGGGAGAGGACAATAGCTTTCAAAATAACGCCTCCCTTGTCGAGAGAAAACTGTGGCATAAGCCAGATCAACTAAAATCCGAATTGAAGATAGCCACAAATACTGCATGCAACCGACCATATGTTACTTCTAGACATATAAGGCCGATAAAACAGTGACATTTTCCCTGAACTCAGCACACAATTTAACTTTGTGGAGGAGTTAGTCTGATAAACAAAGTATGCCAATTCCAACCAAGGGGGACAAGCTGATGTTAGAGAGCCGATAATCTGGTTACAAAAGCAGATAGAACAGTAGCGTCGCCCCTAGAGTCATCGTTCAACCAAAACAGTCAAATTCATACAAATTATTCGAAGCCAAGATGTTCCGACCAAGGGGGACAAGCGGTGACGGAGAATAATAGGGTCATGAATTAGGTAGGGTTGTTTAGTAAATTATCTTCAAGAAAAATAATAAGTATTTTTATCACATTTTTTATACTTAACACAATAAACCTAAAGTAAAAATAATCAATATTATGAATTAGTAAAAGAAAAAGAGAAAAAAAAAATAACGCACAATTATGTGGTATTAAGAAAAAATTATTGTTATTTCTTAACCATAATTTTTTCTTATCCCAAGAGGGGAGGAATGTTGTGGGATTTTAACCGCACAATATATGTTATTAACATAAGTAGTATATTTCACATACTTTTAGGATGATGCTTGACATCATTCGTTAACATATTTGGTAGCATTATTATTTTACTATCGGATAATTAATATGATTAAATATCGTTGCGAAAGTGTAGCATACTCGCGGGCTGTTGTCGTTTTGTTGATGATGTGGTTGTTGGGTAAATTCTGTTTGCTAAGCAGAAACAAGAATGACCACGTTGTGCACCTAAATAGGTAAATTCTGTTTGCTAAGCAGAAACAAGAAAGATCACGTCGTGCATTTAAAAGCACGTACTTCAACAAAACTCCAAGTAAAAGCCATATTGTGCAACCGGATTTCCGGTCATTGATTTTTGCAAGCCAATTTTCACACGGTATGTAGAATAAGTGTTTTTGTTATTGTAGTTACCTTGAAATATTTTAGTACGTAATTATTGTTGTAATTTTTATTTTTCGAAGTGTTAAGGTATTTAAGTTTTTAAATAAACTTTAGTTGATTTCTTGACTTGCAAAGTGAAACACCAGTTTTTTATTTTAAAGTGAATTAGATTGGAGACGGCTACTACCACTAAGTAAGTAAAGCCCTCACGACAGTAATTCCTAAAATTCTACTTGCAGGTGCAGTTTCAACCAGTAACAAAGTGTTATCCCTCGCAAGGATAAAAACTTGATACAAAATTGTAGACGGTAGTATTCAGCAAAGTGTTAACTAAGGGGTTAACTACTTGCACAGCATCCTCTTGCTACAAGACAAACATGACAAAGACAACAAATGGAACAATTTAACCTGGTAATTGGTGACATATGTTTCGGCTATTACCACATATATACACACATTCATATTGTTACGAAATTTCTGTCTCTTTGACGATAATTTCGATCTCTTACACTTTTCTGAGTTCGATCACTGGATTGTGTAACAATTAAAAACACACAAACTTATTTAGTTATAAAATGGTTTATTTAAATCACAATAGTTAGTTTTTACACGGTACAATTGTTTATCTCATTAACATTCAAATTCTAACATTAATTTAACACTGTATAGAATACTGTTTTACTTTACTACGGATCACACTGTATTCACTTTATTGCTTAAATTCAAGTGTTCTGCTTCACTGTTAAAATGCAACTGAGTCACTCAACTCAGATGACAACCCTAATATACTGCAGTCTTCACTCTCTCGAATAATCCAGTACCTTCTAATTGGCGTGTAATCTACCATTATCCATAATTTACCAGTACTTTCTAAACGGCATATCGACGTTGAGTTCACAATTATCCAGAATGTTGCTATTATGCTAGATGGCGTTGTACGACGGCGATAATTTCTCTCGGTTGTCGACTTTGATAGTGTACTGCAGCGTCTTTTCGGTTTATTATTTTTAGTACACAAACTGCACTTTGCCGCTAGATGGTGTAACAGTATTTATACAGCCAGTGATGCTAGCTAGTATCGTTTAGTTTTCTCTTGTTGGTTTTTATTTCGAGAATTTTCTGGCGTAAACCAAATTTCGCTACACTGCCCTCCGCTTAAACTTGTTCGTCCCGAACAAGAGTCTCTCCGTCCCTAGTATAAGGTGCCAGCCTTTTGATGTGGACTACCTTTAATTTACTTTTGTTCCCGGGGTATTTTTGGATTCGATACACAACATCATTTATCCTTGTGACGATCCGGTAAGGTCCCTCCCAATGAGTCTGTAATTTAGGAGACAAGCCTCGTTTTCGTTGTGGGTTATGTAGCAGCACTAGTTGACTTTCTTTGAACCCTTCAGTACTAGCCAATTCAGTACGTCTCCTGATAAGCTCGTGTATATCTGCTAATTCTTCTCTTTTCCGCGACATGTAATCGTCAGCATGGGTCGTTTCTAGGACAACGCTTACTCCGTACTTAAAATCTGCTGGAAGCCTTAAGTCCGTACCAAAAATGGCTTTTGCTGGCGTGACTCTAGTGGTATCGTGTATTGACGACCGATAAGCCATCAGAAACATTGGTAGATGCTCATCCCAATCTTTTTGTCCTTTATCGACAACCTTTTTTAAATGCTCCTCTAGAGTACGGTTGAACCTTTCGACCATGCCATCGGACTGAGGATGCAAGGCTGTGGTACGTGTCTTCTGAATTCCAAGCATGTCACAAACCTCCTTAAGAAGTGTCGACTCAATATTTCGTCCTTGGTCGAAATACAACTCAAGTGGAGCTCCATATCGGCAAATCCAATTTTTGATGAAAATGTCTGCCACTGTTTTTGCTTCTTGATTGGGAATGGGATATACTTCTGGCCACTTACTGAAATAATCAATTACCACAAGGATGTATTTATTTCCTGCTATCCTCTCAAAGGGAGCTCCAACGTTATACTGATGCATTTTTCCCCGAGTGCGTTGCCTTGGTCCTTTAGCAATTGCACATTGGTCACAACGGCGGATCCAGTCAGCAACTGATTCTTGGCATCCTACCCAATAAAACCGTTTCTATATTTTCTCTGTGGTTTTCGTTATGCCCAGATGTCCACCACTCGATCCATTGTGATAATCCTCGATTATTTCCTTAAATTTGGCCTTTGGAATAACCAGCAGTTTTGAGCGAGTTTTACCATTCTCACTTTCCCAGATTCGGTAGAGACAACCATCATGCAACTCCAAACTTTGCCATTGCGCCCAGTACGCTTTACAGATTTGGCTTTCATTTGAAATTTCTTGCCACGCCGGTTTCCTACCCAGCTCCTTTTACTTAATTATAGTTGCCAAATCTGTATCACTGCGCTGGTCCCGTTTAACCTCCTCTTTTGTCCACTTTTCTTCAGGCAAAACGTTCAAAAGGCGCACATCAATTGTTCCAGCTTTATTTTCCGTTCGCGAACAATGACCGCATTCTATTTTACAAGGACGACGGAAAAGTGCATCCGCATTTCCATGCTGGCTCCCTTTGCGATGCTCTATGGTGAAATCATAGCTCTGCAAGCGTTCTATTCACCGTGCGATTTGACCTTCAGGATCCTTGAATTGAAGTAGCCACCTTAATGCCACATGGTCTGTCCTCAGGAGAAAGTGCTGTCCATATAAGTACTTATGGAAGTGTTTCACGCATTCCATTACTGCCAGTAACTCTCTCCGAGTTACGCAATAATTCCTCTCAGGTTTCGACAGAATTTTGCTGAAATATGCGACGACTTTTTCTTGTCCATTGATGATTTGGGACAAAACTCCTCCAATACCATGGCCACTCGCATCGGTGTCCAATACAAATTCTTTGCCGGGTATTGGGTACGCGAGTATTGGCGCTGTAGACATTAATTCTTTCAGCTTTTGGAATGCAGTTTCCTGTGCACCACTCCATTCGAATTTCTGATTTTTCTGTGTCAGCTCATGTAGACTGCCTGCAACATTTGCGAAACCAGGAACAAAGCGTCTGTAATAAGTGCATAGACCCAGAAAACTTCGCAACTCATGAAGATTAGATGGTCGTGGCCAATTTTTCACAGCTTTTATTTTATCTTCATCTGTCTGTATTCCTTCTGACGTAACCTTGTGCCCCAGATATTTCACTTCACGCTTGAAAAGTAAGCACTTTTTCGCACTTAATTTTAGTCCAGCTGCCTCCAAGCGCTCAAACACTTCCTCCAGATTTTTCAAGTGGTCATCAAAATCTTTACCCATGATGATTATGTCATCGAGATACACTAGACAAGTCTTCCAATGTAGTCCTTTGAGAACTCGTTCCATTAACCGCTCAAACGTAGCTGGAGCATTACAAAGACCAAACGGCATGACGTTGAACTGCCATAGACCATTCCCAATACTAAAGGCAGTTTTCTCCTTGTCTTTTTCATCTATTTCCACCTGCCAATATCCACTTTGTAAGTCCAGGGTGGAAAACCATGTTGCTCCAGATAACGTATCCAGTGTATCATTGATTCTGGGTAACGGGTAGCTGTCTTTTTTGGTGACTTCATTCAATTTTCTGTAATCCACACAGAATCGCATACTTCCATCCTTTTTCTTGACAAGTACGACCGGTGAACTCCATGGGCTTTCTGATGGTGCAATGACATTTTCTCGCGCCATATCCTCTATAAGGCCCGTAATTTCTTCTCTCTTAGCGAGTGCTAGCCTCCTTGGAAGTTGAGGAATTGGCTGAAAATCACCTGTATCAATGCGATGTTTGACAACTGATGTTCGGCCATTATTTTCTCCTTTGGACGCAAATATCCGCCAATGCTTTTGCAGAAACCTTGTAACGAACCTTTCCACCAGGGTCTTGGCTCGACGGTGTCCAAGGTTCGTGTACAAAAATTTATATTTTGCAGGTGGCTAACAAAGGTCTTTTTCGGGAGTATAATAAAAACGTTTGCGTGTTTTAGTTTCAAAAGAATCCACTTTATTTCAATAGTCTTAATAATATAAATTCACCGGTGTATAAATTAACATTTAGCAAGAAAGAAATGATACGTTCAAAATACGTATTTTTCCTAGATTTTGCCTAGATTTTCCGTTGCTCCGTTTCCGCTGAGGTTTCTTGCTGGGCCATCAACGTCTTTTTGTATCTACGACGGCCTATTCTTTCGACGGCGGCGCTTTATTATTGCATACAAGTACAACGCAAAGGCGACTTGCACTTGCATACGTTAATTCAACGTACCCGCTGACCTATTTTCTAGACGATGGCGTCTTACTACGGCGCACAAATACCACGCAAAGGCGACAGTATACTTGCTCGACGGATGCGCTGACTGTGACGGCCTACTCTCGTGACGGTGCTTTGCTAATGTATACAAGCGCAACGCAAAGGTGACTTGCCCTTGTATACGTTAACCCAACGTATCCGTCGACCTACTCTCTCGACGGTGGCGTCTTACTCCGGTGCACAAGTACCACGCAAAGGCGACAGTATACTTGCTCGACGGATGCGCTGACTGTGACGGCCTACTCTCGTGACGGTGCTTTGCTACTGTATACAAGCGCAACGCAAAGGCAACTTGCCCTTTAACCCAACGTATCCGTCGACCTATTCTCTCGACGGTGTTTCGCTACTGCATACAAGTACAACGCAAAGGCGACTTGTACTTGCATACGTTAACCCAACGTACTCTTCGGCCTACTCTCTCGACGGCGGCGCACAAGTACCACGCAAAGGCGACGATACACTTGTGTGACCGCGGCTATCTGATTGAATGGAGAACCCAAGCACCACGCAAGAGCGACTTGCACTTGTGTCCTAAATTCACTGCTGAAACCTAAGAAAGAATTTATGGATTAGTATTTAAGGTTCTTACTACTGCTGCTAAGATGATGGTGAACTCTCGCTGCTGTGGTCCTCCGAAGAATTAAAAATCTTAGTTGCGATCTGTCGCAAGTAACCTTTTTGCCTGTAGCTTTTTTCTGTAATGAAGCTTTAACAGCTGTTCGCTGAACTTTTCCATAACAGCTTTCTGATATGAAGCTTTAACAGCTGTTCGCTGAACTTTTCAATAACAGCTTGTCGAGCAGAGGTACCGCATGCTGATTCTTTTTATGTCAGTTTGACTTATGTGTACTATGACTTATGTTGTACCTAACTAATCTTATTTTTATTAATTAGTCTACGCTTAGGTTGTTATTTTTTTTCTTTTGTAGCTTTGTAATTTATTATGAAAATGGAAATAAATGATTTCAAATACTTTTGTGTTCAATGATAGGCGAATATATAAATAATAAAAATAAAAGTCTCGTTATTGGTGCGTTTCGATGCGCTGTTTGTGACAGTTGTGGGTGGAAACGAGTCTTCGATGACTTCCATCCTCACAATTCCCTCTTACTCCCGGGGAGAGAATGAACGGACCAGCACCAGCCCGCTACGAAGGCACCGCAGCCTAAAGTGTTGGTCTCTTATCTCGCACAGATGCCCAAAATATTTCCCCATGGGAAATCTGTCCACCTTCCGTCGTATCTCTTCGATTGTGGCACTATCTAGTGAGCTTAGATCGGCTCCGGCCAGGCGGTCCATCGGTGGTGTCGTTGGAACTGGCAGCCCAGGTAGTTCTTGGATGCTCTGCTCTTGCTGTAGAGTATTTTTGGCGAATTCCTCCTGCGTCGCATTGCCTCGGTGATCCTGCCGATGAGGTGTCCTCACTGTCGGAGGTTGAGCTACTGTCACTGTCCTCGCTACTGCTGCTGGAGCTGGTGGTGTCAGAGTCGGTGTCGGTGTCACCTGGGTTTCGCTTCGCACTGGTATCACTGACGTTGTCAACGGGTTGGGCTGGCACCACATTCGGCTCTTTGCCCTGGGCGTTGTCACCAATGCGCTTGGGTGTTTTGCTCTGGCAAGGGTTATGGCTCCTGCTGTTGGTGGCTTGGTTTTTTCGTGTCCGAGCGTGGGGGCACCTTCGTGGTACATCAACCGACTTTGGCAGCCACATTGGAACGCGCAGTTGTTTTTTTGGAACCGTCGGGGAACACTTTTCATTCCATCCCATGTTTGGGTTTGGTGGCGTCCGGGATTTGCGGATTGAGCGCCGATCGTCGCCCAGTTTCTTCTGCGGCTTTGGTGGGGGTGGTTACCTGCAGGCAGTGGTATCGTGGTGGTGTATCTTTGAAGTACTTGGCATCGGCTGGGGAAAGGCGCGCGCGATCCTGACAATGTGTCGCCGATTTCCCTCTATCGCATGGATGGTATGCCCGGTATCAGTTTATTGGTGTACCTCGGGCTCCTGATTGTTCTTTAGGTACTCTCGCTGGCTCCCCTTCTGGTGCATGCCTCTTCCTTGGCGCGTGAGCCACCCCACGTGCTCGTTGCCCAACGTCTGGATGCGCGGCCTTCGGGCGTCTTCTTTCTTCATCCGCTGCCTGAATCGAGGGAATTCCTCCCTGGTTGGAGGGCGACTTCGTCTTTTTTCGGCAGCCGGTATCCTGTACGGCCGAGAGATTTCTTCCTCGAAGTTGCGTCTGGATGGATGTGCCATGTCTATTTTTTTGTTTCCTTGTTAGGTTGCGACTAAAATTTAGAAAAAAAAAGGAATTAGCTTTTGGGTAGGAACGGAGGTTTATGATTAAATATATTTATCTTTTTTTTTATAGAACGAATGGTTTAATTTCGCTCAGGTTTGCAGTGCGGATAATTTTGGCTCCAACTCCTTTTAGGTTACATTTTACCGGGGAAGTGAAGCTTGCAACAGTGTAAGGGCCCGAGTATTTCGGTGCGAGTTTGGCGGCAAAACTATCAATGGCTTTGGACAGTGGGTGCTGTTTTACCAGCAGCAGGTCACCGACTTTGGGTCTCCACTGTTGACGTCTCAAGTTGTAGTGTCTTGCTTGGTATTGTGCTGCTTTGGACAGATTATGTTTGACAATCTCAAAAATTTCCCGAAGCTGTGTCGCTCTTGACTCCGGCTCCTGGCATGACATGCCGGTACCTTGTGTAACCTCGTTGTACAGGGCTTTTGGTAACCGAGGTTCCCGTCTCTGGGTAAGAAATGCTGGACTATAGCCGGTAGACTCCGATGTACAAGTATTGATGGCTAGCGAGATTTCTGGTAGGTTGTCGTCCCAGATCCAGTGATTATTATTGACCAGCTAAGCCATCATAGTTTTTACTGTCCGGTTTACTTGCTCCGTTGGGTTCTCTTGGGGTGTGTAGGGCGCTGTAAACCGCTGCCGTACCCCAATCTCGTACATGTATTTTTTTACGATTCTGCTCTTAAATTGGGTCCCATTGTCCATAATGAAGGTCTTCGGAGCTCCGTACCTTGCCAGGATCCTTTCTCTGAATGCTTTGACTACCCCTTCCGCAGTTGTCCTCCTAAGTGGTATTAATTCGGTCCACTTTGAAAATTTGTCGACAAAAACGAGTAACACGGTGTTTCCGTGTTTGGATCGTGGTAACGGTCCGATAAAGTCTGCGCTTACAGTCGACCATGGCTCCTCCGGAACTGTTGTCAACATTTCGCCCGCTGGTGCGTGCTGGCTTGCCTTATATCGCTGACAGGAACCACAGCTTCAAACATGGCGACTTATGTCCCGGAACATACCCGGCCAGTAGTACCGGTTGGCTATGCGGGCGATGGTTTTCCGGATTCCCAGATGGCCCACGCTCGGGCTGTCATGATTCTCTTCCATCACACGTTTTCAGAGCGGGGTCGCTACGCAAAGCTTCCATTGCGCACAATCTTCATCACTTGGATGGCGGTAGATGACGGTATAGCTGCCCCTCCATTTCGGAGAAGTCTGGGTATTTTCCGGGTGCAGCATGGACTTCGGCCTTCCTTCTCCTCAACCAAGCACAAGTTTCGTCGTCTTTACTATTCACTACTGCCATCTGGATAATTTCCCTGGGTTGTCTAGACAATGCGTCGGCTACTACGTTATTTTTTCCCTTCCTGTATTGTATGGAGAACTGATACTGCTGGAGCTCCAGGGCTCAACGAGCTACTCGTCCAGTGGGGCTCTCGATTGAATTCAACCACTTGAGTGAAAGATGATACGTGACAACAATGAATTTATACTATTCCAGGTAGGGCCGCATCTTCCTGATTCCCCATACAATCGCTAGACATTACTTCTCTGTTGGCGAGTAATTTTTCTCCGCTTTGTTAAGGCTTCGGCTAGCGTAGGCGATCACGCGTTCTTCTCCTTCCATGACTTGGGTTAAGACCGCTCCTAGGCCTAAATCACTGGCGTCGGTCTGCAGGACATTAGTCCGGTTGAAATCTGGGCATGTCAGTATAGGCACCTCTGTTAGCTTTTCCTTCATTGTCTCGAAGGCCCGCTGATGGTCATCGCCCCATCTCCAATGTTTACCCTTTTTTAATAAGGCCGTCAATGGCTGCACTAATGCCGCGAAATCTGGCACGAATCGCCTGTACCATGACGCAACGCCTAAAAACCGTCGCACTCCTCTGATGTTTTCTGGTGCTGCCAAATCCTTAATAGCTGCAACCTTCTCTGGATCAGTTTGAATGCCCTCGCTGCCGACGACGTGCCCCAAGTATTTTATTTTGGTCCTGAAAAACTCACATTTTTCAGGATTTATCCTTAGATTGGCTGCTCGTAGCCGTCGGAACACCTCCCGCAAGTTCTGTATATGTTCCTCCAAGGTGGAACCGGTGACGACTTTGTCATCCAAATAGGCGAAGGCATACGGCTCCATTTCTGCCCCGATGACTCGATCTAAAGCAAGCTGGAAAGTTGCGGGCGCCGAATGAAGTTCAAATGGCATGACCTTCCATTGGTAAAGGCCACGGCCTGGAACGGTAAATGCCGTAAATTGTTTACTATCGGCCTCCATCGGAATTCGCCAGTAGCCGTCTTTCAAGTCCAGACTACTGATGAATCTGGCGTTTCGTAGCCGGTCCAAAATATGCGTAATCCTGGGCAGGGGGTACGCATCCAGCACTGACCTGGCGTTGAGTTGTCGATAGTCTATACAGAGTCGCCAGGCACCCGTTTCCTTCCGAACTAAGACAAGCGGTGCGCTATATGGACTGCGAAATGGTTCGATGCATCCTTTTTCTAGCAGCTTATTAATTTCCTCATCGATGATTGCTTGCATGGCAGGGTTTCGCGGTATATACCTCTGCTTAATCGGTCGATCGTCCGCCATGATTATCACCTGTTTGGTGATATGAGTAACTCCTTGTAACCTATTAAATTTCGGAATTTCTTCTATTAAAAATTGATTTGTTACCTCTTCTGAGCAGGATTTCTGTTCTGCTGTTGGCTCTGCCGATACTGTGGATGAGAGCTCTGCCAGTAATGTAGATGTGGGCTCTGCCGATGATGGCTCTGCCGCTGGGTTCTCTGTCGTGATGGTTGGTGAAGCCTCTGCTGTGTTGACTGGTGGTGGCTCTGCCGCTGAGTTTTCTGCTGTGATGGCTAGTGAAGGCTCTCCCGTGATGACTGGTGGCGGTTCTGCCGCTGGATCCTCTGCTGTGGTGGTTAGTGAAGGCTCTGCCGTGATTCTCTTGACTGTACATTTTATGAGTGATTTCTTCCTCCTTATTGACCAACAATAAAAACAATAATAAAACACAAAAAGTTAAACTAAAATGTTGTTATTTTATTTTTGACAAAAAGTATGCATTTCGGTCTCATAACTGTGAGACCACCATCAGCATGAAAACGCGAGATCGCTAAAATATGAGAAACAAAATATAAGTACAATGACCCAAACGAAAAAGACAAACAATAAAAACTAAATTATTATGTACAACAATTGTAAAAAGAAAAAGAGATTAAATAATTCTTATTTTGCCAATTGAAAAAGAGGCGACTCAATATTTGGCTTGTCAATATTAAGTTTTTACTTATAGAAATATAAATAGATTCATATGCATCTAATTTTGATGCATTTGATACATTTTTAATTAATTTATAATTATCATCTATTGGACTCATTGTGTGTGGTTCGTTGTGTTGCGGATCATATGCATGGGCAGCCACTGCTTTATTTACCTCTTTGTTTTTTATACATCTACCATGCTCTCGTATACGAAGTTTTACAGCCCGTCTCGTTTGTCCAATGTATTTGTATTTGCAAATTGGGCAAATGATGACGTATATACCGCTTTTTTCTCCCACAGTCCTCTGGTCTTTCGTAGGGATTAACGCCGAAAGTAATTTATTGGAATTGGTATATACAATTCACATATTGAATTTTTTAAAACAGAGCAGCAAGTGATTTGTTATGCTCGGGAAAAAGGTCATGCTAACATATCGTTCGTTGCTTGAAGCCATGGTTTGGTTTTTGCGAAAACAGAGTAGAGCAATTATTTTTCTTTATTTTATTTGCATGTTTTTTTTATTAGTGCATCGAGAGATTTTTTGAAACCGTTTACTTTTGCTAAATGCACTATATGATCATATTCGCTCTTGTAATCAGCAACAGAAAGCGGCAAACGACATAAGCGATGAACCATAGAATGAAACGAAGCTGTTTTATTTTGAAAGGAACAAAAGGCATCAATGGTTATCAACCGTGCTCCCATTTTCGGAAACGCAAAAATATTGCGATTTACTTTTCAAATCGCAAATGTACGTGCTCCGATATTCGTAAATCACAAAATTTTTCCGGTTTCAAATCGGTTGCTGTTTAGTCCGTGAAATGAAAAGTAAATTGCCATTTTCGTATAAGTAAAGAACTGACTAAAATCAAAATTATTTTTATGTTCTTCTGTAATGTCTTAAAATAATTTTGGCGTACTCAAAAATCAAATTCAGATTTATTTGATTCTTTAAATAAGTATTTACTGGCTACACCTCAATTTTTAATGTTGAAAATTTTTTCAAAACAACAATAAGTTGCGATTTGCTTTTGAGTGACAAGTGAAATGAAATGAAATGAATTGAAACTAGCGATATGTCTGACAGAGTTGCCTTTGTGCCCTTGTCCACTCGGAATGATTTTATGAACCTACAAAATACGTTGTTAATAAACAGCCCACTTTAGGCCTATAATTGCAACTCACATTTCGTCTGACATGTTAAATGCATTTGCCTTCGACCGTAGATGCTTCATTCTTCTTAATTCAAGAAGTTTCTGTATTCTTTTTGCTTCAAAACAAGCAATTGAAAAAATAAATGGCATTTTTTGATTCTTTTAAATTTATTTAAACAACCAGAACAGCTGTTTTATCTTGCCAAAAACAAAGTCAAAATAAAACATATCGATAACTAAAATTTACGAATTTCGGAGCACCAAAAAATTAAATCGTACGATTTGTATAAAAACGCAAATCGCAAAATTAAGTGTAAATGGGAGCACGGCTGTATGTATCTATCCGTGGTAGTTGATTTTCGATAAACAGTAAACTGAATTTTTCTACCAATGCGTTTGATACATAGATCTAAAAATGGTAATGTATGGTCAGTATCTTTTTCCACTTCATATGTAAATTTTATGCTGTCGTATCGAGTATTGAGGGTATTTAAAACAAAGTTAACTTTCGATTTTTTTACAACTGCAAAAGTGTCATCAACATATTTCCACCAAATGCGTGGCATCATTCTTTAAAACTCTTTCTAGTTTACTCATAAAAGCTTCTGCAACCTTGACTGTGTTTGTTTGTTGAGTGTGGGGGTGGTCTACGTGTTGGGTTTTTCGAATTTTCTGCTGCCGTGTATTTTCTTGATGGCCCTGTGGTTGCTCGGAATCGGGTTCAGTGCCTTGAATTTTGGAATGATGCCTTTTGTTGCGTATCGAGCTGACCATACACCTTTCGGGTTGGCGTGGTGCATCTGCTCCGATTGGAATAGTTTCGCCCCTGATATTTAGTGTGGCACCGCACCGCGTGAGGAAATTCAACCCTAGTACGACGTCTTCAGTAGCATCTGGCATGATAACAAACAAGAACTTTGTCTTCAGGTCTCTAAATTCTAATTCGGCTTCTATCGCGTATTCAAGTGGCCTAGTTAAACCATCTGCTAACGCTACCTCGCCACCATATAGTGATCTCTCAGCATGGTGGCCCAATTCCTCAGCGAATGCTTCCGGAACGAAGCTAATGGTTGCCCCTGTGTCGATAGTAGCAGCTATGTTTCTTTTACCAATGAGGACGTTGGCGAAAACTCGACTGCAGAGGCTCTGAGGTTGATATTGTTTTAGGGTTGTCGAGGGGGATCTTCTGGAGTACTCGCCCCCCTCGAGCTGGGTGGCCTCCGTCGTCGTTTCCCGGTGGGCGGCAGCAGGCTATGGAACGAGTCCCGACTTTGCCACAGATCCAACAAAATAACCGCTGTGGATTTTGACAATTCGAGGCAAAATGCCCCTCTTGGCCGCATCGTCGGCAAGCGGTTCGCGCATTGACTCTTTCTTCACTTCGAGTTGGGCCTACCATGCGATATTGTTCGGTGCGAGTTCTAGTCGCCACCGGTCGCTCGGGCTCTCGTTGTTGTATCCCCTCCAGATCTTCTGCTAAGTGGATTAGGTCCTCCAGGGTCGAAAAATCTTTACGCTTGATATACCATTGGTACTCCGGCCGACAATTTCTAAAAATTCGCTCCAACCGTTGTTCTTCGGTAAAATTCGCGTGCCTCATCATTGTTTGTAGTGCTAGCAAAAATTCCTTGAATTTCTCCCGTGGTTGTTGGCAACGCTTCCTAATTTCGTCATCTAACGTTTCGAAGTACCGTGGGGGAAGAAAGAAATTCAGGAAATTTTCTTTGTACTTGCTCCAGGAGGTTCCTTGTCGGTGATTGTTCCGATACCACGCTAAAGCCTTGTCTTTCAATAATTCCGGCATCGCCCGGAAGGTGGTCCGTGGTTACTCCATAAGCTGCGGCCAGCTCTTCTACCCTTTCTGTGAAGGCTAATGGTTCCTTGACTCCGTCGTATTTTAGGGCCCACTTCCGAACTTGTTCCATTATGATGGGGTTGTAGGGGCCGATTCCATCATTTGGTGAACTAGGCACTTGGGTTGAAAACCGATAGGTGATTTCACGGGCTGCCCTGGTCCAGCGGTTGAAACTATTTGTTCCCCAATAGTATCTGATTTGGTGTGGGGCTCAGCTCTGTCGTCTGTGAATGACGATTCTTCCATGCCATCTGCCTGTAATTTCTTCTGTGGAGGGCAGGGTGACAGAGGTCTCTTGTGACGAGTCTGAAGCTCGAGCAAGTGTTGCTCCACTTCTGGTGTATGATCTTCTGCCATAAAAACTTTGAACCTCTTCCTTAGCTCGTTCACGGTTCCCGTTACGTCGAGGCCGAATTCTTCACCATACGCAACCAACTCCTCCTTCTTAAGGCTATGACACCACGACACGCTCAACATATTTTTTTCCGATTGTCTAATTTACTCCTAACACTAATATTTTTTTTTATGTCGACGGATTTCGTTGGATTGAGTTTTGTTTTATTTTTTTTTTTTTTTCCACTGATGGGATTTGTATACACTGTATGTTTCACTGGAGATGCTGTGTGGTGATGGCTGCTATGCTGCTACGCTAATGGCCTGTAGAATTTTATATGGATAAATATTTATATTTATCTTCATTAGTGGTTATTTGCAATTACTGTAAAGTTTTTAATTTTCCCCTTTTTGAGGAATCGTGTATTCTCTTTGATATATGTATATGCTATTGTCCTAAACTGAATTTGTAAAACACATAAAAGAAACTCCAGGCCTCGTTTTTATTGATTTTTATATGTTTAGCCTGGGTCCCTGCTCGGGCGCCATTGTAACGAACCTTTCTGCCAGGGTCTTGGCTCGACGGTGTTCAAGGTTCGTGTACAAAAATTTATATTTTGCAGGTGGCTAACAAAGGTCTTTTCCGGGAGTTTAATAAAAACGTTTGCGTGTTTGAGTTTCAAAAGAATCCACTTTATTTCAATAGTCTTAATAATATAAATTCACCGGTGTATAAATTAACATTTAGCAAGAAAGAAATGATACGTTCAAAATACTTATTTTTCCTAGATTTTGCCTAGATTTGCCGTTGCCCCGTTTCCGCTGAGGTTCCTTGCTGGGCCAGCAACGTCTTATTGTACCTACGACGGCGGCGCTTTATTATTGCATGCAAGTAACACGGAAAGGCGACTTGCACTTGTATACGTTAATTCAGTGTACCCGCTGACAGTGATTGCATTTAGGTTTTGTGGAAATGTACTAAAACGAGACTTCAAATGTACTTTTTAGAGGCCGAATGTACTTTTTTGGAATTTTAGTCTTTTTTGTCATATTTAAGAAAAATTTGTAAGAATTTTGGCATTTCATTAAAAAAAAATGGTCATCACTTCTGGGTGAATACTGAACTGTGTAATTTCTATATTTTACTAGAAAAAAAAACCAAAGGTCATTATTTTTGGTTATGGAAACATGAGCAGTGCCTCATTCCTTAATATAATTACAAAAAATAGACCTTCTAGTCATTCTAGGCTTATTTGTAACATAAATATGTTCTGATTCAATCGAACAATAACTCTTCAGTATCACAATAAAACTTCATTCAAATTTGATTCGGAAGGATTTCAAAATTTATTTCAAATTACTCCGAAGTGTTGCCAGCTACTGCAATGTTGTGGTTTCATTCAATTGATTTAAAAAAAAAAATGGTCGTACGACTTTTGATCACATATTTTAGCAAAAATTACTAAAAAAAAGGGGCTGCGATCCGCTAGCACCTCATCTGGTGAATTTTTGTGAAAAAAAAATATGCATCTAATAGGTCACGAATTGGTCATAATTGGTCAGTTAGTCCGATTAATTGGTCAGCAAGACTCCATTTTTTAAAAATTTTTTAAAAATTTCAAGGTCATTCGAAGATTTTGGCACCTCATCTGACGAATTTTGGAAAAAAAAAACTGCATCTAATAGGTCACAAATTGGTCATAATTGGTCAGTTAGTCCCATTAATTGGTCAGCAAGAGAACATTTCTTAAAAATATTTTTAAAAATTTCAAGGTCATGTTAATATTTTGGCACCTCATCTGGCGAATTTTGAAATAAAAAAATATGTATCTAATAGTTCACGAATTGGCCATAATTGGTCAGTTAGTCTGATTAATTGGTCAGCAAGAGAAAGTTTTTAAAAATTTTTTGAAATTTCAAGGTCATCTGAAGATTTTGGCACCTCATCTGACGAATTTTGAAATAAAAAAATATGCATCTAATTGGTCACAAATTGGTCAGTTAGTCCGATTAATTGGTCAGCAAGACTCAATTTTTTAAAAATATTTTAAAAATTTCAAGGTCATTCGAAGATTTTGGCACCTCATCTGACGAATTTTGAAATAAAAAAATATGCGTCTAATAGGTCACAAACTGGTCATAATTGGTCAGTTAGTTCGATTAATTGGTCAGTTAGTTCGATTAATTGGTCAGCAGTAGAATATATTTTCAAATTGTTTTAAAAACTTTATGGTCATGGAATTTTGACACCTCATATTAGGACAAAAAAAAGGAAGTTAAGAAATCGATAGGGTTTTTAATGCTGACAATTGGTCAGCAAACATCTAACAAGTGGTCATGCACAGAACATTTTTTAAAAATAAAAATGACTTTTCTATGACACAACGCATGCGTAAACCTCGACTGTTATATCAGGTTGTCATGTAAATCAATAATTTTTTAATTTCTATAATATGTTGTTATGTCTGATGATTTAAAATTGGCCAGCCAAAGCAAAAAATTGGTCAGGCGTATTAAATAAGATATAAATAAAAAATTTCTGCGTATCACGAATGAGATAGTTGTACATATAAGCTAATTTAAATTTTTTTTAAATAATTTATTATTATTATTTCTATCAATTTGAATGCTAAAACAGCTGAGAATAGTTGGACTACAGATTTTAAAACTGCTTTTATTAAAAATTGCTTTTGCTCGTATCTCTTATACATTTCTATTAATCTGCGTTAAATAGTCGATGAAATAAAATGATTTTGATTTTGTTATTATAAGATGGCGTGTCATCATAAAATTTTTTTTTTTTTTTTCACACCAAACTATGCTAGGAACTTTCTCAGACCATATGAAACATTAGAAAAAAAACATTTTTTAAATATTTTAAGTTTAATTGATCTTGATGGAGTCAATTTGACTCTTCTTGAAATTTTACTCTTTCCAAACTATTTTTTGAGTGTGGAAACAGTTTTGTTTGATGGTTTATTCAGGCTGTTACTCCAAATATTGATGCAATAAAACTTATTCACCCTTATTACAGTTGTCGTCGTCGACATGAATAATATTGACTGCGCCTAATTGGCATCGTCGTTGTCAATATCGATAACAATTGACAGCTATTGACATATGTTTGGTATCGGCTAAATAATATTGACGTTGATGTTGAGTAGAAACGACGAGATTTCAGTCGACACAGTTTTAGGCGACGACTAGTGCAAAATTTTGTAAGTTAACCTTAATTTATTTGTTATTTTGAACTTCATTAACATTAAAAAATTAAAAAACCAATGCAAAGCAGTTTGGAACATTAGTTTCAGAACTGGAAAAAGCCCGAGCCTTGCAAAAGGTTTTCACAGAGGAAGTATTCCAGTAAATTTTAAAGGTGATTGCGGTACCATTTCAAAAAAATTGAATGCTTCAGCTTCAGCAATGAGGGATGGTGATGGTTGGCAAAAGGTAATAAACAAAAGTGCATAATAGTTTTCTAAATATTTCAATAATAACTAGTTTAATTTGTAGGTGTGGATGGACCTGAAGTGCAAGACAAAAAAAATTACCCACAACAAGGCTGAGTGTCGTGCAACAGGCGGTGGAGCATTTAAACAATTTATCCTAACTCCACGTCCACTGGAAGACGATGTCGCTAATTTCCAGCAGTTTGAGAAACAGCTCAACCCTGAATGGAGTGGCACCTCTTACAGAAAATTTAAATGGTGAAAATGTTCCACCACCTGTTTTTGAAATTCACATGGACGAGTAGCCTTCAACATAATCGTCTTGTTCAGCCTCTGCAAGAAATGGCAAAAAGATGTAAAGGATTTATCAAGATACCAGCGAAAATTGTGGGAGGTTGATGGAAAAAATTAAAATTAACGCAAAGAGCACAAGAAAGAGAAGAACATTTGTAAATAAATTGAAATTGTAAAATAAATTGAAAATAAAATTATATAATTGACGTAAATAATTCAAATATGACATTTATTTTTTTAAATTATCGATAACTTGTCAACGTCGACACAACTTCCTTAGTAAATACCGATTTAGCATTGACGTGATGTCGATGTCGACGTTGAGAAAGAATTGACAACGACGTCGACGACGCCAACCGTAATAAGGGTGATTATTAACTTTTCAATAAAGAAGTTTTCAGAATATCAAAAATTAAAATAAAGCGATTTAATTGAAATGTAATTATGTTGAATTAAACAATTCTTCTTTTAATGAGAAAAAGACTCAATTAATAATTACATGAATTAAATCATTTGATTATTTCAAGGATTATTTGGAGTGGCCTCGAAGGCTGCTGTCATTCTAAAGTTGCACCTACAGTGGATCAAAGTTATAATGGAACAGCATTAACAAAATAGTTTCTTATTAAATAGTAATTTAACTAGATATTTTTTTACAAATTTCAAATCTATTTTAGAAAGTCTATTTAATAAACATTTATTAACAACAAAATTTTTTTATAAAATCAGCGTTTTTTTTTTTTTAAAAATAACGAAAAATGAAAATGCATGGAATTCTGTCACAAAGTTATAATGGAACATTTTGTGAATAATCCACAAATTCGTCTCGTGTTACCTGCGTTGGGGGTTTCAGATCATTGCCAGTTCGCTCAGGTGTTATTGCGATCTGGCAATGACCTGTGGTGCCGGATGTAGCGCACCTCGTTCCATGTCCTGACCGTGCTGGTACTATGGCTGTAGCGCGGCTATCGCTCGCCGGATGTCGCGGTCCTTGTCAGTCTCATGGAACAGTGGTATTGACAGAAAATTTATCTAAAGTACCAGGCTGTCAAAATCAAAAAAAAACGACTCGAATTCAAAAAAAAAACAAACACTTTGGGGATACCTGCTTTGGCGCCGAAAACCTCTTCAATTCCTTTGATGGACCGATACTCGTTATCGAGTATCGGCCCTGGGCAGCCCTCCCTCAACTGGTGTCGACCAGCTTTCCTGGGTGACCTTTGGCCCGATTTCTATGGTCACCCCCATTAACTTTCTCCACTACCGACCCCCGCCTACCTACACCACATGAACAAAAATCTCTAGTCCTTCATAGTTTGTTAAATTTTTTTTTTTATTATTTATTTATTTTACTCCTTTCTTTAGTTTCTTTTTTTTTTTCATTTAAATCTTCCTTAAATCTTACGTACACAAAATTCACTTATGTTTCGATTTCTTATTTCCTATTCGGCCGATTTCATACCCCTTTTTTTTTATAACAAAATTTATAGAAACTTATAACTCGCTTACAAATAGCTGCTACTCAGCCATGTTTTTCTAACGCTTACTTACTTTAATATAAAAAAATACCAATACGAAATAAAATAAAATACCTGCGACTCCTAGGATCGCTAAGCCACTGCCCTGTTGGTTACACCATACTGTTGTTGTTGTTAACCGCTGCGGTGGTTGATACGTCTTTTTATCTCTTAGAACTTGCTGTAGTTGGTGGCCGCTGGGGTGGTTTCGTGGTCGATGGTGGGGCAATGGTAGGTGGTGCTGTAGGTACTTTGGTGATGATGTTCTGGTGGACGGCGGTATGATCACCCGATGGAGCTGCTTGTCGTGGCACTGAAATTTGTAGTCTCGTGATGATGCCGAGAAACTGGTATTGTGCGTTGGTGATGATGTCCTGGTGGACGGCGGTATGATCACCCGATGGAGCTGCTTGTCGTGGCTCTGAAATTTGTAGTTTCGTGATGATCGGTCAATATTTCGCGCGTTTTTCTTTTTTTTCGCACCGCGTGCACACATTCAAAACTTTTAGATTTTTTTCTTGAAATTCTTTTTTCTTCACTCGACCGCTCGCACTCACTTTCACGTCCAAAATCAAAATCAAAAATCATCTGATTGCCATCCCAACTTTTCCTTTTATAATCTTTTTTGGCGGGAAAAAATTCACCGCTTGTCCCACAAAAAAAATATCGCCTGTTCAGCTGTCATCGTTTTCTTTTATTTTCTTTCTGTCTTTTTGGTTTCACGGTCGTCGTTTAGACTTTACCACGGTGCTCAACGTTTCTGACCAAACTCGCAATCATGTTCGCCAACTGAAGATGGTTGTGCGATTGGCATCGTCCAACTTAGGGTGCACATGACAAACCCAGTGATCTAGAAGAGCATCCTTGTTCGAGAGATGAATGGGAAAAACGTGCTACTACCCTCACCATTACACCATTGACACATTATTTTTTATTGTACAGCTTGAGTCTTTCTGCTACTATTCATCGAGTTTTCACCAGTGTGCGTGAACCGGACCATACAACGACTCAGCATAGCGTAACGAACCGGACAGTGCCAGCCAAAACCCAATGGAGCCGTGGTTTCTCTCAAAGAATTAAATTTTAAGCCTAGTGAAACTTAGTACAATATTTCTGAATAAAGTTTAATATTACAATTGTTGATGATATTTTAATACGGACAAAATTTGTTTTCATATGATTAATCAGATAGTAATTCCAAAAGAAAACTAACGAAAGAAACCAATTGCAACTGTAACTATTAATCAACCATTGAAGTTCTAGAGCATGGAGACATAGCACCAACCCAATTATAATTGTCGTTTTCGTGGTGAAATTTAAATTTTAAAGTACAGAGTGAGAGGCTCAGGTTTCGTTTTTTCTAAACACTTTTATTTCAAGGCCAATTCACAGTCTTGCCAACAGTTGTCGCAGTTTCGAATTGTGTGAATCTGACAGTTAAGCCGCCATTCCAATTGTTTTTCTATTGTTTTAAATCTTTAGCATGAAAAATGCCTATCGATTTGCCATTCAAGTCTTCTATTTCATACAAACAGTTTCCAACCGGTTTGACTATTCTACATTTTAAAAATTTCTTTGAAAGCTTGGCACTAATTTGTTTTGAAAAATCGCTTAATTGAAAATTTCGTCGATACACTTCTTGCCCGGGCAAGAACTTAGTCTTACGGCTTCTTATATTATAACTTTTTGCATGTTTTTTATAACTTTGATGTAAACGTTTACGGATCGTTTCACGGATTAAGTCTTGTTTTACCGGTTTTGGTATTACCGATGTTTCGGGATCCCTAAGGATTCCTAGTTTTCGAGCCAGTTTATAAGTGCTCGCATGGGTTATCATATTGGTGCCAAACAGAGCAAAATAAGGAGTCATTCCTATCGAGGAATGTACAGAGGATCGTAACGCACATTCGATTTTAGATAAATGTTTGTCCCAATGGCTTTGATCTTTGTCCAAATATGAACGGATGGCGGCGAGAATCGATTGATTTACTCGCTCCGAAGCATTTGCCTGGGGAGCATAGTTAGCCGTGCGGACATGGTTAATACCGAATGTGTCGATCATTTCTGCAAATTCCTTGCTTACAAATTGTGCACCATTGTCTGACATGATTGTTTCTGGAGTACCAAATTTGTGGAAAACTTCCGAAATCAAAAAGTGTATAACATTTTTGGCCGTTGCTTTGGTCATGGCTTTCAAAAGGGTAAATTTAGTGAAATAGTCTAGAACTATGAAGATATAAGTATTTTTCTTTGTTGATCTGACATATGGTCCCAAAAAGTCAAGGTAAATTTTTTGGAAAGGTCGTTCGACCCTTGACTCTTGACCCATTGGTGGTCTTAAAATTCTGTTTGCTGGCTTACATTCTTTGCAGACTTGGCAATTATTAACAAAAGTTCGAGTTTGAATGTTCATGTTTGGCCAGTAAAAATATTCTTTTATTCGTTTTAAAGTTTTGGTAAACCCACCGTGAGCAACCTCAGGAGGCTGATGAGCGTTTTCAATGATAGCGTGCGTCAGCGGAATTGGTACCCACAACTTCCACGCAAAATCTTCACCTTCAGGTGTTCCATCATAGTGCATTGTTCGCTTATAAGCGAATCCATCAACAACTTTCAAATCGGGCAACTGTGTGTGATTTTCTTTAATGGTTTGCAGTAAATCTTTATACTCTTCACTACCGAACTCCGGTGACTCGAGATCGATTAAGGACTTGACCTGGCAGCTGACTTCATCCATGTCGTAACGAGATAACGTGTCTGGAACGATGTTCTTTGTTCCTTTCCGATGCAAAACATCGAAACTGAAACCTTGGAGGTATAAACTCCAGCGTGCCAGCCGACTGGTCAGATCTTTATGTGACATGAGCCACTTAAGACTTGAATGGTCAGTTATTACGCTGAAAGGCATCAGCTCAATATAAGCTCGGAACTTCGTTATCGCCACTACTACCGCCAAGCATTCACGTTCGGTCACCGAATAGTTCTTCTGTGCTGGAGTAAGTTTCTGCGAATAGTAAGCGATTGGATGTTCTCCATCTTCATCGTCTTTCTGAAATAACACACCCCCGATACCGATGTTGGAAGCGTCGCACTGGACATAAAAATGTTTTACGAAATCTGGGTGAGACAACACGGGACTTGAAATCAGTGCCAGTTTTAATTTTTCAAAAGCTGCCTTCGCTTCATCATTGAAATTAAATTGTTTGGCTTTTTTAAGGGTATCAAAGATCGGAGCCGCAATAGTTGCGTAATCTTGGATAAAACGTCGATACCACCCGGTGGCTCCCATAAAACTCCGGACTTGTTTTGGAGTTTTCGGATACGTGTATTTTTCAATTGCTTGAACCTTTTCGGGATCAGGACGCAATTTTCCTTCACCAATTATGTAACCCAGGTACTTCAACTCTCGACAGCAGAACTTTGATTTAGCAACATTTATTGTTAAATTTGCTTTATTTAAAAGTTTAGCCACCAATTCTAATTTTTGCAAGTGACTTTGGAAATCGGACGCAACAACAAGCAAATCGTCCAAATATATAAAAACGCTTTCACGAAGATGGGCAGGCACCACCTTGTCCATCAACCGACATAACCTTTGGGCTGCGTTACACAATCCAAAGGGCATGACGGTAAAATGAAAAAGCGGGCGTCCTGGGATTGTGAAAGCTGTCTTTTCTCTACTGTTTGCAGCAAGCGGAATCTGCCAAAAAGCATCTTTCAGATCAACGCTTGAGATGTAGTGAGTATCGCCCAGTCGACTGAGCAGTCCCTCAATGTGTGGGAGTGGGTAGGCGTCCTTCACTGTGAGTGCATTGAGTTTGCGAGCGTCCAAGCACAGTCTACATTTTTCGCCTTTGCGGACAAAAGCCACTCTATTATTCCATGGACTTTCGCTTGGCTCAATGACTCCCAATGAAAGCATCCTATCCAACTCTGCAAACATGAGTTTTTGGACAGCCGGCGAGACAGGATAATGCTTATCCTTGATAGGCACCGCATCCCCAGTGTCTATATGATGCTCCTCGAATGGAGTTTTGCCTAGACCTTTCTTCGTGAAACATGGAAATTTCGCTATAACGTTATCGAGTTGCTGCTGTTGTTCCGCTGTCAACGTATGCATTTTAGGTAAATTTACATCCCGAAAATCTTCGTCTAAAATAATATTATTAGTTGTAATACTGTCGATGTTGAGTGACAAAAGGTTAAACATTTTGATAAAATCAACTCCTAGAAATAATTCGCGTTTTAGAGATGGTACCAAATACAAGACAATTTCTTGTTGTTTTCCATTAAATTTAAAAGGAATTTTTACACGACCAACAATTGCGTGAAACCGACCATCTGCTGTTTTGATGAAAGACTCAAACTTGAAAATTGGCACATTAATTTTATCAATAAACTCTACACAATCTTTTCCCAAACAGGAAACTGTTGCGCCACTGTCTATTAACCCTTCAACAATGTGATTTTGAAATTCTATTTTTGCATAAAACCGACTGTCATCGCCTTCATACAACTCTGCACTTGCTATTTCACTTCTATTATTTTTTCTTATTTCATATCTATGTCTAGTCTTTTCAATTTTCGTTGGCTTGTCTGAAAATATTCTATTTCTAATTTCTTCATATTCTTTTAATTTAATATGAAAAGGTTTAATTTCCTTAAATCTAGGTTCATTTAAATTCATTAATTCATTATTTCTTTCTAAAATTTTAAATTTAATTTCTGTATCGTTATGTTGGTCTTCAGTCTGAGTCGTTTGGGTTTTCAGTTCGTGTTTGTTTGAGTCGAACGCGAGTCCAACCCTACTTTCATCGCGTTCGTCGTTCGGTTTCCCTGGCATTTCGGGCACTTCGGGGTTACAACATTATCAAGTCCACACTTGAAACAAAAGATTCGCCTAGTCTGGGACGGACATTCAACAAAATTATGTCCATACTGTTTGCAATTCCAACATTGGATACTACGCGTAGCTGCAATAGCGTCGACTTCAAATTCTTGGTCGGGAGCAGTTTCTTCATATGTTAGCTCATGCACTTGCGCCGGACGTGGTACATATACTCGCTGTGGTGGTTGGTACATTTGTCTTTGGTGATTTAAATGTGCTTCAGCCTTTTTGCTCACTTTGCAAAACTCGTTGAGGTCATGGATACGCATTGCAAACAGCAATTGTGACATTTCTTTCCTTAGATTGCTTCGCATAATGTCCATCAGATCTTGTTCAGCCATTGGATTTCGTTGTTGATTCCTGAGTGACAGCACCGCTTGATAAAAATCATCAAAAGACTCGTCTCTGTGTTGTCGACGATCCATTATTTGGCGTTGGATGTCAAAATCACTTTCATGCCGCTTAAACTGCGATAATAACGCTTCACGCAAAGGATACCAATTCGTTATTCGGTTTAAGCGTCTATAATTCCAGAACCATTGAGCTGCACTTCCAGTTAGTAAACTATGAAAGTTTCGAATCACTTCGGGCCAAGGATACCTATAATCGTCACACAACGTCTCGACACGGAACACAAATTCGTCCACGCTAATTGACCTTGAGGTGCCATCAAATTTAAATCCCCATTTGTCCAAGTCAGCTCGTCGCTGCGGATCTTGCGTCATGTGCATTTGTGGTAATCCAAAATTCTGTTGTGGTATAAAAGGCTCATGGTGTCCATTTCGAATGTGATTCGGATGATAAATTGACTGGAATGAATTTCGCGGCTGTGGTGCACTGTATGGTTGTTGTGCTTGCTCCATGTTTATTACGCGTTGCTGTTGCATTGGTGGTGGTGGATTTAAATATTCGGCTTGTTGTGGGTTTTGTTGTGTCTGTTGAGGTAGCTGTTGCGAACGCGCACTTACTTGTGACGCCTGTTGTACTGGTGGTTGCTCTGCTGCAAATCCATGGAACTCCTGCGAATTTATTGTTGTTGGTGGTGGTTGTGGCGGCGGTTGAATATTGTCCGTTGATGGTACGCTGGCTGAACGTTGTGACGTCAATGATTGCAGGCTCTCTGATATTAGTTCAGGTAACATCACCCGTAAGCGATCCTCCATATTATGCATCATTTCAATTTGCGCTAACCCCACTGTCGACTTTACGTAATCGCGTAAGTTGATTTCCTGTGATGCTGTTTGTTGTTGTTGACTAGGTCCTCGTACCGGCCACCAGGATTTTTGAGCTTTTTGCTGTTTCGTTTGTTGTTGTTGAAACAATCTGCGTACATCAAGGGCTGTATTGCTGTTGAACTCTGGAGATGTTAGTATGCTGTCATTGGAAAGCTGGAACTGCGTCGGAGTTGTGCTAGTGGTCGTAATTGGTTGCATATTTATTGTTGTTGTAATTGGTTGGTTGGTCGTGGCTATTGTTGTTTTAGGTATGGCTCCTGTGGAAATTGTCGTAGTTGTAGTCGGTGTCGAGGTCACGCTTCCGGTAGGATTTTCAGTGTCTAATGTCGGTGTATTCATTTTTTGTTGATTCCTAGTACTAACCATAATAATTAAAAATTTTAAATGAATAAATGATTTATAATATATCCAAAAAAATTTTCAAAATCAAAAAAAAATTTTGTTTGTTTTTGTACTTTTTCAAAAACGGATTGATTTGGTACTATGTCTTGTGGTGTAGAACAGCGGAGCGGTAGTGTAACGTTACAAAAAAAATTATCAAAGGAATTCATGTTTTAGCGTATGTTAAACGCTTCGGTTTAAATCTGTTTGTTGCCTTTCGCCTGTCAGAGCAAAGTTACAAAAAAAAATTATCTTCTTTTTCGAAGAATTTCATCAGACAACCTGTGCCTCACCCGACCATGAACGGTAATGTGTTGTTTGTTAAAAAAAAATAAATTATTATTACTATTAATTATTAAAAAAAAATTATATCTTCCGCCGCTGTGTCGCCGATGAACTCAAGCTCAAAGACTTATATGGTTCATGACCTACACAGTGGAGGGACGTTAAATTTTACCAAGAAAAAAAAAATGTTTTTTTAAAAAAAAATTATCGTTTGGCAAAAAAGGAAAGTGGTTTTTTAAAAACCTTATGTGAATGTCGCAACGGCAGTCGTGGTGCAAAGACCTTTACGCTGACGGACTTACATTTACAATCAGGTTTTCCACCTGTACCCTTCACCAGTCCAAACAAAAATCCTTTTTCTTTTTTTCCAAAAAATTGTCGCTTGCAAAGAGAAATAAAATGACCTTTGGAAAACTTAGGTAAACGTCGCAACGGCAGTCGCGGTACAAAGACCTTTACGCTGACGGACTTACGCTTATTCTAAAATCATCCGACCATCCACATCCTCTCCCAAGCGAGAATCTTTTTTTTTTTTTTTTTTGAAAATTGAATTGAATGAAAATTATATATATTTATAAAGCACGAAAAAAAAAATTTTATAATTTAAAAAAATTTAGCTCCTGCCGCTGTGTCGCAACTGGAACTCAAACTCAAAGGCTTAAATGAACCAGGACTTACACAGTTGCAGAACGTAAAATTTTATTCAGAAAGAAAAATGTTTTTTACAAAAAAAATTGTCATTTGCCCAAGAATTAACAGAGTGGTTTTTTAAAGACCTTATGTGAATGTCGCAACGGCAGTCGCGGTGCAAAGACCTTAACGCTGACGGACTTACATTCACTAGAAGGTTTCCCACCGGTACACAAAGCAAACAAAAATCCTTTTTTTTCTTTTCAAAAAATTGTCGTTTTCAAGGAGTAATTAAATGATCTTTGGAAACTGTAGATGGACGTCGCAACGGCAGTCGCGGTACACAGACCTTTACGCTGACGGACTTACGTTCATTCTAAGATCATCCGACCATTCTCATTCTCCTCCCAAACAAAAATCTTTTTGTTTTCAACGCCGGATGTCAGAACGACATTTAGAATATTTACTAAAATTAAATCAGAGTCAGTGTGTTGTTGCAAAGAAACAAATTAAATATTTAATTAATATGTAGTTTTGGGAATTTCTGGTGCATTCATCCCACACCGCCTCCTTTTGATTCACCGACCGTCTTGGATAGGACCATCGTATCTTGGCCATTGATTCACTTCTACCATAGAAGCTCGTCAATGGCTCAAAGTCTTCGACGCCACTCAATCTGGAGGGAGTGCTGCGACGAAATCACGATCACCCCGGACATGATCGCTTCGAACTCGAGCCGATCCTTTCAATGTCCGTCAACACTGGTTTTAAATAAGTCCAGTGAATCGGTACAAATGAAAAACCCCACTCGCTTTCCAAGCGCAATCCGGGCATGACTATGACCCTAGCCAATAAGGTCGGTGGTGAAAAACAGCCGCCCACTGTGGGTCAGACGCTGACCAAAGAGCCGCCCAATCTGGGTACAGACGCTCCTTGGATTCGCTGAGGAACGCGGGGTCGCTACGCCCGTCATCCCCTTTTCAGGAGATGCCTCTGCAATTTGAAAAAATTGAATGCCAATTACTGGCAGTAATTATAAATAAAACAAGAATCAAAGAAAGGTTGTCGCCTGGCTCTTTTATATCTCAAAAAGAAAAATATACAACAGAATCAATCTAAAGCTTACTTTAGTGTTCTTTACGCTACACTAAGTAAATTAAAATAAACCTAAAACACGACTTTCCAAAGTTTCTTGTAATTCGCTAAATTTTAAAATAAGCATGTACCAATATGCTAAATTTACAGTTACATATTTTATGCATGGTTTGTTAATACATCCTCATTATTTTGCTTACCAAAATTATGCGATGTAAGTTAACTTTTATATTTTATTCCTTTTTTTTTTTTTTTGTAAATTTATGATTTCTTTAAAAATCGGTTCCATATTGATTGCATGCTTCAAAAAAAACTTAAGCTTTTTGTTTCATATGTTAACTAAAAATGTAACTAGTAGTTAAATTATTCATAAGATTTGAAATGCAAAGGTATTTCGTTAATTTTTTTCTTCATATTTACTTCACAACAGTTACATTTGGTTTGGTTTGCCTTTTTTTTTGTTTTTTCAAAAATAATGCTTTATTTTACTTGACCAACTTCCTTCTTCCTTACTCCTTAGCTTGGACAGTAAATTTTAATTATTTTAATATTAAATATTAGTATTTCAATACTGTTTCAAAAAAAATTCTCTAACTGCCTCCGGCTATCACATAACTTAATTATATTACCCATTCTGCGCAGTCTGGTTGCTATTTTGTGGCTGCTGATAGCAATTTCAAACTGAAATCTTATGCAATGCCAAGAGTCGAAAACGTCTTTAACGGGCGACGATTAACTTTGGCCCTCTGTATGGGTCCCAAAAATGATGTGGCCAAATTTACACAGCCAGCCCCCAAATTTGTCCATTCTGCAGTAACCGTAGCAAGACCAGTTCTTTCAACTATTGAAACGGAATAAAAAAAAATCGCATTTATGCCTGATAATTGTTGTCCACCATGAAAACTACATACTATTATTAATGGTCACAGGATCGCCAGGCCAAGCAGCACTGAAATAAGACTGCTTGTTTTCAACTTTGGAATTCGCCTCTGTATTCATTTCTTCCGGCGCATGTTCAACCATGTACAAATTGCCTGCACTACGTAGACGTAAAGGTTCACGTCTAGCGGTGGTCCGTATTGTGACGCATAATTTGCAACCACTTAGGGCTTTCCGTATAGAGATACGCCGGTAATATAACACACCATACTATGTTAAACAATACACCCAAAGTACCGCACAAAACCAGTGGAGCAATTTCAGCTAAATGCTAATGCCAGGATGCAGTTGTTAGTTCAGATGCCAACCCGACAAGTAAACGTTCCATGAAAAACATCTCGACGGCAACTGCCGTACTACAAACGAAAAAAAGTAGAGCACCAAGTGCAAAGAGCCGATCACTGATGAAAAAGCATCTTTTCTGCTAAATTTATTTGCTGGCCAAGTACCAATAATATAAATGTTATATTAAATGCGTTTTAGCCCCCCGATTGCTTGGGACAACCAAAAAAAAACGACTAGTTATTTATTCAGAAGCTTTTTTTTGTTTCTTTACTGCGAACGATTAAACTATTTTTACAAAATGGCTTGCCACGATGCAATGCAATTCAATGAAAGTAATGTGTCAAAACTATCACATACCCCACGGGAAAAATGTGTGAGTGGTGACTTGTCGTATGACTTTTGTTTCTGTTTTATACCGACACAATTGAATTAATATTCATTAGGAAAATGATAAAATCTTGCGGTAACACCTTTTAGATGTAAACTTAAATCGTTATTGTGAATAGTTATTTTGTTTCTAGTAGTTTTTTTGAAAATTAAAAGTTTCCGCTAAACTTATTTCTGATATTAAAACTTTTCAAAGTCATGTCTTAGCACTAATAAAGAACCTTATTCTAACTAAATTAATAATATGGAAAATTTTCAAACATGTCAATATTATTTTAAAGTTTAAACAATTATTCAATCATGATTCAACTTTACTTAAAATTTTGATTGAAAAATTGTAAGTATTTTTTTGATGTTTCTTCAAAAGTTAAACTTTTGAATAAACATATTCCCGTATTTTTTTAGATTTTGTTATTTGTTTAAACTCTGCAACTTGAGAGTTTTTAATTTTGCTCCAAAAATTCTGAAACAAATTTGCCGCAACAATGTATTGGCTTGCGCCAAATTTACAACACTAAAAAAAAAAGTTCATGATCGACTTTCAACACCATTATTGCCTAAGCCGAAACCGACGAGAAAAACGAAAGGCTTCCTGCGCACCAAAGCAAGTAAAAAAAAAAACTACCGAATCAATGACTGAAACTATTTTAAAAGACTTTACTTTTGCTGCTGTGTCGCAAATGAACTCAAACACAAAGGCTTTAATGGTTCATGACTTACACAGCTACAAAAAGAAAATAAATTGCAAAAAGGAAATGTATTTCAATAAAAATTGTCATCTGCAAAGAAGACTAAAGGATTCCTGAAAAACTTGAGCGAAACGTCGCAACGGCAGTCGCGGTGCAGAGACCTCTACGCTGACGGACTTACGTTCGCGAAAAGCTATCCAGCTATCCCCCTCCTCCTCACAGAAAAGAATCTTTAATTTTTTTTTGAAGGAACTCAAAAACTTGAGCCCCTTGGTTGGGCGCCATTCTGTCGTGTTACCTGCGTTGGGGGTTTCAGATCATTGCCAGTTCGCTCAGGTGTTATTGCGATCTGGCAATGACCTGTGGTGCCGGATGTAGCGCACCTCGTTCCATGTCCTGACCGTGCTGGTACTATGGCTGTAGCGCGGCTATCGCTCGCCGGATGTCGCGGTCCTTGTCAGTCTCATGGAACAGTGGTATTGACAGAAAATTTATCTAAAGTACCAGGCTGTCAAAATCAAAAAAAAACGACTCGAATTCAAAAAAAAAACAAACACTTTGGGGATACCTGCTTTGGCGCCGAAAACCTCTTCAATTCCTTTGATGGACCGATACTCGTTATCGAGTATCGGCCCTGGGCAGCCCTCCCTCAACTGGTGTCGACCAGCTTTCCTGGGTGACCTTTGGCCCGATTTCTATGGTCACCCCCATTAACTTTCTCCACTACCGACCCCCGCCTACCTACACCACATGAACAAAAATCTCTAGTCCTTCATAGTTTGTTAAATTTTTTTTTTTATTATTTATTTATTTTACTCCTTTCTTTAGTTTCTTTTTTTTTTTCATTTAAATCTTCCTTAAATCTTACGTACACAAAATTCACTTATGTTTCGATTTCTTATTTCCTATTCGGCCGATTTCATACCCCTTTTTTTTATAACAAAATTTATAGAAACTTATAACTCGCTTACAAATAGCTGCTACTCAGCCATGTTTTTCTAACGCTTACTTACTTTAATATAAAAAAATACCAATACGAAATAAAATAAAATACCTGCGACTCCTAGGATCGCTAAGCCACTGCCCTGTTGGTTACACCATACTGTTGTTGTTGTTAACCGCTGCGGTGGTTGATACGTCTTTTTATCTCTTAGAACTTGCTGTAGTTGGTGGCCGCTGGGGTGGTTTCGTGGTCGATGGTGGGGCAATGGTAGGTGGTGCTGTAGGTACTTTGGTGATGATGTTCTGGTGGACGGCGGTATGATCACCCGATGGAGCTGCTTGTCGTGGCACTGAAATTTGTAGTCTCGTGATGATGCCGAGAAACTGGTATTGTGCGTTGGTGATGATGTCCTGGTGGACGGCGGTATGATCACCCGATGGAGCTGCTTGTCGTGGCTCTGAAATTTGTAGTTTCGTGATGATCGGTCAATATTTCGCGCGTTTTTCTTTTTTTTCGCACCGCGTGCACACATTCAAAACTTTTAGATTTTTTTCTTGAAATTCTTTTTTCTTCACTCGACCGCTCGCGCTCACTTTCACGTCCAAAATCAAAATCAAAAATCATCTGATTGCCATCCCAACTTTTCCTTTTATAATCTTTTTTGGCGGGAAAAAATTCACCGCTTGTCCCACAAAAAAAATATCGCCTGTTCAGCTGTCATCGTTTTCTTTTATTTTCTTTCTGTCTTTTTGGTTTCACGGTCGTCGTTTAGACTTTACCACGGTGCTCAACGTTTCTGACCAAACTCGCAATCATGTTCGCCAACTGAAGATGGTTGTGCGATTGGCATCGTCCAACTTAGGGTGCACATGACATTCGCTACCAAAACTACAGCAAACTTAATTTTTGTGTCATATCGTGTAGTCTAGTTAAGGGATCATCCGATAATTCATGTTACTCATCAACGATTAATATTTTTATTTCCGTAATAAGCGAGATGGCGCCGCGCTTTATGAAAACCTCGGTTAATCAAAGAGAAATTTTAATTCGGTTGACAAAGTCAGGCTAATTAGTGCCAAATATCAGTGAAACTATTAATCGTCATCAAAGAACTGTTTTAAACATAATCAAGCTAAATGAAAATAACATAAACTTAAGAACAAGGCCAAACCGAGTACTAGGGAAATATTTAATGCGTCAGATAAATGTTGAATAATAAAAGAAATTAAGAAAAATCCCCATATTAGTGTCCCAAAATTGGCATCTGGAGCCGAAATGTATCTTAAAAAGAAAGCTAGCCATGAAACAATTAGAGACGTGCTTAGAAGACATCTGTTTAATGGACGAGTAGCTAGGAAAAAAAACATTCGTGTGTAAGGCCAATGTACAAACGCGAAAGGACTTTGCAAAAGAACATACAGCTAAGTATTTTTCATTCTGGAAAACAGTTTTATTTACAGATGAAAGCAAATTTAATATTTTCCGGTCAGATGGACAATCATATCTCTGACGCAAAGCTAATGAGCTCAAGAAAATTAACCTTCGGCCAACAATTAAGCACGGATTAGGTTCAGTAATGGTGTGGGATGTGGTATCTGCTGCTGGTCCAGGAAACCTGCATATAATCGAAGGGAATATGGATAAAATATGTTATTTAAGCATTCTAAAAGCAAAGGTAAAAGAAAGTGCTCGAAAGTTGGGGATAGGCGAAGAGTTTATATTATATCAGGACAATGATCCGAAGCACTAGGTGTATGTTGTGCGTAACTGGCTGCTTTATAATTATTCCGAGAGATGGAGGCTCCACCACAGTCTCATGACTTAAATGTTATTGAACACGTGTGAAATTATTTGGAGCAGCAGCTTAAAAATTACCACATAACAAAAAAGCGGAGTGGATAGCACCAATAAATGAAAAGTGGGGCAATATCCCAGTTTATTTATGTCGTTAGTTGATAAAGCCGATGCCAAATCGCTTGAGAGTTATTATACAATTAAAAGGACTACCTATTAAATATTAAAAACAAATTAAATCCTTTGATAATACAAATTTTTATGTGAATTCCTTTGGTGTTCCATTATAACTTTGTGACAGAATTCCATGTATTTTAATTTTTCGTTATTTTTTTTTTTTAAACGCTAATTTTCTAAAATAAATTTTGAAATTGTAAAAAAATATTTAGTTAATTTATTATTTAGTAAGAAACTTTTTTATTCGAACTGTTTCATTATAACTTTGACCCACTGTACCTTTTGGTCATTATATTTTTTGTAAAGTATGGATAAGCCATCAAGTTACGCAGGTTAATAGTATTCAATAAGTTCTGACCGTAATTAATTCAAATCTCGTTTAGTAAAAAAGTATTTTTTATTCATTAAAATATTATGTGAACACTGACTGTCTATCAATCCTATCGTAAATATCATGCAGTTAACTTCGATGAGGACACTTATGAGCTAAACAGAATTCCAGCCGTTGACTTAAATACCACCAGCGTAAAAGTCGTTTAACGGTAAAACCGTCGTAAAATCCGTTTTAGTAAACAGAATTGTAACGTATGAGGGTAAATCCAGCTGTCATTCTGTGTTTACTAGAAAGTAATTTTTGTATTGAAAAATATTTGATTGTGACAGAATTAAACCTTTTTTACAATGTGAGAAAATACTTTTTCTATTAGTAATTCGTTCTTATTTTATTTATTTATGTTCCTTTTCTTATTATCATAAATAGAAAATTGACACTACAAACTTAAATTATTAAATTGTCACAAGCTGATTGGAAATGCAACACTGATCTGTCTGCTGCGACGGCCAAATTAAAATTAAATCTAATTTTACAGTCAGCGTGTTGTAATTTTGTCAGCGGCTCACCGCTGGCGGTAAACATGCCAACCGCTCCAATTAACAAATGCATAATGTTTAATTCAACATAACTACATTTCAATTAAATCGCTTTATTTTAATTTTTGATATTCTGAAAACTTCTTTATTGAAAAGTTAATAATAAGTTTTTTTTTTCAATTGCATCAATATTGATGAATGAATGAACCATCAAACAAAACTGTTTCCACACTCAAAAAATAGTTTGGAAAGAGTAAAATTTCAAGAAGGGTCAAATTGACTCCATCAAGATCAATTAAACTTAAAATATTTAAAAAATGTTTTTTTCTAATGTTTCATATGGTCTGAGAAAGTTCCTAGCATAGTTTGGTGTGAAAAAAAAAAAAATTTATGATGACACGCCATCTTATAATAACAAAATCAAAATCATTTTATCTCATCGACTATTTAACGCAGATTAATGGAAATATATAAGAGATACGAGCAAAAGCAATTTTTAATAAAAGCAGTTTTAAAATCTGTAGTCCAACTATTCTCAGCTGTTTTAGCATTCAAATTGATAGAAATAATAATAATAAATTATTTAAAAAAAATTTAAATTAGCTTATATGTACAACTATCTCATTCGTGATACGCAGAAATTTTTTATTTATATCTTATTTAATACGCCTGACCAATTTTTTGCTTTGGCTGGCCAATTTTAAATCATCAGACATAACAACATATTATAGAAATTAAAAAATTATTGATTTACATGACAACCTGATATAACAGTCGAGGTTTACGCATGCGTTGTGTCATAGAAAAGTCATTTTTATTTTTAAAAAATGTTCTGTGCATGACCACTTGTTAGATGTTTGCTGACCAATTGTCAGCATTAAAAACCCTATCGATTTCTTAACTTCCTTTTTTTTTTGTCCTAATATGAGGTGTCAAAATTCCATGACCATAAAGTTTTTAAAACAATTTGAAAATATATTCTACTGCTGACCAATTAATCGAACTAACTAACCAATTATGACCAGTTTGTGCATATTTTTTTATTTCAAAATTCCTCGGATGAGGTGCCAAAATCTTCGAATGACCTTGAAATTTTTAAAATATTTTTAAAAAATTGAGTCTTGCTGACCAATTAATCGGACTAACTGACCAATTATGACCAATTTGTGACCAATTAGATGCATATTTTTTTATTTCAAAATTCGTCAGATGAGGTGCCAAAATCTTCAGATGACCTTGAAATTTTCAAAAAATTTTTAAAAACTTTCTCTTGCTGACCAATTAATCGGACTAACTGACCAATTATGGCCAATTCGTGAACTATTAGATACATATTTTTTTATTTTAAAATTCGCCAGATGAGGTGCCAAAATATTAAGATGACCTTGAAATTTTTAAAAATATTTTTAAGAAATGTTCTCTTGCTGACCAATTAATGGGACTAACTGACCAATTATGACCAATTTGTGACCTATTAGATGCAGTTTTTTTTTTCCAAAATTCGTCAGATGAGGTGCCAAAATCTTCGAATGACCTTGAAATTTTTAAAAATTTTTTAAAAAATTGAGTCTTGCTGACCAATTAATCCGACTAACTGACCAATTATGACCAATTCGTGACCTATTAGATGCATATTTTTTTTTCTCAAAATTCACCAGATGAGGTGCTAGCGGATCGCAGCCAAAAAAAGGTGATTATTATAAATTATCCAAATGTACTGAAAATTCTCCAAATGTACCGAATGTACTGAAAACTTGTCAAATGTACCGAAGACGATTGTTCAGGACGCAAATGTACCGAAAAAAGTACAAATGTACCGAAAGTGCCATCACTGCCCGCTGACCTATTTTCTAGACGACGGCGTCTTACTACGGCGCCCAAGTACCACGCAAAGGCGACAGTATACCTGCTCGACGGATGCGCTGACTGTGACGGCCTACTCTCGTGACGGTGCTTTGCTAATGTATACAAGCCCAACGCAAAGGCGACTTGTCCTTGTATACGTTAACCCAACGTATCCGTCGACCTACTCTCTCGACGGTGGCATCTTATTCCGGCGCACAAGTACCACGCAAAGGCGACAGTATACTTGCTCGACGGATGCGCTGACTGTGACGGCCTACTCTCGTGACGGTGCTTTGCTACTGTATACAAGCGCAACGCAAAGGCGACTTGCACTTGCATACGTTAACTCAACGTATCCGTCGGCCTACTCTCTCGACGGTGTTTTGCTACTGCATACAAGTACAACGCAAAGGCGACTTGTACTTGCATACGTTAACCCAACGTACTCGTCGGCCTACTCTCTCGACGGCGCACAGTGTTATATTTTGAGAAAAAATGGACAAAATCAAATTCCCGTCGATAACAATGCCCAAAAAAAACGAGGTCGGTCTCATTCGAAAGGTGATTTCATGCTTTTTTTAGAAAAATTGTCCCGAATCGAAATCCCAGCTTTGGGCATTTCTCAGAAATGCCCAAAATATGGTCTTTTTCACTTTTAGACAGTTTTTCCCAATTTTAGTACAATTTTGACTCGTATACATATCCGATGATAATTTATTTTGAAAGTCGAGAGTATATATATATATATATGTATATCTTTTAAAACTAATTCGTTATGAAAAAAAAATTTTTTTTCGTATTATAACTAAAAAAATGACAAAATTGGGACGGGAATTTGATTTTGTCCATTTTTTCTCAAAATATAACACTGTGCGGCGGCGCACAAGTACCACGCAAAGGCGACGATACACTTGTGTGACCGCGGCTATCTGATTGAATGGAGAACCCAAGCACCACGCAAGAGCGACTTGCACTTGTGTCCTAAATTCACCAGAGCTTGAAATAAACTTTTATAAAAGTTTTTTTTTAGGTAAAAGTAAACTTTTATTTTTGTGAAATAAAAGTAAAAGTTTCCTTAAAACTTTTATATCCGAAAATATTCGGAAAAGGCCGAAAATGGATTTTGGAAGTGACAAGTGAGGTCTCCGACCCTCCTAAATGGGTTTTTTGGACCCATTTTTCGAAAAAAATTTTATTGCGCGAATCGATGGGAAAAGGCCGAAAATGGAATTTGGAAGTGACAAGCGAGGGCCCCGACCCTCCTAAATGGGTTTTTTGGACCCGTTTTTCGACAAAAACTTTACTCGTGCAATAAAATTTTTTTTTGAAAAATGGGTCCAAAAAACCCATTTAGGAGGGTCGGAGACCTCACTTGTCACTTCCAAAATCCATTTTCGGCCTTTTCCCATCGATTCGTGGAATAAAAATTTTTTCGAAAAATGGGTCCAAAAAATCCATTTAGGAGGATCGGGGACCTCACTTGTCACTTCCAAAATCCATTTTCGGCCTTTTTACATCGATTCGTGGAATAAAATTTTTTTCGAAAAATGGGTCCGAAAAACCCTTTTAGGAGGGTCTGGGACCTCGCTTGTCACTTCCAAAATCCATTTTCGGCCTTTTCCCATCGATTCGTGCAATAAAAATTTTTTCGAAATATGGGTCCAAAAAACCCATTTAGGAGGGTGGGAGACCTCACTTGTCACTTCCAAAATCCATTTTCGGCCTTTTTCTATCGATTCGTAGAATAAAATTTTTATCGAAAAATGGGTCCAAAAAACCCTTTTAGGAGGGTCGGAGACCTCGCTTATAACTTCCAAAATCCATTTTCGGCCTTTTCCCATCGATTCGTGCAATACAAATTTTTTCGAAAAATGGGTCCAAAAAATCCATTTAGGAGGGTCGGGGACCTCACTTGTCACTTCCAAAATCCATTTTCGGCCTTTTTCTATCGATTCGTGCAATAAAATTTTTTTTCGAAAAATGAGTCCATAACACCTCTTTACGAGGGTCAGGAACCTCCCCTGTCACTCCCAAAATCCATTTTCGGCCTTTTCCCATTGATGCATTGAGCACAATTTTTCTAAGTTATAAGTGCATAATTATCATAAATTTCTTTCTTTTCAGAAACATGTTAAGTATTTTCCTTTGTACCTTATTACAGTAGATGACGGATATAAGAAATTCCGAAAATGCACTGAAAATCTTTCTTATGTCCGTGTTTTCTTATAAACAATAAAACGGATATAAGAAAGATATTTTCTTATATGCATCAGTAGCAAGTTATATGTAAGAAAATTTCTTATAAAGAGTACTTATTTGAAACAAAATCAGTTAATATTGTTAGATACATTATTTCGTATCGTTTATTTGTATGGATGTATTTACGTGTGTGTGTATATACATATCTAAACAACATGTGTGACTGTCAATATTGCTTTGCGTTCACATTATCGAGCATGCCATCAAACATCAATTGCAGAACAATTTCTTAGCGTCCACATCGAAGTAATCTGCCCGAAATCTAATTTAAAATGAAAAATGTTCACTAGGCTTTACAGTCAATTCACACAGGTTGTATAGTTCGACAAGCTAGTAGAAAAATCAAAAATTTTTGAAATCCATCCAACATGTGTGTCAAGCGGTCCATCCTACCGGTCACATTATCGAACATTGATGTTGTCACACCATGTTGGACAGCATGTGTGATAATGTTAACTGGGCTTTTAATGACGGAACAGTGTGCCCAGATGTATGTACTTACAATTTTGTAAAAAAAAAATATATTTTGCCCTAAATTAAAAAAAAAAAGAATTTCGGAAAATACTTTCTTATACACGTTTAATTTTCTATGCAATGAAAAGAGTTTTTCGTCAAAATATGTTTCTTATAGCAGTCTTTTTCTTATATGCGTTTTTCTTATAAGAGGTTTTTTTAGCACGCAGCTATATGAAACTGTGCATGGTGCTTTAGGAAGTGTTTCTTATAACCGTGTCTTTCTTATAAGAGACTTTCTTATATCCGTCGTCTACTGTATCAATAATCCTAAGTTTTCTCCTTTGAAATTTTTTGCTTAGTGATCCAAGGTATTACTTTTGGATTTTCCTCGTTTTTTCATACAAAAAAAAACTTTTATTTTCGCCTTTTGAAAAATAAAAGTCAAAAAAAACTCTTTGCACGTGACTATTAAAAATATAAGTTAAAAAAAAACTTTTAAAAAAACTTTTATTAATAAAAGTCAAAAAAAACTTTTAAAAAAAACTTTTATAAATAAAAACTCTTATGAAAAAGTTTTTTGGAAAAACTTTTATTCAATAAAAGTTTTTGAAGAAAGTTTATAAAAACTTTTATAACAAAAAAGTTCTAAGAAACTTTTATTTTGAAAACTTTTTGAATAAAAGTATAAAAGTTTCAAGGTCTGAAATTCACTGCTGAAACCTAAGAGAGAATTTATGGATTAGTATTTAAGGTTCTTACTTCTGCTGCTAGGATGATGGTGAACTGCTCGCTGCTGTGGTCCTCCGAAGAATTAAAAATCTGAGTTGCGATCTGTCGCAAGTAACCTTTTTGCCTGTAGCTTTTTTCTGTAATGAAGCTTTAACAGCTGTTCGCTGAACTTTTCCATAACAGCTTTCTGATATGAAGCTTTAACAGCTGTTCGCATGTTTCCATGACAGCTTGTCGAGCAGGGGTACCGCATGCTGATTCTTTTTATGTCAGTTTGACTTATGTGTACTATGACTTATGTGTACTATGACTTATGTTGTACCTAACTAATCTTATTTTTATTAATAAGTCTACGCTTAGGTTGTTATTTTTTTCTTTTGTAGCTTAGTAATTTATTATGAAAAAGGAAATAAATGATTTCAAATACTTTTGTGTTTAATGATAGGCGAATATATAAATAATAAAAATAAAAGTCTCGTTATTGGTGCGTTTCGATGCGCTGTTTGTGACAGTTGTGGGTGGAAACGAGTCTTCGATGATTTCCATCCTCACAACATTTTTGCTTTATTTTTGTTCTGGGCAGACAACTCCTTCGTCCATTCTTTCGTCAATACTTCCAAGGCCGACGATTTCGTTAAAGTTGTACCTTGTGTGTTCTGCTGGTCATTTTCACAATTTATCACAGCCGTAACTTTCTCACATTACGCTATAAGTTCACCTTTTTGCATCCATTTTGGCTTATTTGTTGGATTCAAAACTTGCACCGGTATTTTTCTGTCTGTTCTTGTGTTTACTAAGGTCTTTCCAATAATCAGGTCTTTCTTTACATTTTTCTTATCTGCTTCCACTACCCACAGATGGCTTGTCCCACAGTCTTCATTTGTTGTGGACCAAATAATTTCTTCGGTGTTGGGTTCAATTCAACAGCGCTCACTTATGTAGACTCTTGCAATTGTTAATTTTTGTCCACAGCCAATGTCTAAGGGCAACTCTACATTGGCATATCTTAACGTTTTTTTTTAAGATCCAAAGTGAACCAATGTCGAATCATGAAGTCCACGCCAATGATTACCTCATCGGTGATGTTTGCAACAATAAAATCATGTTTCACAGTTTTGTTGCCGATAAGAATACTCGCTGTAATTTTTCCTACTATTCGCGCAATTTCTCCTGTCGCTGTTCTCAATTGGATCCCATTTAATGGCGTTACTCGTCGTCTATCAAGTAAGTCTTTCCTCACAATTGAATGCGATGCGCCTGTATCCAAAGTAAGCTCACATGGCCTTTCGTTGATTTTTCCACCGATGGTAAGTCTGTTGGAATTTCGGCAGAGCTTCGAAACCAAGACTATGGGGCAATCATCTGTTAGAGTCAGCTCACGCCCCGCCGTACTGACTCTCTTTAGTTTAACGACTGCTGCTCGCTACCGTTTTTGCCATCGTCCACCCTATTTCCAATTTTTCTCCTTGGTGAACGTGATGCAGATCGTTTACGACGTGATTTGCAGTCACGTGCCATGTGTCCCTGCTTACCACAGTTGTAACATTTTCCGCTGAAGCTACTGCTGGCGAACGATGAATTTTTCTTTTCAGCCTCCACCTCCATCCGACGAGTTTTCAGTGATGGGCGGCATGTCAACGCAATCGTCTCCTGAGTGAGGGCAACCGTTACTGTTTCGTTAAATGTTGTCTTCGGGTTCGTCATTGTTTCGCGTTTTGTATCTGAGTCACGTATGCCGTCAATAAACGCCTCTATTTTGAATTTTTCAGCTACGACACTTAACTCGTCAGGATAGGAAAGGTGTGCCAATCGCTCAATATCCGCAGCATACTCCTGCAAGGACTCACCAGATTTTTGGATACTTTTCAACTCCAATCTGTGAATCTGCTTCATGTGGTCACTGCCATATTTTCGCTGTCAGGCATCCATCACTGCCTTGTAATTTTTCTTCTCCGCCACTGGAACTGTTTGCAATACTTCTGCAGCTGCGCCTTTTAATGCCACAACTAGCGCTGCAGCTGCGCTTTCGTTATCCCAACGATTGTGACCAGATGTTGTTTCGAACTGGAGCTTGAAAACACTAAATGGCGTTGTTCCATCGTACGAGAGTGCCTTAAGCCTCTCTGCGCTGATTTCTCTTATCACTTGAGTGGTTGGTTCACTTATTTCCAACTGTTGAATCCTTTTATTAACGTCCTCAAAATTATTTTGAACTTTTTCAAGATTATTTTGAACTTCTTCCTTGAATGATTCAACGTCATCTCGTAACTCAATCATTTTTGCATCGAAGCCATTTACCATTTTGGCCACCTCCGTTCGAACAGCCTCAATGTTTTGATTCATTGCGTGGATCTGCGTCGCGTTCTGACTTAAGCTCTGATCAATTTCTTCCCGAACCGCCTGGATCTGCAGCGCGTTCTGACTTAAGCTCTGATCAATTTCTTCCCGAACCACCTGGATCTGCAGCGCGTTCTGACTTTACTTCTGATCAATTTTTTCCTGAACGGTCTGGATATTGCTATTCATTTGTAGATTTATTGTCTGCGTTATCGCCATTAACATTTACTCGAACTTTGACATATCTACAACTTCAGCACTTGCCGCCAGTCCAGAAGCTTCTTCCACTTTCGCTGCTGAGTCTGATACACAAAATTCATGCTCTTCCAGGTTTACACCTTGAACCTCAAGAGCCTGCCGTAAGCGTTTCTGCAACTCCACCTTTCCGCCAGATGATTGCAGACTCAGCTGCTGCAACTCCTTCTTCAGTTGATCCACTTTTAGTTCGTCAAACTTAACCATTTTTATTATTATTTTTTTTTTTTTTTATTGATTGTTAATTCTTTTTACACAATCCCACTTCTGACACCAATTGTTCCAAAAATTCTGTCTCTTTGACGATAATTTCGATCTCTTACACTTTTCTGAGTTCGATCACTGGATTGTGTAACAATTAAAAACACACAAACTTATTTAGTTATAAAATAGTTTATTTAAATCACAATAGTTAGTTTTTACACGGTACAGTTGTTTATCTCATTAACATTCAAATTCTAACATTAATTTAACACTGTATAGAAAACTGTTTTACTTTACTACGGATCACACTGTATTCACTTTATTGCTTAAATTCAAGTGTTCTGCTTCACTGTTTAAATACAACTGTGTCACTCAACTCAGATGACAACCCATATATACTGCAGTCATCACTCTCTCGAATAATCCAGTACCTTCTAATTGGCGTGTAATCTACCATTATCCATAATTTGCCAGTACTTTCTAAACGGCGTATCGACGTTGAGTTCACAATTATCCAGAATGTTGCTATTATGCTAGATGACGTTGTAAGACGGCGATTATTTCTCTCGGCTGTCGACTTTGATAGTGTACTGCAGCATCTGTTCGGTTTATTATTTGCCGCTAGATGGTGTAAAAGTATTTATACAGCCAAAATGCTAGCTAAGTAGTATCGTTTAGTTTCTTTTGTTGGTTTTTATTTCAAGAATTTTCTAGCATAAACCAAATTTCGCTACAATATGTATATACACAGCCTCATCAGACCAGTTTTTGGTTAATTTGTAATGCGATTCGAACCCCCGACCATTCCATGAATTATATGTGGACGGCCGCTCAAACACTTGAGCCACGGAGGTTGTGCTGAACGACATGTACAAAGTGCACATTTATATTATACACATATTGCGCCATCTGCTGTATTTTTTTTAATTGTCATTTCTCGTTTGCTGCATAGCTTGCTATATGATGTAGCTTTATTATTTCGAGTTTCGGGCTTCCGCCACTTATTTTTCGAATAATGGTTGGACGTATTCTTCCGGTTGTAGAAATTTTTAATTTGTTTTAGTCGACTGAATGTTATATATATATATATATATATATATATATATTTATGTATACATATATATAGACCAAAAACTGGTCTGATGAGTCTATGTATATACATATGAATATGTGTATATTAGGGTGATTCAAATTTTTTTTTTTTTAAGGTGCTGTTGCTTAAAAAGTAAGTTTATGATATGAAGAAAAAGTTCACGAAAATTCAGTTCTGTAACTCAATTTTATAAGGTGGCGCCGGAGCCTGTAAGTTTTACATTTAAATTGTATGGAAAAACTATTTTTTACAAAAAAGGTATCTAAATGAATAGGTGATTAGTGTTGTTGAGCTGAAAAGGGTCGTTTTTCGACGTAATTTTTTACGCTGAATCCGAATCTAGCCTCGGAATTGACCCATCATGTCGGAATCCTGAAATATTTGAGGTTAATTACCTGAAACATGATGTTTTTTTGTCTACTTTCGAGGCCATGTATGGGATTCAAAGAAAGTTGATCAGCTTATTTTTAACAAAAGCATCATTTAGTACCATCCTTGTCCTTTAAAATGAGCTTTCAAGTGGTGATCTGTGATGTTTCCTTTCAATGTTATAGCCATTTTAAAGTGACATGAATTGGATCCCCTACAAAGGGTTGCAACCCAACAATATTAACCAACGGGTTTCAAATTCATGTCACCTTGAAATGGCTGCAACTTTGTAGGTGTGGAGAGACCTGAAGTGCAAGACAAAAAAAAACTACCCACAACAAGGCTGAGTGTCGTGCAACAGGCGGTGGAGCACCTAAACAATTTGTCCTAAGTCCACTGAAGGACGCTGTCGCTAATTTGCCGCAGTTTGAGAAACAGCTCAACCCTGAAGGGAGTGGCACCTCTTACAGAAAAATTAAATGATAACAATGTTCCACCACCTGTTTTTGAAATCGACATGGACGAGCCTTCAACATAATCAGCTCAGCCTCTTGTTCAGCCTCTGCAAGAAATGACAAAAAGATGTAAAGGATTTATCAAGATACTGTTACGAAATTTCTGTCTCTTTGACGATAATTTCGATCTCTCACACTTTTCTGAGTTCGATCACTGGATTGTGTAACAATTAAAAACACACAAACTTATTTAGTTATAAAATGGTTTATTTTATTAACGTTCAAATTCTAATATTAATTTAACACTGTATAGAAAACTGTTTTGTTCTACTATGTATCACACTGTATTCACTTTATTGCTTAGCTGTTGTAACTCAACTGTTCTGCTTCGCTGGTTTAATTCTACTTTTTGCTCAACTCAGATGACAACCCTTTTTATACTGCAGTCATCACTCTCTCGAATAATCCAGTACCTTCTAAGTGGCGTATATTCTACCATTATCTACAACCCACCAGTGCTACTTTGTAGCGTGCATTCTACTACTATCCACAATTCACCACGTTGACGTTGAGGTAGCTATTATGCTAGATGTTAGATGGCGTTGTACGTTGTACGACGGCGATAATTTCTCTCGGTTGTTGACTTTTTATTGTTTACTGCAGCGTCTGTTCGGTTTATTATTTTTAGCATTTTGCGCTAGATGGTGCTAATATCGTTTAGTTTCTTTCGTTGGTATTTATTTCAAGAGTCTTCTAATAAACCAAATTTCGCTACAATACCAACGAAAATTGTGGGAGTATGAAGAAAAAAATTAAAATTAACGCAAAGAGCACAAAAAAGAGAAGAAGAAATATAAATAAATTGGAATTGTAAAATAAATTGAAAATAAAATGATATTATTGACGTAAATAATTCAAATATGACACTTATTTTTTTTAAATTATCGATAACTTGTCAACGTCGACACAACTTCCTTAGTAAATACCGATTTAGCATTGACGTGATGTCGATGTCGACATTGAGAAAGAATTGACAACGACGTCGACGACGCCAATCGTAATTAGGGTGAATATTTCGCCTGAAAATTATCTTGATTTGCTTATCATGCCAGTTACCATTGAATTCCAGCCAATTTGAAATGTTTTTCTTCCAAACAGCAAACATTTTTCAAAACTTGTATTCTTGGTTGCCGATGACATCTACGGTGCATAAAGTTCTAGTGCATTCGAGGCAGTTTATAGAAAATACACCACTTCCGATAAGATTATTTGGAGAACAGGCTGCTGAATCACGTCATAAAATATATAAAGCAGACAGATTGCATCACGCCCGCAGAAACTGCCGTACTAATAACCTACTAGATGTTTTTAATAGAGCTGTTGATACATCAGATCCTCTTATTTCGACAAAATATTTAAATCTATTGACGCGTGCAACAACAAAATCGCTTAAAACTTCCACCTGAAGTTATCGAATTGTTAAGTTGCGACGATCCAGCGCAAGATGGTAACGATGACTATGAATTTATTTGCAACTTCTGCAAATATTTTAAGTGAATTGTGTTTGAAAAGTGAACTAGATTTAGTTGATCCAAGTCTTTTAAAAAAAAACATTATAAGACAATTATGTAAAAAAAAAACATTGAAACTATTTTTTTTTTTGGCCAATAAAGGGTTAATGGTCACGAAATGGCTAATGTGTTCTTTTTTCCATTTTTTATTCCCTTTTTCTATTTTAAATTTTTTGATTCAAACAAGACTAAATTTTGACTAGGCCTAAAAGGGGTCAAGGGTCTCGCAGGGGTTAATTTTTTTTTTAAATTTATTAAAACTGTCTTTAATTATGCTTTGCTTACAGTTTTTGGTTTAAAAAACATAACATTTTAGCTGTTATTAATTTAGCACTGAAAAAGTAGCTATTTGACCTAATGTGCATTGATGCGTTAAGCACAATTTTTTTCAAAATATTAGTGCATAATTATCATAAATTTTTTTCTTTTCAGAAACATGTTAGGTATTTTCCTTTGGATTTTATTATCAACTAGTTGTCCCGGCAGACGTTGTTCTGCCCTTTTCGATGTGTGGGGCGATGTTGCGAAACAGCCCATTTTCCCAGTGAAACTAACTGTTATCCTTACTCTTTTACAAATATATAACAGGCCTGGTAGACGTTGTTATGTGGGGCGATAATTTTTTCCTTTGAAACTTACTTTTGCCCGTACCTTTTATAAACATGTTTATGTACCAAATCCCATTTATCTGCGTCCAGTAGTTGGTGATATATGAAGAATTTGATTTTGAAGGGCGTGTCATCGCCCATTTTTTAAACCAAACTTTGTAAAAACCTTCCATAGGCCACAATTATGAAATCTTCATGTGAATTCTATTTAAAAAGTTATTTTGTATAAGAGCCACCCAAAGTATGCACCCTAAATAAAATGTGTAACTGTAAAAAGCAATGTACACTTTTTTCAAATATGTATTTATTAACATCGTACTCTTTCATCAAAAGTAAAAAAAAAACTCAAGGAGAGTTGTTCTTTCAACTTCGAAGCCAAATACAAACGGTACAAATGAAAACAAAATAACAACACAGAATTCAAGAAACAGCATAAGCAATAGAGGTCTGCACGGATACCAAAAATTTACTCGTTTCAGTACTCGTTCACTTTTCTGTTACTCCAATTACAAGTACACATTTCCTTTGAGTACCATAGCGTAAAGTAAAAAAAATGAATAAGCTTCGTGTATGTATACGCACAACAAAACTGAAGGTAATGAATCGAACTGAATGACGTGCTTTATTGTTTTATTTATTCGATGAAAGTGAGGGAGAGAAAATTCATTTGTGCACCAAGGCGTTGCCAGAAGACTTACATGCGCAACTTTTTTATTTATTTATCTGAAAACTAAAATAAAACGAATGTCCGGGATTATATTAATTTTTTAACATCATTGTGGATCTGTTCAAAATACTTTTTGGTAGTTTTATCTTTAGAATGATGCTAGAAAAATGACTATAACAACTGCCCTATATTTACATTTACAAAGTCCAAAGTTTTTTTAGTACAATTTATTATTAACAACGATAAATTAAAAATGTTAGTTCAGTCCATATAAAATAAATAACAAAATAAACATAATTCATAAATAAATCACATACGCATATTGATATCGGTCAATTTAGTTAAAATAACTCCACATTTTTTTTTTTTTTTTGAGTTATGTGAAAATTTTTTGTAACGAAATATCTCAAAAACTATAGGAAATAGAATAAAAAACCCGGCATCTTTTTCGTTTTCAAAAACTGTTTTTATAATATAACATAAATTTATTTAGAAAACAAAGACCTCACTCGCCTGCACACATCAAATTATCACTTATCCTCACTAAACATTCTTACGCATGTTAAACTTCATTACTGCGTAGTACAAAATATCAAATGCGTAGTAATCGCGGCACTCGTTGTACTCGCAGCATACATGCATATTATCCATACACATGACGCATTCATCTACGTACAGTTGGTTACGAGTAAGAAGATAAATTTATAATGATGGTAACAGTAACACAAGCAAACGCTATGTATACGCATTCAAATCAATAAAATTGACTTCGGTAACAGTTTCGTAAGTTAATGATTATACTTATGCAGACCTCTAATAAGCAACGACAAATCGAACGAAAATTATTGTGTGAGGTTTTGCAAAAAAACCTAATCCTAAAAAATGTCATTTTTAACTTAAAAAAAAATCATAGAAATAAGTATACAGTGCAAATATGTTGTTTTAAAACATAAATTATTAAAATCGGTTCAGTATATTTTGCGGTTTGGCGTTACAAACCATTTCCATATAAGCAATTTTATATAAATAGTATAGATAGATATAGATAATCCTAAGTGTTCTCCTTTGAAATTTTTTGCTTAGTGATTCAAGATATTATTTGAGGATTTTCCAAGTTTTTTCATACAAAAAAAAACTTTTATTTTCGCCTTTTGGAAAATAAAAGTCAAAAAAAACTCTTTGCATGTGACTTTTAAAAATATAAGTTAAAAAAAAACTTTTATTAATAAAAGTCAAAAAAAAACTTTAAAAAAATTTTTATTAATAAAAGTTTTTCAGAAAAATTTTTATGAAAAAGACTTTGGAAAACTTTTATTTAATAAAAGTTTTTGAAGAAAGCTTATAAAAACTTTTATAACAAAAAAGTTTTGAAAACTTTTTGAATAATAATTTAAAAGTTTCAAGGTCTGGTCAACAGTCTAACATCAGTGGTAAAATACATTACTAAGCCATTTCCTTTTATTTTACAGCAGCGTTAACATTCAAGTACGCTTTCGGTTTTCCGAGGTATAGTATGCCCAGAATTAGAGCGGTGGCGCTAAAGCGGCGATGAATGTACGCTGTCAAAAAAAAAAAAACGCGACGAAAAATCGTTTGAATGAACACAATTGCGGCGGTGACTGCTTTTCACGTCTGATTTCTTGTGAGAGAATCGTATAGGGAAAAGAGAGTGACAAAAACAAAATTTGTAAGCAATAAATTTTACTGAGAAAATTCTATTGGCAAAGCGAATGACAAAGAAATGCAACACTGATCGGACGGAGAAAACAGAATTAAATCTAAATTGACGGCGAATCGTCGGCAGGTCACCATTCGTACGCCGCAATTTTGTTCAATTTCACATGATCAAGTATGTTATAATTTTTGACAGCGTATATACGTCGCCGCTTTACCGCCACCGCTCTAATTCTGTTCAAAGCAGTACTTGAGTGCAAAAAGCATCGGCAGCTGGTAGGCGAGTGTAGGAGTTGCGTGTGGAGGTTTCGGCTAACTTCAAACGCATGAGTGTGCTATCGGGTTTACTGAGGCACTCATGCGCTAGAACGCAGTCAGTTCAAAACCAACGCACGTACATTTTTAGAAGAGAGGCATACTCGTAGTAAGCGACAATAGAAAATGCAAAGTAGTGTCACATAAGACTGAACAGAAAAATAAAAAACACTTCTCCCCGCTTGAAACAAGCAGCGATCCGAAAGCAGAACACTACTCAGGAGATCCTCGATTACCAGCGCCAGGGTGCACCATATAATAAGTATCATAAGTTAATTTTGTTATATGATCTATGAATGTATTCTAATTTACTTAGCTAACAAAACGTTATGTTTAACATATTGTAGCGAAATTTGGTTTATGCTAGAAGAGTCTTGAAATAAATACCAACGAAAGAAACTAAACGATACTAGCTAGCATACACCATCTAGCGTAATGGTGTAAAAATAATAAACCGAACAGACGCTGCAGTACACTATTAAAGTCAATAACATAGAGACATCTAGATTGTGAAATTCATACAACGTACAACGCCATCTAGCATCTAACATTCTGGATAATTGTGAGCTCAACGTCAGTGCGCCATGCTGGTGAATTGTGGATAGTGGTAGAATGCACGCTACAAAGTAGCACTGGTGGGTTGTAGATAATGGTAGAATATACGCCACTTAGAAGGTACTGGATTATTCGAGAGAGTGATGACTGCAGTATAAAAAGGGTTGTCATCTGAGCTGAGGACAGTAGAATTAAAACAGCGAAGTGGAACACTTGAATTAAAGCAATAAAGTGAATACAGTGTGATCCGTAGTAAAGTAAAACAGTTTTCTATACAGTGTTAAATTAATATTAGAATTTGAACGTTAATAAAATAAACCATTTTATAACTAAATAAGTTTGTGTGTTTTTAATTGTTACACAATCCAGTGATCGAACTCAGAAAAGTGTGAGAGATCGAAATTATCGCCAAAGAGACAAAAATTTCGTAACAATATAAATAAATTTTTCGCAAATTAAAGAAATTGAATTAAAACTGAAACCATCCGCGTCTTTAATTAAAATTTAAAGAAGAAATAGCCAACCTGCAAATATAAATTTCTGTATCGAAATTTCTGTATCGGAACCTTGCACACCGGCGAGCCATGACCCCGGCCAGAAGGTTCGTCACAACACTTAGGTATTACAATTGAAATCAGTTAAAATAAATTATATAAAAATCCAATAAAAATTATCTAATTAATTAAGGAAAAATAGAGTATGAAAAAACCTTATATTATCGTATAAATTTTACAAGGAACAATATCAACAAACACACTGAAAAACTTTTATAAAAGCCACTTGTATGTGCGTTATTATTCAAGTAAATTCCTTATGTAATCTATGTAAGACAATCTGCATCTATGGTTAATGACAGAGTCAAATCTCTCATTATCGTACTAATTGGCATATGTCCATAATTTTCGTGCAGCTCTATAGTTGGATATCTATTAGAAAGATTGTGAATAATTTTTAGGTTTTTATTTTGAATTATCTGCAGCTTCTTTATGTGTGTTTTAGCAATTTTTGGAAACCAAACTTGACAGCCATAGGTCATTATTGGTCTGATGCACATGTTAAAAAGAAGAACTTTATTGTTGACACAAAGTGAAGAGTTTCGGTTTAGCATGGGAAACAATGTTCTGCCACACCTTATAGCTTTAGCGGATATATGTATTTAGTATATGATCTTTAAAGCTTAGCTTTTTATCCAGCGTAATTTCTAAATATTTTATCGAGTCGGTTATCTAAATACTTTCACCTTGTACCTCAAGCGGTATATTTGGAATTCGTTTTGGAGAGTTGTTGAGTGGAAAAATAATAGCCTGAGTCTTTTCGCAATTTATCTTTATTTTCCATTTTGCGTAGAATTTTTTTGAAGTTATTAAGGCTTCTTTCATTTGTTTAACTATTGCATTTGAAATTTTTCCACTACATATCAGCGCGCTGTCATAGGCATAAAATGCTGAATCATGGTCTGATATAAAAATTGAGTATAATAAAGGAGATATCACGGAGGCTTGAGGAACGCCAGCAGGAATATTCCTGAGAGAAGATTGACTATTTCCTATACACACAGCAAATATTCTGTTGGATAAAAAACTTTTAATGATCTTCAAGAGATAAATAGGATACCCAAACTTATGTAGCTTAAAAATAAGGCCGTCATGCCAAACTGAATCAAAGGCTTTTTCAATATCTAAAAGGACTATTCCTGTACTCCTACGATTTACATTATTTCGTTGAATTATGTTGAAAAACTCTTAATTTGAAGGACGGTGGAGTGTTCTTTCCTAAATCTAAATTGTTCCTTCTTTAGAATGTAGTTTTCTTCCATGTAAGATGACATTCTTTTGAATAAAGTTTTTTCAAAAACTTTGGTCATAATATTTAGCATACAAATACCACTAAGTACATATCTGAAGAAAAGCGGTGGCAGACAGGTTTATTATGGAAGTACAACCAAATTGAAATGCCAGATTCTATGCCGATCTCCAAGCGTCGACTACGTTGTCTAGAGTCCAAAATGTTACCACAATTCAAGAGTACAAACAAAAGGGCTATGTCAGAAAACTGGAAAGTCACGAGATAACATCAGGCGGTAAGTCTTAGTACATTACTATATTTATGGTTACCAATATTAATAAAAACAAAACTTTGAATTCATTTTTATTGAAGGGACCCGATCTATTGAATTCATTGGTGGGAATTTTAATCCGCTTCCGAGAAAGACCGGTAGCACTGTGCGGTGACATCCCGAAATGTTTCACCAAATCAAAGTGATTAGCGAGGATCAAGTAGCACAAAAGTTATGGCGGTATGGCGATATTTCAAAGGATGAAGATGTGTATGTTATGTGCGTCATGACAATTGGCGCATCATGTTTGCCCTCATTAGCGAACTATGCTAAAAATAAAAATGCTTATCGCTTTCAACAGGAGCAACCATCCTCCGTAAATGTAATTGTTGAAAACTTTCGTAGACGACTGGCTTCAGAGCGTCGATACTCAAGATAATATGATTCAGCTAGCCACTACATTACGAAATATTCACAGTGAAGGTGGGTTTGAAATGAGAAACTGGTTGTCAAATTCTAAGCGAGTGCTTCATGCGCTGACTGGTCAGGGGCAGCAGTTGAGCAAATATTTTAAGGAGTCCGAATCAAAGTACGAAAAGGTACTTGGTATGTGGTGGCTTCCGAACTCCGATGAGCTGACATTTGTTCAAAATTTTAATAAATAAGTTTACGATGAAACTTTAGCGCCTACGAAAAGGCAAATTTTGCGCGTCGTGATGACAATTTTTGACCCCCTTGGGATATTAGGTTTCTACATAATTTTCGCTAAAATTATTTTGCAGGAAGTTTGGCGCTCTGGTGTATCGATCAACCGATTTGTGGAGAACAGCGCAGTAAATGGTGGCAGTGGGTCAGACGTCTTCCCGCAATCAGCAGTGTACGCCTGCCGCGTTGCTATGCACTCGTCAGAAATAGCCAGAATATTCAACTATATGTCTTTGTAGACGCCAGCGTCAACGAGTATGCTGCGGTCGCATATTTGCGAGCCGATAACGGCACTGAAATAACATGCAGCCTTGTGGCTTCCAAAACACGTGTGGCACCCCTTAAGCCCATATCGACTCCAAGGATGGAACTCATGGCTGCAATTTTAGGTCTCCGCTTAGCAGGATTTATAAAAAAGCACTTGCTTTATTGGATACGGTCAGATGCAAGAAAGTTTAATCAATTTGTTGCCTTAAGAATTGGTGAAATTTGGGAAGAGTAAAACACGAGTGAATGGAGATGGGTACCCAAGGCCAAAAATGTAGCAGACGAAAGAACTAAATTGAGCAAAGCACCAGGGTTTAATAACCAGGCGCAGTGGCTTACCGGTCCAAAATTTTTGAATCAAGATGAAGCTGAATGGCCTGTAACTCAGTTAGCCGGGTCAACAGAAGAAATGAAAGACGTGCTACGAGTATGCCACATAGAGTCGGAAATGTAGTGCGATTTTCATTGGCCGCAATTTCTCCAGACGCCACGAGATTTAGCAGATGGGAAAAACTACGACGCCTACAAGGACTCGTTTACGATGTTTGCGAGCATTGATAAAGAAGCAAGCGAAATCATCTGACCTTGAGATGCTACTAAATATCAGATATCTGCGGTGTCGAATCTGCTATATTTCGAAATTGCCAAAGAGATGTTTTCAGCGAGGAAATAATCTGTTTGAAATTTCCTGTAAATCAGGTCAGCCGAAAAAGCGTACTGTATATATGTTCGCCATATTTAGATGAAGTGGGTCTGCTCAGAGTGAAAGGTCGAACTGATGCTGCTGCTGGCGTGTCAGTGGACACGAAACGTCCTATAATTTTACCATGAAATCATGTGGTTGCACGTCTCGTTGCTGAATACTATTACAGAAGATTCCACCACCACCACAAGAAAATTGTGGTTAATGAAATGCGGCAAAAGTTTTTTATACAAGGCTTGAAAGCGCTAGTGAGTTCTTCTGTTAAATGTTGTCAACTTTGTTGAAATCGACGGGTCAAGCCTTGTTCACCAGAAATGGATGATCAGCATTCACAAGACCATTCACGTTCACAGGAGTGAACTATTTTGCTCCGCTGGAAGTAGCAGTTGGTCGACGTCGAGAAAAGCGCTGGGGCGTTCTCTTCACCTGCCTTACAACCAGAGCTGTTCATATTGAGATAGCACCTTGTCCTAAAATAGTTTATTGCACGTCGAGGAACACCGAGACGCACTTTGTCGGACAATGGGACAAATTTTCGTGGTGCTAGCCGCCTGTTGCTGCAAGAAATTGAAAAAGTGTCTATAAGTGAGCTAGAACGAAAGTATCCAGAGATTGAGTGGTCGTTCATACCACCTGCCGCACCCCATATGGGCGGTGCATGGGAAAGACTGGTGCGGTCTGTAAATCTATTTTGATGGACATTTTACCTGAGACAGGTCTGCGAGAGGAGATTTTGAGAGCGGCCATGGCCAACATTGAGAGCATTTTAAATTCGAGGCCACTAACGTAAGGACTGTCCCAGAAAAAACTTGCACTTTGTTTTTTAGTTATAAAAAAATACCCAGCAATTTTTTTGGTTTTTTTTTATTTTTTTATTAATAATGGCTAGTGTTCAGAATATAAATATCTAAAAACTAATTAACAATTTTGTTTTTTCTATAAAAATTTCTTACTTTTTTTTTAAGGCACTTCATTAAATTTTGCACAGTTGTTTCATCGACAGTACGGTACGATCTTTTCCACTTAAGTCTGAAGTCTTGAAAATTTTTTGCAGTCCTGCAACTCTTTCGAAGATCTCTTTTCATTAGAGCCCAATATCTTTCAATTGGGCGAAGCTCTGGGCAGTTAGGCGGATTTGCTATTTTTGGTACAAAATTATTCTTTTTACTTGCATACCATTCCATCGTAGCTTTAGAGTAATGAGAGGTTGCTAAATCTGGCCAGAATATCACGGTACCCTCATGTGCACGAATAAATGGTAGAAGACGTTTTTCGAGGCACTCGTCTATATAAACTTTGGAATTGATTGTACCTTGCGTAACAAAGAAGCTGCTTCTGAGGCCACAGGTGCATATGGCCTGCCAAACCATATATTGCTTAGGAAATTTCGAAATTTTTTTTTCTTTGAATTTACTAGGCACATTCCCCTTCTTCGATGATTGTTGGCAAGCGTGTGAAATATTCCCACAATTGTATAAATTTTATTTCTTATATTTTCTAAATAAATTATATTCATTCACAAAATGTTATTCAATGACATGTATTTAGATACTTAAAGCAATAAATATGTAATCCAGATATTGTTTTTACTAATTTTAAGAAAGCAAAATTGCTCATTTTGTACTATGCGTGTAGATTGTGGGGAAAAGTATTAGCATATGCAGCGCGTGGCATCACTGAATTCCCAATGTGCACAAAAACGGAAGCGAATTCTTTTCGAATTCGAAACGAATTCGTTTGTGAGCATTCCGTTTTTTGTAAGAAAAACGAATTCGTAACGAACTGCAAATACGAATTCGTTTTTTTGTTCAGAAAACGAATTCGAAACGAATTCGTTTTTTGTTCATAAAACGAATTCGTTTCGAATTTTGTTTTTTGTAAGTAAAACGAATTCGTTTCGAATTCGTAACGGACTTCAAATACGAATTCGAAACGAATTCGTTTTTTGTTCATAAAACGAATTCGTTTCGAACTCGTTTTTTGTTCATAAATCGGATCAGTTTCGAACTCGTTTTTTGTTCATAAAAAAATTTTATGTTTCGAGCGACTTCAAATTGCTTAGATGGTTAAAAAAAACTTATAAAATTTTTTACTCAAACTTTGTAAAAAATCCCGGAAAATTTTCAAAGAAAAATATTCAAAAAAATTTTTATTTTTTCGACTTTTTAAACATTTCTAAGTCGATTAAGAAACAAAATTTTTTTTCAAAATTTTTCCGGGACTTAGAAAATTTTTTTTTATGAACAAAAAACGAGTTCGTTTCGAATTCGTTTTATGAACAAAAAACGAATTCGAAACGAACTCGTTTTTTGTTCATAATAAGCGGAAAATTCTTCCGTTTTTTCGAGAGGAATTTCATACGAAAACGAATTCGAAACGAATTCGTAACGAAATCCGTTTCGGATGAATAGTACGAAGAAACGAGTTCGTTTCGAATTCGAAACGAATTCGTTTTTTGTAAATAAAGCGTATCAAATGAGAGAAGATATCATTCGCCTTTGAGATATATTTTAATATATGAAAGGTAGCCTAGTAGGTAGCGCGCATGACTATGAATCGCTGGGACATGGGTTCGAGCCTGACTTTGGAAATTTGTAAATCGTAAATAAAATTTAATTTGACAATAAAATAAAATTACATATATGTATGCAATAAAGTCTTACAATTTGCATACATAAAAAATTTTTTTTTTTTTTAAAATTAATTTTTTTATGAACAAAAAAAATTCGTTCTATGAACAAAAAACGAATTCGTTTCGAATTCGTATTATGAACAAAAAACGATTTCGTTTCGAATTCGTATTATGAACAAAAAACGAGTTCGTTTCGAATTCGTATTATGAACAAAAAACGAATTCGAAACGAACTCGTTTTTTGTTCATAATAAGCGGAAAATTCTTCCGTTTTTCCAAGAGGAATTTCATACGAAAACGAATTCGATACGAGTTCGTAACGAAATCCGTTTCGGATGAATAGTACGAAGAAACGAGTTCGTTTCGAATTCGAAACGAATTCGTTTTGCACACTGGGTTGTCAATCAAATTGTATGTATTGTGTGTGTACATTAAAATGCATAGTCACATAATCGTTTTGACGAAGAAGCCAAACTCAACACGTTTACTATATTTCTGCAACTTCACTCCAAGCCCTTTCCTTTACATTTTGATTTCAATAAAATTCATCTATTTTACTGTTTAATTATCTTCTTTTTCACATTTTCTATTAATTTCAAAACAAAAGTATTTTCCACTTCAAGATCCATTGCAAAAATTTTTTCTAAGGTTGCGGTTACACTGGATGCGTAAACTTGTTCGTACGAATTCGTACGTACTCGTAAGAATTGCAAAAATTGAACAAATGCATGTGTGTATATGAATGCGGTTACAGTGGCTACGCATGCTTCGTGCGTATTCTTTCGAATCTGTACGACTGTTTTGATGCGAACAAAAAATTTTGTTTTTCATCAGTCAGTCGCACGAAAACAAGAAGAAAAACAGCTGATGGATTGCACTTCAACTCAAAATATGAACGAAGTCGCGTCTAATGTAACCACTCTACTCGTACATGTTCGTACGAAAAAATTCTTAAGAATTCGTACGAACAAGTTTACGCATCCAGTGTAACCGCAGCCTTATGTATACAATGCATAAACAGCTGATTCCGTACAGAAAGTGCGTTCAGTTTCGCTCTTTTCTTAAGCAAATGACATTTGTGGAAATTGAACGAAACTTTTTGTTAAGTACGTTGTAGCTTTGATATACGATTTGCGTTTATTCGCACACTTGCAGAAGTTGACTGCAGTCAAAGCGTGCATGGTTTAGTTGGCCCTTTAAGCCCAATTTCCATGTGATTTTGCTTGAACTTATCTTATTAAATTTCACAGATTTTTTGCCATAATGAGCGAGATGGATATATCTCAATCTTGCTTTAAAAGTTTGACAATTCGGTTTGTTTATTTGTAAACAAATGACAATTTTTTTACTAAAAAAAAACTCAAAATGAACCAATTTGCATTTTTTTTATCAGAAATGAACAATGTCAATCTTGCTATAAAAGTTTGACAATTCGGTTTGTTTATTTGTAAACAAATGACAATTTTTTTACTAAAAAAAAACTCAAAATGAACCAATTTGCATTTTTTTATCAGAAATGAACAACGGCAACGACATAATAACTGACACAGTGTAATGGGCAATGTTTTGGCCTTAAATGTTATCTTACCAACTTCTGCCAACACTTCCATCTACAAGAGTTGTCGCTTTTGAATATTCCTGTAGCTCATTGTTGACATATTCCAAAGTGCAGGACGTGACCGCACTGCTTCAATAAGCTGCTCTATATTTGATAAAAAAATAAATATGGAATAATAATAATAATCGTGAAAGGAAATTAAATAGTACTACCATTTTCCACTAACAATTGATTGTCGTTCATGATGGTGCTGATTTTGGTGTTTATGTTGCAAGACTTTGACAAAAGAAATATGTTAATTTTTGTTAAAATAGCAATCGTCATACTTTTTACTTACTTAACTTGTTTATCTTATTTTGTAAAATTGTATTTTCAACAATTTAAACTAAATTTTAAGAAACTCAGCACCTTATAACCTTTTTTCATTGACTTTTGTTTTTATTTTGAAAACTGTCAAACCTGACACTACATAAAATTATAGCGCAACTATAAAAATGACTGCCAAATTTATAGCATGTAATCAACTTTAATAAAAAAGTTCAACTTTTTGAACTTTCTGATCTCCGAAATCACGGAGAGTATTACATGCTATAAGAAATAGCAAATGTGTGCCAATTCACTCTCGCATTCTCTAAGCGCATTAGGTTGTGCTCGCATGCTTTTTCTTTCTTACAAAAATTTAATAAGATAAGTTCAAAAAAAATCACATGGAAATTGGGCTTTACTTTCGCTTACTCTTCTTTATACATTCTTGTTGCTCAATATTGCCACAACAGAATTTAGAATCACAATATTGACAATGCTGTTTATTGTTGTGTTCATAGACAAACTAGACCGGAAAGTCTTCTTCTTCCTCACACGCATTGATTGTCAAAAATTTTTAGAGCGAGAGCTACCATATGTTGAAAATTCAATTTACACGGAATCGTTCCTGGCTTGTGGTTGTTTTTTGGGTAAATGTGATTTTTCCAGGGTAAAATATGAATGATGGAATTGTTTAAATGAATAAAAATGAAAACTGTATACAAATAGCAGAAGTATTTGCTTATCGCTTAATTTTTTGAACTTGAAGTCCCTTGAAATATAGTATATATATTAATAGAAACTCGATCATCTCATATTTATAACTGTAAAATTATCCAAAAATATCACGCGTCAATGTGAGCATCAAGAAGATGGAAATCTTTTTTGTATATGCACACGTATTGTAATTTATATATATTTCAATTTAACCACTTTAAGATTAGCCTGAAATACAATTCAGTTCGTTGTGATATATTTTTGCTTACTTGCTACTTTTTTTAAGGTTTATGGCTTTTTACACGAAGTTTTTGTTGGTATGTGTAAGTATCTTTTTTAACAAACCTACACAAATCCATACATATTGTATAGACAGAAAAAAAGAAGCCGAAAAAGTTTCTACCTGGTACTCATTCGCAAAACTTTTTGTAGCATGTACATATGCACAGTCCCTTAAAGTTTGTACTAAAAAGAAACAATATCAATTTTTTTTAGAAATTCTATGCTTGCTTAAAAAAGATTTGAAACGACGTAAATAGGTAAAATCTTGTCGTATGGCATATATTTTGATCTCCATCACTTAAAAGTATACGCGAAATAATAACTTGACCGAAAAAAAAATTAAATCATCATTGATTTTCACCCTTTCGATAAAACTTTCAGAATTATATTAGAATTTTTTAGACACCTACAAAAGATATCATATGCTCAACAATTTAAGTTCTGCATTACTTCAAGCAGTTATATAAAAAAAAGTTTAAATTTTTACGGGAAAAGTTTGCAAAATTCTAGTTTCGGTTCTGCCAAGCATTTTTCCCGGCAATCGCATAATTGAAAAATTAAAACAGTGGCATTCATTATTGTAGCAAGGTGAATACCAGGATCCCCGTTGATGAAGGGCGATAAGAGACAGCGGAAAATTTGGTGAATACCAGGATCCCCGTTGACTAGCGGGGTTTCTCGGGTGGATGGGTAACATAAAGCTGTGGTGAGCTGTTGTGAACCATGTTGAATTTTACAACAGCTGTTTTAGTTTTTGACATTTCTCATTTTCTGTTTGCAAAATTTTTGGAGGAACGCAGTAAAAAGGTAAATAATATTGTTTAAGATATTTTTAATTTAAAATAATTGACTTTAAATTTTTCAGGTTGAAAGCGTGAGTCAAAACCACCTAAGAAACTAATTCTACGTAGTAAAGGAAGTCTACATTTGTGTAACATTGATACCGATAACATTTCGACCGTACATCTACGGTTGGTACTCAAATGTTTTTAATGTAAATTTGGAGGAAGCGCTCTACCCAGACTATAAACATTACAGAAGCTTAGCGGAATTTTTTACTCGCCCTCTAAGGGAAGAAGTACGCTACATTGATCCAGATGCACCACTCATATCGCCGGCTGATGGTAAAGTGTTGCATTTCGGTTCCGCTACCAATAATTTAGTTGAACAAGTTAAGGGTGTCAATTACAGTATCGAATCCTTCATAGAACCACCAACGTGGTCACAACGCTGTGAGGCTAGTGATTACGTGGAAAATAACGATGGCTCTACAGCGCTTTATCAGTGTGTTATCTACTTGGCCCCAGGTGATTATCATCGTTTTCATTTACCCACACAATGGCAGCCTACTGTACGTCGACACTTTTCCGGTGAGCTACTATCGGTCAACCCAAAAATTGCCGAATGGTTACCAGGATTGTTTTGTTTGAATGAACGTGTCTTATATATTGGTAAATGGCAGCATGGATTCTTTAGTTACACCACAGTTAAATGTTGGATCTGTGCAGATCTACTCTGATGATGGCCTAAAGACTAATCGATGGGTGGGATTAAATGTTGGCGCCTACAAGAAACATCATGAATATGATGAACTACAGCTTCTAAAACATGTCGAATTAAGAAAGGGTGATCTTATTGGGCAATTTAATATGGGAAGCACCATAGTGTTGCTCTTTGAAGCCCCGAAAAATTTCAAATTCAATATTAAAGCTGGTCAGAAAATATATGTTGGTCAAGCCTTAGGTTCCGTTCCGGATGAATGATACCGTAGTGGAAATTTAAACTAAACTTGTGATTAAAAACATTGACTATTTGTATAATTGTTTATAGTTGTAAATTTTATTTTAAAAAATAAATAAATACATACATATTTTTTAAACGCTTGCTTAAAAACTTTGTCCATACCCCATCGGAAATTTTAAAGCGGTTCGCTAAGTTACAAATAAAAAATGGATTCCTCTTACACATATTTCTATTACAACTGAATGTATTTCTATGTTCTATTCGAATATGTATGATTCAATTAAATTTTTTCTTATAAGACTTGTTGCAAGTGTTTGTTTTGAAAATAATTTATTATAATTTTGCTACACAATGTTAGACAATAAAGAGCGAATTTTGTAATTTAAAAAAGTCTTTTTGGTACAATGTGAAAAATAGATCACATACTAAAATCTTAAAATCTGAATATACAATTAGTACAATGTATTTGTGAACTTATCCTGAATTTAAGAAAATTATGCCTAGTGAAAAAAATAAAATTTTATTTCCTCATAGACCAAAAACGGACCTTGTCAATGCTTATCCTTAAGACATTTTTCTGTGATCGTACACATATTTTGTGAACGAGTACTAAGCTACATATATCGATATGCAACACCCGCAATGCAAATGTGTAAAAAAAAGATATCTAATAATTTATTTTATTTATTATAATTTATTATTAGTTTAATTTATTTACGTATGTTATAACTCAGGAGTTGCTTAATTTGATGGCATGTCAATCACTTGAAAAATACATGCGAATACTACCAATAAAATATCTTGACTATACTTTTCACTTTGCGATTGCTTCATTTTTATATATGTATATCAAGGCCATCGGTAATGAAAAAGTTCACTATCTGTTTGAATGTTTGAATGCAGTTATGTATGTAAGCAAATGCTTTAGAACTTAGTACTTAAAAAAGTTTCATTAAAGTTTAAAATAAAAAATTGACATGAGAACATTTGTCGGCTCAAATTGCCATTTAAGTTTGTGGTTTGCGTCAGGTTTGCGATGACGCTGAATTGCTTTTGATTTTTGACGATGGAACTTGAGTTTGCCTCGTTTACGTTTGGCAGCTCGCTGTAATAGAAAATATAAAATTACATTTCAAGAAAAAATGATTAAAAATAAAAATAACTTACGCTTTTTTTGTTGCTGTGATGACTTACAGTATTGAGAAATTTGTTGTTCTGTTGTTAAACATTGTCTTATACTTCCATTCAAACGTTCACCATTTGGAGTTCCGATAACACACGGGAGCTAAATATCATAGAAGTAAAAAAAAAAACTTCAGTTGGTTATGCACTAAGTAAGTTTAAAAGGGTGTTTTAATTCTATTTTAAAAGTTAACGAAAATAGTTGTGCAATTTCCTCACCACCCATGAGATATGCATTTTGGCGCGTTACCGATTTTTTTCTCGGGTGTTCGGTTCCCCTGGAGGCATATGTATCACCCATAAACAATACGCAAATGTAAGTTCTATTTGACAATGAGATTATGGTGGAGGACGGTCACTTTCGATAGGGTCATGGTCATTTGTGGCAGAAATTATGGACTTTATTTAAACTATGCTTAATGCGACTTTAAATTAGAGGAGAATGGTCAAATCAGATTTTAAATATAATAGACATAGAATACCAAAGGGGAAAAAAAATTGCTGCCTTCTTTATTCAAGGCCAAAAAAAAAAAATTCAAAACAAATTAAAAAAAAAGTTTTCGTCAAAGTCAATTAGTCTTAAGGCCAAAAAAAAAAAAAAAAAAAATAGAGACAAACAACTACACCACTTAGCTGCCCTGCTCTCGCAAGATACCAAATCTTTCGTCGAATGCCTCCCTTATTCAAGGCCAAAAAAAAAAATTAAAAAATTCTCAACAGCTAGTTTTCGTCAAAGTCAAGTCTTAAGGCCAAAAAAAAAACAAAAAAAAAATAGAGACACCCAACTACACCACCTGGCTGCCCTGCTCTCGCAAGATACCAAATCTTTCGTCGAATGCCTCCCTTATTCAAGGCCAAAAAAAAAAATTAAAAAATTCTCAACAGCTAGTTTTCGTCAAAGTCAAGTCTTAAGGCCAAAAAAAAATAGAGACACCCAACTACACCACCTGGCTGCCCTGCTCCCGCAAGATACCAAATCTTTCGTCGAATGCCTCCCTTATTCAAGGTCAAAAAAAAAAATTAAAAAATTCTCAACAGTTAGTTTTCGTCAAAGTCAAGTCTTAAGGTCAAAAAAAAAAACAAAAAAAAAATAGAGACACCCAACTACACCACTTGGCTGCCCTGCTCTCGCAAGATACCAAATCTTTCGTCGAATGCCCCCCTTATTAAGGCCAAGCCTACAAAAAAAATTTTAAATACCAAAAAAAAAGCAACTAAAAAAACCTAATCGAATGAAGCGCGCAAAACTCTATTTTTATTTTGAATATCTGACACATCCCTATTAAAAAATTTCGTGATAAAATATATGCGGACTCGTATAAATAACGCTAGTACCATATCACCGCCAACGTTATCGCAGCAAACGTATGGCGGTATATCCTTCAGCTTGTCAAAAATGTATTGCCCCACGCCAATTCTGTGACAAGCTCCATCAAAATGTTTTAAAAATTCTTCGTCTAACTGCGCTATATAACTAACAAATTGTTGCGGAGGTTTAACTAAACTACATTTATCGTATTGTTTTTCTAAAGTGAAAAGAAACTCTTCCGAAACTGTTTCTTTTCCGACGTAGGGTAAGGACAAACGGCAATTGTGGAGTCTGTTAATTTTTAAATATAGCCATCCGCAAACATAATGAAATGCATTTTGTTTAAGAAACTCCCTCTCATCTATATTTATTTCTATTTGCGCATTTTGATGGAATGGGTGTTCAGGTCTTGGCAAGCTTTGGAACTGTTGCCAAGACTGATCCCTTATCAAAGGATCATCGCAAACATTTTGAATAGTGTCATTTGTGGATCTTATAAATTGGGGAGTGTACGTGGGGTTGCTCTCACTGTCAAAAATGGGTTCGCAATTTCCGATAATAACTACATTGACATACTGCAGTCCCCAAGCTTTTTGGAACCTAGCACGAAACATTTGAGGAGTAACCACCTTTGAATTACCCCCTCCTCTTCTAACTGTCCCAAGAAAATGCTCAAGAGGGTCCTGACAAAGTCTTCTAGTCTGAAGATACGTAAAACCTTTTTGCTCAAGGTGTCTCCACAATTGCCGTAGGCTACTAATATTTATGAGCCACCCCTTTATAAAATTAAAAGTATTAGTTATGTCCTTACCACTTCTGTCTCTAATTTTTATCGAATATAAAAGAATTTTTGCCTGCCTTAGAAAATCTATTTGCTCATCGGATCCGCAATACACTCTCTTTGGACAAGGAGTGTATACACTTGAGGTATTTAAAATGTTAAAAAGTTTATCTATGAAGCTTAAATAATTTGCAGTATTTTCTAAGGTTGGGGACGCTAGCAAACCTTCTATTTGTCTTAAAATGTGCATCACGGATGAGACAGTATCACTAAAAACTTGAACTGCTAAACGAACATGCATTTTTTCAAAGTTGCTTGGGTAAATATGTTTTTTGGACAGTTTAAAAGCACATCGCATACCCAGAATGGATTCTGATTGGTAGACGTGTACAACATCACTCCACTCTACCGGGGCTTTATCGAAAGTGACCGCATTTTTTGGGCTTTGCAAGGAGTTACGGGTGCTTTTAATAAGGTGAGGAGAGTCACAAAAAAAGAAAATTTTCTCCCCATTGACGAGAAAATATGGAGTTTCCTCAGTCACTCCAGCCACTTTTGCAAATTTCATAAAATTTGCGCCCTGATCGCAAACAAAGTGAACTGGGTGCAACCCGATGTTTTGAAGTTGGGAAATGGCTTCAAAAACATATTTTTTAACGATTTCTCCCTTGCATGCACCTTGCACGAAGAAATATGCTAAAGGTTGCTTCCAAGGGTCTCCACCTATCCCTTTGGCGTGTATGACCATGACACTTGTGCAGGTCCTAGAAGTACGATTTTCGTCTCCATAATCTTCTAACCCTATAATCTTGTCCTCAGACCTATCATAGAAGACGTGTACTTTAAGAGCCATTTCATCACACGATAACGTGACCTGCTTCTGCTCATTGGAAAATCCTCGACTACGCAACTCTAAAGCTTTTATGCTGCTATGACTGTTCCCCGGACTTTTTGGCCAATTCGAAACAAACTCACTAAGAGTACGCGGTTCTGGCCAGGTAAAAGGTGCCTGCAGATAGCGATATGCTAAGGGTGACAAAAAATAAACTCCTAAGGCCATAATTTTTAAGTGATCGCTATACCTCCGACCAGTCGGTTTGCGACAGATATTCTGTAGACTGTTTCTTACACACAACTGAAGTGTTAAGGGCAGTCTATCGCAAATCCTATCTATACTACGAAATTCATCAATTTCTGCATTCTCTTTTAATTGATCATTTTCAAGCCGTATTTTTTTTAGTTCCAAGGCCTGATTTTCCACTTCTGCTCTACTATCACAAAGTTTCCTTTTTAAATCTTCTAACTCCTGAAGCATTTTAACCTTTCTAGGAGTATATTCACTCAGATTCGCATCGTTTTGAAATTCCTTGCAGATGATTCCTGAAACACTTTGACTTTCAAGATCATCACGGAGTACTTCAAGACATTTAAGTCTGTACTCTGGCAAAGGATTTTCTTTTACCAATGGCAGAGCATCCATCCATCCATCCACTGCCAATGGTAAATCAATACAATGCTCAAGAGAAGGGTTACGCAAAAATGGGAAAAGAGTTCTACGCGATTTGGAACTATTTCCGTTAGTGCTCTGTTCAACATTCGATGTTGAAAGAACCAAAGGACCAGATGTGTTTATAAAAACACCCGAATCTGGAGTCGCATTAAGCATAGGGGAGACGTCAATCACATTGAAATTCTGGTCAGGCACAGAATCAGGTGTGTTTATAAAAAACCCTGAATGTGGAGTCTCATTAACTATAGGAGAAACGTCAATTATATTTAAGTTCTGATCAGGCACAGCATCAACTTTAAGTCTGATCTTGCCGTACATTTTTTCCGAAAAATGATTCCCACAAGCGTAGTTGTACTCGGACAAACCTCCAACTACTCCTAGAAGCCGCTTCCACTCGTTTCGTCTAATTAGAAGTGGACAAAGTAAGATTAATTTAATTCTATTTCGATTTCCAAGTGAAATTCATTAAATACAATTGTGTTCGAAAGGCAAAACAGCAAAAATGTTATGCATCAGCATAGTACTTAAAATAAAATTGCCTTGTGACCACAGATGTACGTAGTGAGTTTTACTTGTCAATCTATTAATATAAAAAAATAATAAAAATAAAAAATATCCATGCTGCAATTTCATGTAAAGCATAAATAGCCTTGCAATTATACTTAAAAAATGAAAACGAAATCAAAATAAATAGGGAAAGCATTAAATTGTTTAAGAAACAAAATAGTCAAAAATCTAATAGCATAATACTAAAAAAGAATAAAGAGGTTACCTTTAAAAACTTGAAAAGGAAAAAGTAAAACGGTCTCCAGTCAAGTCCACTTTTGTTCTGTGTAATTACAAAAAAAATTAAAAATTCACTGAAATTTTTTTTGTATTTATTATCTTAACCTATTTTATGCTAAACTTAGAACTTACTATCCTAGAATTACAAGTAACTTAGACCTATGGCTAAAGAAAAATAACAAGTTTAAATGTCACTTATTTTTTATTATTAAAACTGATAATAGCCGAAAAGTTCCGAGCTATTATTGTTGAAAACTTTACCAATAAAATTTCAATTTGATTATTAAAAAAGTTTAAAATTATGTCACGAAAAACTTGGAGTCTTCTCAAAATGTTAATATTTTTTAGACGATCGTTTGCTAAATACTTAAGTACTTTCTAACTTAGCTTAGTTAAAAATAGTTCTACAGTGGACTATTAAGTTCAAGTCATCGAGAAAAAAAGATGAGTGTCCGTTGTTGCACTTTTGATGCAGCATATTTAAAAATCCAAAATTTTCTTCAACTTTGCAGCTAACAGCTTGCAACTTTTATTCAAAAAGTAAAACATATATCAAATGATAGAACTCGAACAGGCCTCTAAATAATATTAAGGATTGCATTGTTGAATCCTGTCCCCAACATGGGTGGCGATCGGTTTATATTTTTAATTTATTCATTTAAATTATGCTATGTGCTTTTGCTTTGTTAAAAATAGTTACAGAACAAATGCATTAAAAAATAGTTTTAAAAGTACACTTCTTTCCAATAAGCACATAAATTAGAATTTCTTTTTTAAACTGAAGGAAATGTCGTTTAACTTTATTTTTACAATGTAAGTAACCTGAAATTGGTTGACATTCGAATTTAAAAATTTGCTGTCTAACTCTTAATATACATATCGCACACATTTAGCTAAAGAGGCACAATTCAAAATTTTGGAATTTTCAGAAAATTATTTTTCATAAATAAAGTGTGGACTATTTAGATGAAGAATATGGTTGGAAACCACGTCGCGATCACAACAGCTTAAACTCTCCGACACTAAAAATAGAACACGTTTACTAATATTTTTTGTGCTGATAGATATGTGCATGATGAACAGTTTTAACAAGTAAACTCGAAAATGACAAATTTTGAGTTGTGCCTCTTTAGCTAAATGTGTGCAATATGTATGTATTAAAATGATCATGATGTATAATCAGAAAGCGTTTGAATCGCTTTTCCTGATATAGCCATCAGTAGTTATAATACAGCTTTTCTTTTTAATTATATTATACTATTATAAGAATAATACAATACCATACATATAACAAAGTTCGACAAATACTCCATTGTAAACGTCATTACTTTGTAGTTTTTTGCAACGAACATTGAACTTAAAGTAGCACTGTAGAAACTCATACTTATAATTTGCTTACCTCTCATTATCCATGTTGCTGTTGGGGAATTGGTGAAATTTGGTTGCACCCTTGCAGTTCAAACAGCAGCTTTTATTCCTCGGCATCTTGATGATCTCTGTAGTGTTGTTGAATTTGAAATCTGTGGAAAGAAAGATACTTTTAGAAATTTTATAAACTTAGTATAAGCCTGAAACGATAATAATATTAAGAAAATGATTATATATGTATATAAAAAACGGAAAATCTCCTTAAGCTCCTTGTTGGCGGAAGTTTTGAAAAAAACTTTTTAATGCTGTAATGGAATGGCACTTGCTGGCGCAACCTCAAGTTGGACAGCTGTAAATACTCAAGAAAATGAAGAATAGTTTTGAAAAAAACTATGGAAAATCTGCAAAGCAAAGAAAAATCAATTATTATTGTTGAAATATGTTAAATAATACGAATATAAATATCAATGATATCTCCTTCAAAGGCGCAATAATTGTTTAAGAAATATGACAGCTTGAAAGCTGCCAGATTTTGGATTTTTTACACAAAAAACCAATTTGTTTGATTTTTCTTTTACATCATTAAAAATTAATACATTATGTAAGTGCAAACGTTTTCTTAAATATTTTACTATGATTTTCGTTACAAAAAATATGTTTTTTATCATTTTAATCCTTTGAAGACTTATAAATTCCCTAATTTATGGAACATTGTTCACAAGTGGCACACTCACACGAGCGAACTCACCGCACAAGGGTGAACTTAAATGTTCACTAACACTGTTACAAAAATTCCTCCCGCCTGAAAATACTTTCCGGTCTAGTTTGTCTATGCTGCTGTGGTCCTCCGAAGAATTAAAAATCTGAGTTGCGATCTGTCGCAAGTAACCTTTTTGCCTGTAGCTTTTTTCTGTAATGAAGCTTTAACAGCTGTTCGCTGAACTTTTCCATAACAGCTTTCTGATAAGAAGCTTTAACAGCTGTTCGCTGAACTTTTCCATGACAGCTTGTCGAGCAGGGGTACCGCATGCTGATTCTTTTTATGTCAGTTTGACTTATGTGTACTATGACTTATGTGTACTATGACTTATGTTGTACCTAACTAATCTTATTTTTATTAATAAGTCTACACTTAGGTTGTTATTTTTTTCTTTTGTAGCTTAGTAATTTATTATGAAAAAGGAAATAAATGATTTCAAATACTTTTGTGTTTAATGATAGGCGAATATATAAATAATAAAAATAAAAGTCTCGTTATTGGTGCGTTTCGATGCGCTGTTTGTGACAGTTGTGGGTGGAAACGAGTCTTCGATGATTTCCATCCTCACAACATTTTTGCTTTATTTTTGTTCTGGGCAGACAACTCCTTCGTCCATTCTTTCGTCAATACTTCCAAGGCCGACGATTTCGTTAAAGTTGTACCTTGTGTGTTCTGCTGGTCATTTTCACAATTTATCACAGCCGTAACTTTCTCACATTACGCTATAAGTTCACCTTTTTGCATCCATTTTGGCTTATTTGTTGGATTCAAAACTTGCACCGGTATTTTTCTGTCTGTTCTTGTGTTTACTAAGGTCTTTCCAATAATCAGGTCTTTCTTTACATTTTTCTTATCTGCTTCCACTACCCACAGATGGCTTGTCCCACAGTCTTCATTTGTTGTGGACCAAATAATTTCTTCGGTGTTGGGTTCAATTCAACAGCGCTCACTTATGTAGACTCTTGCAATTGTTAATTTTTGTCCACAGCCAATGTCTAAGGGCAACTCTACATTGGCATATCTTAACGTTTTTTTTTAAGATCCAAAGTGAACCAATGTCGAATCATGAAGTCCACGCCAATGATTACCTCATCGGTGATGTTTGCAACAATAAAATCATGTTTCACAGTTTTGTTGCCGATAAGAATACTCGCTGTAATTTTTCCTACTATTCGCGCAATTTCTCCTGTCGCTGTTCTCAATTGGATCCCATTTAATGGCGTTACTCGTCGTCTATCAAGTAAGTCTTTCCTCACAATTGAATGCGATGCGCCTGTATCCAAAGTAAGCTCACATGGCCTTTCGTTGATTTTTCCACCGATGGTAAGTCTGTTGGAATTTCGGCAGAGCTTCGAAACCAAGACTATGGGGCAATCATCTGTTAGAGTCAGCTCACGCCCCGCCGTACTGACTCTCTTTAGTTTAACGACTGCTGCTCGCTACCGTTTTTGCCATCGTCCACCCTATTTCCAATTTTTCTCCTTGGTGAACGTGATGCAGATCGTTTACGACGTGATTTGCAGTCACGTGCCATGTGTCCCTGCTTACCACAGTTGTAACATTTTCCGCTGAAGCTACTGCTGGCGAACGATGAATTTTTCTTTTCAGCCTCCACCTCCATCCGACAAGTTTTCAGTGATGGGCGGCATGTCAACGCAATCGTCTCCTGAGTGAGGGCAACCGTTACTGTTTCGTTAAATGTTGTCTTCGGGTTCCTCATTGTTTCGCGTTTTGTATCTGAGTCACGTATGCCGTCAATAAACGCCTCTATTTTGAATTTTTCAGCTACGACACTTAACTCGTCAGGATAGGAAAGGTGTGCCAATCGCTCAATATCCGCAGCATACTCCTGCAAGGACTCACCAGATTTTTGGATACTTTTCAACTCCAATCTGTGAATCTGCTTCATGTGGTCACTGCCATATTTTCGCTGTAAGGCATCCATCACTGCCTTGTAATTTTTCTTCTCCGCCACTGGAACTGTTTGCAATACTTCTGCAGCTGCGCCTTTTAATGCCACAACTAGCGCTGCAGCTGCGCTTTCGTTATCCCAACGATTGTGACCAGATGTTGTTTCGAACTGGAGCTTGAAAACACTAAATGGCGTTGTTCCATCGTACGAGAGTGCCTTAAGCCTCTCTGTGCTGATTACTCTTATCACTTGAGTGGTTGGTTCGCTTATTTCCAACTGTTGAATCCTTTTATTAACGTCCTCAAAATTATTTTGAACTTTTTCAAGATTATTTTGAACTTCTTCCTTGAATGATTCAACGTCATCTCGTAACTCAATCATTTTTGCATCGAAGCCATTTACCATTTTGGCCACCTCCGTTCGAACAGCCTCAGTGTTTTGATTCATTGCGTGGATCTGCGTCGCGTTCTGACTTAAGCTCTGATCAATTTCTTCCCGAACCGCCTGGATCTGCAGCGCGTTCTGACTTAAGCTCTGATCAATTTCTTCCCGAACCGCCTGGATCTACAGCGCGTTCTGACTTTACTTCTGATCAATTTTTTCCTGAACGGTCTGGATATTGCTATTCATTTGTAGATTTATTGTCTGCGTTATCGCCATTAACATTTACTCGAACTTTGACATATCTACAACTTCACCACTTGCCGCCAGTCCAGAAGCTTCTTCCACTTTCGCTGCTGATTCTGATACACAAAATTCATGCTCTTCCAGGTTTACACCTTGAACCTCAAGAGCCTGCCGTAAGCGTTTCTGCAACTCCACCTTTCCGCCAGATGATTGCAGACTCAGCTGCTGCAACTCCTTCTTCAGTTGATCCACTTTTAGTTCGTCAAACTTAACCATTTTTATTATTATTTTTTTTTTTTTATTGATTGTTAATTCTTTTTACACAATCCCACTTCTGACACCAATTGTTCCAAAAATTCTGTCTCTTTGACGATAATTTCGATCTCTTACACTTTTCTGAGTTCGATCACTGGATTGTGTAACAATTAAAAACACACAAACTTATTTAGTTATAAAATGGTTTATTTAAATCACAATAGTTAGTTTTTACACGGTACAGTTGTTTATCTCATTAACATTCAAATTCTAACATTAATTTAACACTGTATAGAAAACTGTTTTACTTTACTACGGATCACACTGTATTCACTTTATTGCTTAAATTCAAGTGTTCTGCTTCACTGTTTAAATACAACTGTGTCACTCAACTCAGATGACAACCCATATATACTGCAGTCATCACTCTCTCGAATAATCCAGTACCTTCTAATTGGCGTGTAATCCACCATTATCCATAATTTGCCAGTACTTTCTAAACGGCGTATCGACGTTGAGTTCACAATTATCCAGAATGTTGCTATTACGCTAGATGACGTTGTAAGACGGCGATTATTTCTCTCGGCTGTCGACTTTGATAGTGTACTGCAGCATCTGTTCGGTTTATTATTTGCCGCTAGATGGTGTAAAAGTATTTATACAGCCAAAATGCTAGCTAAGTAGTATCGTTTAGTTTCTTTTGTTGGTTTTTATTTCAAGAATTTTCTAGCATAAACCAAATTTCGCTACAATATGTATATACACAGCCTCATCAGACCAGTTTTTGGTTAATTTGTAATGCGATTCGAACCCCCGACCATTCCATGAATTATATGTGGACGGCCGCTCAAACACTTGAGCCACGGAGGTTGTGCTGAACGACATGTACAAAGTGCACATTTATATTATACACATATTGCGCCATCTGCTGTATTTTTTTTAATTGTCATTTCTCGTTTGCTGCATAGCTTGCTATATGATGTAGCTTTATTATTTCGAGTTTCGGGCTTCCGCCACTTATTTTTCGAATAATGGTTGGACGTATTCTTCCGGTTGTAGAAATTTTTAATTTGTTTTAGTCGACTGAATGTTATATATATATATATATATATATATATATATATATATATATGTATACATATATATAGACCAAAAACTGGTCTGATGAGTCTATGTATATACATATGAATATGTGTATATTAGGGTGATTCAAATTTTTTTTTTTTAAGGTGCTGTTGCTTAAAAAGTAAGTTTATGATATGAAGAAAAAGTTCACGAAAATTCAGTTCTGTAACTCAATTTTATAAGGTGGCGCCGGAGCCTGTAAGTTATACATGTAAATTGTATGGAAAAACTATTTTTTACAAAAAAGGTATCTAAATGAATAGGTGATTAGTGTTGTTGAGCCGAAAAGGGTCGTTTTTCGACGTAATTTTTTACGCTGAATTCGAATCTAGCCTCGGAATTGACCCATCATGTCGGAATCCTGAAATATTTGAGGTTAATTACCTGAAACATGATGTTTTTTTGTCTACTTTCGAGGCCATGTATGGGATTCAAAGAAAGTTGATCAGCTTATTTTTAACAAAAGCATCATTTAGTACCATCCTTGTCCTTTAAAATGAGCTTTCAAGTGGTGATCTGTGATGTTTCCTTTCAATGTTATAGCCATTTTAAAGTGACATGAATTGGATCCCCTACAAAGGGTTGCAACCCAACAATATTAACCAACGGGTTTCAAATTCATGTCACCTTGAAATGGCTGCAACTTTGTAGGTGTGGAGAGACCTGAAGTGCAAGACAAAAAAAAATTACCCACAACAAGGCTGAGTGTCGTGCAACAGGCGGTGGAGCACCTAAACAATTTATCCTAAGTCCACTGAAGGACGCTGTCGCTAATTTGCCGCAGTTTGAGAAACAGCTCAACCCTGAATGGAGTGGCACCTCTTACAGAAAAACTAAATGATAACAATGTTCCACCACCTGTTTTTGAAATCGACATGGACGAGCCTTCAACATAATCAGCTCAGCCTCTTGTTCAGCCTCTGCAAGAAATGACAAAAAGATGTAAAGGATTTATCAAGATACCAACGAAAATTGTGGGAGTATGAAGAAAAAAATTAAAATTAACGCAAAGAGCACAAAAAAGAGAAGAAGAAATATAAATAAATTGGAATTGTAAAATAAATTGAAAATAAAATGATATTATTGACGTAAATAATTCAAATATGACACTTATTTTTTTTAAATTATCGATAACTTGTCAACGTCGACACAACTTCCTTAGTAAATACCGATTTAGCATTGACGTGATGTCGATGTCGACATTGAGAAAGAATTGACAACGACGTCGACGACGCCAATCGTAATTAGGGTGAATATTTCGCCTGAAAATTATCTTGATTTGCTTATCATGCCAGTTACCATTGAATTCCAGCCAATTTGAAATGTTTTTCTTCCAAACAGCAAACATTTTTCAAAACTTGTATTCTTGGTTGCCGATGACATCTACGGTGCATAAAGTTCTAGTGCATTCGAGGCAGTTTATAGAAAATACACCACTTCCGATAAGATTATTTGGAGAACAGGCTGCTGAATCACGTCATAAAATATATAAAGCAGACAGATTGCATCACGCCCGCAGAAACTGCCGTACTAATAACCTACTAGATGTTTTTAATAGAGCTGTTGATACATCAGATCCTCTTATTTCGACAAAATATTTAAATCTATTGACGCGTGCAACAACAAAATCGCTTAAAACTTCCACCTGAAGTTATCGAATTGTTAAGTTGCGACGATCCAGCGCAAGATGGTAACGATGACTATGAATTTATTTGCAACTTCTGCAAATATTTTAAGTGAATTGTGTTTGAAAAGTGAACTAGATTTAGTTGATCCAAGTCTTTAAAAAAAAAACATTATAAGACAATTATGTAAAAAAAAAACATTGAAACTATTTTTTTTTTTGGCCAATAAAGGGTTAATGGTCACGAAATGGCTAATGTGTTCTTTTTTCCATTTTTTATTCCCTTTTTCTATTTTAAATTTTTTGATTCAAACAAGACTAAATTTTGACTAGGCCTAAAAGGGGTCAAGGGTCTCGCAGGGGTTAATTTTTTTTTTAAATTTATTAAAACTGTCTTTAATTATGCTTTGCTTACAGTTTTTGGTTTAAAAAACATAACATTTTAGCTGTTATTAATTTAGCACTGAAAAAGTAGCTATTTGACCTAATGTGCATTGATGCGTTAAGCACAATTTTTTTCAAAATATTAGTGCATAATTATCATAAATTTTTTTCTTTTCAGAAACATGTTAGGTATTTTCCTTTGGATTTTATTATCAACTAGTTGTCCCGGCAGACGTTGTTCTGCCCTTTTCGATGTGTGGGGCGATGTTGCGAAACAGCCCATTTTCCCAGTGAAACTAACTGTTGTCCTTACTCTTTTACAAATATATAACAGGCCTGGTAGACGTTGTTATGTGGGGCGATAATTTTTTCCTTTGAAACTTACTTTTGCCCGTACCTTTTATAAACATGTTTATGTACCAAATCCCATTTATCTGCGTCCAGTAGTTGGTGATATATGAAGAATTTGATTTTGAAGGGCGTGTCATCGCCCATTTTTTAAACCAAACTTTGTAAAAACCTTCCATAGGCCACAATTATGAAATCTTCATGTGAATTCTATTTAAAAAGTTATTTTGTATAAGAGCCACCCAAAGTATGCACCCTAAATAAAATGTGTAACTGTAAAAAGCAATGTACACTTTTTTCAAATATGTATTTATTAACATCGTACTCTTTCATCAAAAGTAAAAAAAAAACTCAAGGAGAGTTGTTCTTTCAACTTCGAAGCCAAATACAAACGGTACAAATGAAAACAAAATAACAACACAGAATTCAAGAAACAGCATAAGCAATAGAGGTCTGCACGGATACCAAAAATTTACTCGTTTCAGTACTCGTTCACTTTTCTGTTACTCCAATTACAAGTACACATTTCCTTTGAGTACCATAGCGTAAAGTAAAAAAAATGAATAAGCTTCGTGTATGTATACGCACAACAAAACTGAAGGTAATGAATCGAACTGAATGACGTGCTTTATTGTTTTATTTATTCGATGAAAGTGAGGGAGAGAAAATTCATTTGTGCACCAAGGCGTTGCCAGAAGACTTACATGCGCAACTTTTTTATTTATTTATCTGAAAACTAAAATAAAACGAATGTCCGGGATTATATTAATTTTTTAACATCATTGTGGATCTGTTCAAAATACTTTTTGGTAGTTTTATCTTTAGAATGATGCTAGAAAAATGACTATAACAACTGCCCTATATTTACATTTACAAAGTCCAAAGTTTTTTTAGTACAATTTATTATTAACAACGATAAATTAAAAATGTTAGTTCAGTCCATATAAAATAAATAACAAAATAAACATAATTCATAAATAAATCACATACGCATATTGATATCGGTCAATTTAGTTAAAATAACTCCACATTTTTTTTTTTTTTTTGAGTTATGTGAAAATTTTTTGTAACGAAATATCTCAAAAACTATAGGAAATAGAATAAAAAACCCGGCATCTTTTTCGTTTTCAAAAACTGTTTTTATAATATAACATAAATTTATTTAGAAAACAAAGACCTCACTCGCCTGCACACATCAAATTATCACTTATCCTCACTAAACATTCTTACGCATGTTAAACTTCATTACTGCGTAGTACAAAATATCAAATGCGTAGTAATCGCGGCACTCGTTGTACTCGCAGCATACATGCATATTATCCATACACATGACGCATTCATCTACGTACAGTTGGTTACGAGTAAGAAGATAAATTTATAATGATGGTAACAGTAACACAAGCAAACGCTATGTATACGCATTCAAATCAATAAAATTGACTTCGGTAACAGTTTCGTAAGTTAATGATTATACTTATGCAGACCTCTAATAAGCAACGACAAATCGAACGAAAATTATTGTGTGAGGTTTTGCAAAAAAACCTAATCCTAAAAAATGTCATTTTTAACTTAAAAAAAAATCATAGAAATAAGTATACAGTGCAAATATGTTGTTTTAAAACATAAATTATTAAAATCGGTTCAGTATATTTTGCGGTTTGGCGTTACAAACCATTTCCATATAAGCAATTTTATATAAATAGTATAGATAGATATAGATAATCCTAAGTGTTCTCCTTTGAAATTTTTTGCTTAGTGATTCAAGATATTATTTGAGGATTTTCCAAGTTTTTTCATACAAAAAAAAACTTTTATTTTCGCCTTTTGGAAAATAAAAGTCAAAAAAAACTCTTTGCATGTGACTTTTAAAAATATAAGTTAAAAAAAAACTTTTATTAATAAAAGTCAAAAAAAAACTTTAAAAAAATTTTTATTAATAAAAGTTTTTCAGAAAAATTTTTATGAAAAAGACTTTGGAAAACTTTTATTTAATAAAAGTTTTTGAAGAAAGCTTATAAAAACTTTTATAACAAAAAAGTTTTGAAAACTTTTTGAATAATAATTTAAAAGTTTCAAGGTCTGGTCAACAGTCTAACATCAGTGGTAAAATACATTACTAAGCCATTTCCTTTTATTTTACAGCAGCGTTAACATTCAAGTACGCTTTCGGTTTTCCGAGGTATAGTATGCCCAGAATTAGAGCGGTGGCGCTAAAGCGGCGATGAATGTACGCTGTCAAAAAAAAAAAAACGCGACGAAAAATCGTTTGAATGAACACAATTGCGGCGGTGACTGCTTTTCACGTCTGATTTCTTGTGAGAGAATCGTATAGGGAAAAGAGAGTGACAAAAACAAAATTTGTAAGCAATAAATTTTACTGAGAAAATTCTATTGGCAAAGCGAATGACAAAGAAATGCAACACTGATCGGACGGAGAAAACAGAATTAAATCTAAATTGACGGCGAATCGTCGGCAGGTCACCATTCGTACGCCGCAATTTTGTTCAATTTCACATGATCAAGTATGTTATAATTTTTGACAGCGTATATACGTCGCCGCTTTACCGCCACCGCTCTAATTCTGTTCAAAGCAGTACTTGAGTGCAAAAAGCATCGGCAGCTGGTAGGCGAGTGTAGGAGTTGCGTGTGGAGGTTTCGGCTAACTTCAAACGCATGAGTGTGCTATCGGGTTTACTGAGGCACTCATGCGCTAGAACGCAGTCAGTTCAAAACCAACGCACGTACATTTTTAGAAGAGAGGCATACTCGTAGTAAGCGACAATAGAAAATGCAAAGTAGTGTCACATAAGACTGAACAGAAAAATAAAAAACACTTCTCCCCGCTTGAAACAAGCAGCGATCCGAAAGCAGAACACTACTCAGGAGATCCTCGATTACCAGCGCCAGGGTGCACCATATAATAAGTATCATAAGTTAATTTTGTTATATGATCTATGAATGTATTCTAATTTACTTAGCTAACAAAACGTTATGTTTAACATATTGTAGCGAAATTTGGTTTATGCTAGAAGAGTCTTGAAATAAATACCAACGAAAGAAACTAAACGATACTAGCTAGCATACACCATCTAGCGTAATGGTGTAAAAATAATAAACCGAACAGACGCTGCAGTACACTATTAAAGTCAATAACATAGAGACATCTAGATTGTGAAATTCATACAACGTACAACGCCATCTAGCATCTAACATTCTGGATAATTGTGAGCTCAACGTCAGTGCGCCATGCTGGTGAATTGTGGATAGTGGTAGAATGCACGCTACAAAGTAGCACTGGTGGGTTGTAGATAATGGTAGAATATACGCCACTTAGAAGGTACTGGATTATTCGAGAGAGTGATGACTGCAGTATAAAAAGGGTTGTCATCTGAGCTGAGGACAGTAGAATTAAAACAGCGAAGTGGAACACTTGAATTAAAGCAATAAAGTGAATACAGTGTGATCCGTAGTAAAGTAAAACAGTTTTCTATACAGTGTTAAATTAATATTAGAATTTGAACGTTAATAAAATAAACCATTTTATAACTAAATAAGTTTGTGTGTTTTTAATTGTTACACAATCCAGTGATCGAACTCAGAAAAGTGTGAGAGATCGAAATTATCGCCAAAGAGACAAAAATTTCGTAACAATATAAATAAATTTTTCGCAAATTAAAGAAATTGAATTAAAACTGAAACCATCCGCGTCTTTAATTAAAATTTAAAGAAGAAATAGCCAACCTGCAAATATAAATTTCTGTATCGAAATTTCTGTATCGGAACCTTGCACACCGGCGAGCCATGACCCCGGCCAGAAGGTTCGTCACAACACTTAGGTATTACAATTGAAATCAGTTAAAATAAATTATATAAAAATCCAATAAAAATTATCTAATTAATTAAGGAAAAATAGAGTATGAAAAAACCTTATATTATCGTATAAATTTTACAAGGAACAATATCAACAAACACACTGAAAAACTTTTATAAAAGCCACTTGTATGTGCGTTATTATTCAAGTAAATTCCTTATGTAATCTATGTAAGACAATCTGCATCTATGGTTAATGACAGAGTCAAATCTCTCATTATCGTACTAATTGGCATATGTCCATAATTTTCGTGCAGCTCTATAGTTGGATATCTATTAGAAAGATTGTGAATAATTTTTAGGTTTTTATTTTGAATTATCTGCAGCTTCTTTATGTGTGTTTTAGCAATTTTTGGAAACCAAACTTGACAGCCATAGGTCATTATTGGTCTGATGCACATGTTAAAAAGAAGAACTTTATTGTTGACACAAAGTGAAGAGTTTCGGTTTAGCATGGGAAACAATGTTCTGCCACACCTTATAGCTTTAGCGGATATATGTATTTAGTATATGATCTTTAAAGCTTAGCTTTTTATCCAGCGTAATTTCTAAATATTTTATCGAGTCGGTTATCTAAATACTTTCACCTTGTACCTCAAGCGGTATATTTGGAATTCGTTTTGGAGAGTTGTTGAGTGGAAAAATAATAGCCTGAGTCTTTTCGCAATTTATCTTTATTTTCCATTTTGCGTAGAATTTTTTTGAAGTTATTAAGGCTTCTTTCATTTGTTTAACTATTGCATTTGAAATTTTTCCACTACATATCAGCGCGCTGTCATAGGCATAAAATGCTGAATCATGGTCTGATATAAAAATTGAGTATAATAAAGGAGATATCACGGAGGCTTGAGGAACGCCAGCAGGAATATTCCTGAGAGAAGATTGACTATTTCCTATACACACAGCAAATATTCTGTTGGATAAAAAACTTTTAATGATCTTCAAGAGATAAATAGGATACCCAAACTTATGTAGCTTAAAAATAAGGCCGTCATGCCAAACTGAATCAAAGGCTTTTTCAATATCTAAAAGGACTATTCCTGTACTCCTACGATTTACATTATTTCGTTGAATTATGTTGAAAAACTCTTAATTTGAAGGACGGTGGAGTGTTCTTTCCTAAATCTAAATTGTTCCTTCTTTAGAATGTAGTTTTCTTCCATGTAAGATGACATTCTTTTGAATAAAGTTTTTTCAAAAACTTTGGTCATAATATTTAGCATACAAATACCACTAAGTACATATCTGAAGAAAAGCGGTGGCAGACAGGTTTATTATGGAAGTACAACCAAATTGAAATGCCAGATTCTATGCCGATCTCCAAGCGTCGACTACGTTGTCTAGAGTCCAAAATGTTACCACAATTCAAGAGTACAAACAAAAGGGCTATGTCAGAAAACTGGAAAGTCACGAGATAACATCAGGCGGTAAGTCTTAGTACATTACTATATTTATGGTTACCAATATTAATAAAAACAAAACTTTGAATTCATTTTTATTGAAGGGACCCGATCTATTGAATTCATTGGTGGGAATTTTAATCCGCTTCCGAGAAAGACCGGTAGCACTGTGCGGTGACATCCCGAAATGTTTCACCAAATCAAAGTGATTAGCGAGGATCAAGTAGCACAAAAGTTATGGCGGTATGGCGATATTTCAAAGGATGAAGATGTGTATGTTATGTGCGTCATGACAATTGGCGCATCATGTTTGCCCTCATTAGCGAACTATGCTAAAAATAAAAATGCTTATCGCTTTCAACAGGAGCAACCATCCTCCGTAAATGTAATTGTTGAAAACTTTCGTAGACGACTGGCTTCAGAGCGTCGATACTCAAGATAATATGATTCAGCTAGCCACTACATTACGAAATATTCACAGTGAAGGTGGGTTTGAAATGAGAAACTGGTTGTCAAATTCTAAGCGAGTGCTTCATGCGCTGACTGGTCAGGGGCAGCAGTTGAGCAAATATTTTAAGGAGTCCGAATCAAAGTACGAAAAGGTACTTGGTATGTGGTGGCTTCCGAACTCCGATGAGCTGACATTTGTTCAAAATTTTAATAAATAAGTTTACGATGAAACTTTAGCGCCTACGAAAAGGCAAATTTTGCGCGTCGTGATGACAATTTTTGACCCCCTTGGGATATTAGGTTTCTACATAATTTTCGCTAAAATTATTTTGCAGGAAGTTTGGCGCTCTGGTGTATCGATCAACCGATTTGTGGAGAACAGCGCAGTAAATGGTGGCAGTGGGTCAGACGTCTTCCCGCAATCAGCAGTGTACGCCTGCCGCGTTGCTATGCACTCGTCAGAAATAGCCAGAATATTCAACTATATGTCTTTGTAGACGCCAGCGTCAACGAGTATGCTGCGGTCGCATATTTGCGAGCCGATAACGGCACTGAAATAACATGCAGCCTTGTGGCTTCCAAAACACGTGTGGCACCCCTTAAGCCCATATCGACTCCAAGGATGGAACTCATGGCTGCAATTTTAGGTCTCCGCTTAGCAGGATTTATAAAAAAGCACTTGCTTTATTGGATACGGTCAGATGCAAGAAAGTTTAATCAATTTGTTGCCTTAAGAATTGGTGAAATTTGGGAAGAGTAAAACACGAGTGAATGGAGATGGGTACCCAAGGCCAAAAATGTAGCAGACGAAAGAACTAAATTGAGCAAAGCACCAGGGTTTAATAACCAGGCGCAGTGGCTTACCGGTCCAAAATTTTTGAATCAAGATGAAGCTGAATGGCCTAACTCAGTTAGCCGGGTCAACAGAAGAAATGAAAGACGTGCTACGAGTATGCCACATAGAGTCGGAAATGTAGTGCGATTTTCATTGGCCGCAATTTCTCCAGACGCCACGAGATTTAGCAGATGGGAAAAACTACGACGCCTACAAGGACTCGTTTACGATGTTTGCGAGCATTGATAAAGAAGCAAGCGAAATCATCTGACCTTGAGATGCTACTAAATATCAGATATCTGCGGTGTCGAATCTGCTATATTTCGAAATTGCCAAAGAGATGTTTTCAGCGAGGAAATAATCTGTTTGAAATTTCCTGTAAATCAGGTCAGCCGAAAAAGCGTACTGTATATATGTTCGCCATATTTAGATGAAGTGGGTCTGCTCAGAGTGAAAGGTCGAACTGATGCTGCTGCTGGCGTGTCAGTGGACACGAAACGTCCTATAATTTTACCATGAAATCATGTGGTTGCACGTCTCGTTGCTGAATACTATTACAGAAGATTCCACCACCACCACAAGAAAATTGTGGTTAATGAAATGCGGCAAAAGTTTTTTATACAAGGCTTGAAAGCGCTAGTGAGTTCTTCTGTTAAATGTTGTCAACTTTGTTGAAATCGACGGGTCAAGCCTTGTTCACCAGAAATGGATGATCAGCATTCACAAGACCATTCACGTTCACAGGAGTGAACTATTTTGCTCCGCTGGAAGTAGCAGTTGGTCGACGTCGAGAAAAGCGCTGGGGCGTTCTCTTAACCTGCCTTACAACCAGAGCTGTTCATATTGAGATAGCACCTTGTCCTAAAATAGTTTATTGCACGTCGAGGAACACCGAGACGCACTTTGTCGGACAATGGGACAAATTTTCGTGGTGCTAGCCGCCTGTTGCTGCAAGAAATTGAAAAAGTGTCTATAAGTGAGCTAGAACGAAAGTATCCAGAGATTGAGTGGTCGTTCATACCACCTGCCGCACCCCATATGGGCGGTGCATGGAAAAGACTGGTGCGGTCTGTAAATCTACTTTGATGGACATTTTACCTGAGACAGGTCTGCGAGAGGAGATTTTGAGAGCGGCCATGGCCGACATTGAGAGCATTTTAAATTCGAGGCCACTAACGTAAGGACTGTCCCAGAAAAAACTTGCACTTTGTTTTTTAGCTATAAAAAAATACCCAGCAATTTTTTTGGTTTTTTTTTATTTTTTTATTAATAATGGCTAGTGTTCAGAATATAAATATCTAAAAACTAATTAACAATTTTGTTTTTTCTATAAAAATTTCTTACTTTTTTTTTAAGGCACTTCATTAAATTTTGCACAGTTGTTTCATCGACAGTACGGTACGATCTTTTCCACTTAAGTCTGAAGTCTTGAAAATTTTTTGCAGTCCTGCAACTCTTTCGAAGATCTCTTTTCATTAGAGCCCAATATCTTTCAATTGGGCGAAGCTCTGGGCAGTTAGGCGGATTTGCTATTTTTGGTACAAAATTATTCTTTTTACTTGCATACCATTCCATCGTAGCTTTAGAGTAATGAGAGGTTGCTAAATCTGGCCAGAATATCACGGTACCCTCATGTGCACGAATAAATGGTAGAAGACGTTTTTCGAGGCACTCGTCTATATAAACTTTGGAATTGATTGTACCTTGCGTAACAAAGAAGCTGCTTCTGAGGCCACAGGTGCATATGGCCTGCCAAACCATATATTGCTTAGGAAATTTCGAAATTTTTTTTTCTTTGAATTTACTAGGCACATTCCCCTTCTTCGGTGATGTATAATATTCGTGCCCAGGTAGCTGCTTAAAATCTGCTTTAACGTAAGTTTCGTCGTCCATAACACAGCAGTCAAATTTAGTCAGGTACCTTTCATACAATTTTCGGGCTCGCATCTGAGCAACCAACTGCTTTTCATCAGAACGGTCTGGTACTTTTTGAACTCTATATGTCTTTAGCTTACTTTTTTCCTTTATCCTTTGCACAGTAGATTTTGATGTACCTGCTCTATCCGCCATATCTCGCACTGAGGTGTTGGGATTCTGCTTAAAAAGGCGCTTCACCTTCGCCGCTACCTTTGGGTTAGAAAATTCTGGTTTTCTGCCTGAACCCTTTTTTCGCGAAACAGGTAGACCCTTCTTATAATTAGAAATAACGGTTTTGACAGTTCTTTCTGATGCACCAACTATTTTTGCTATAGCTGAATATTTTAACCCTGGATTTTGCAGGTATGTGGACAAAATCAGTTTGCGGACTTTTTCTTGCTTGCTAGACATCTTTGTCGTTAGAAGTGCTATCTTCAAGTGTTATACATCATATCAAACGTCACTTTATATGGAATAAATATTTTGTCTTTTTAGACCTATAAGATTATCAGGTAGAGTATAATCTTAAAAAATAAAAGTGCAAGTTTTTTCGGGGACAGTCCTTACGTGCCACTGGAGTCAGCAGAAAGCGAAGCACTCACACCTAACCACTTTCTGCTCGGTTGTTCAAATGGAGTGCGTGAAAAGAGTAGTGACGATTGTAGCGGAGCAGTTCTTCGAAAAAACCTTAGAATTTCTGGTCAAATGGCGGACCAATTTTGGCGGCGCTGGGTGAAAGAATATTTGTCATGCTTAACGAGACGTGCGAAATGCGTTACAAAAACATCTAATCCAATCGACGTAGCTGACGTGGTCATTATTGTTGATGAAACGAGTAAGAGGAGGGCCCAAAGACGTTGTAGTGGATGTGCTTTGGTCAAAAGATGGACAGCTGCGCAGTGCGGTGGTGAGAACAGCAAAGGGTCACGTTACCAGGCCGGTTGTAAAACTGGCAAAACTCGATTTAAAGAAGTAAACCATATGCGGGTAGGCATAAAGTTTACGAAGTGGGGAATGTTGCGGAGTAAATTTTGTATTTATGCTGTCTCTGAATTTCTCCCTTTCGCATTAATAGCGAGAACACAATTGGGGCAGCAGCAGCAAAGCAGCAGGGCAGCAAAATCTGTCAACATGAAAATTATAGAGAATTATGAAGGTGAGAAAGAGACAAATAGAAAATCCTGCAGTTTGCTGCCGTGCTGCCCTGCTGCCGATATAGAAATTTTTCTATTTTTTATCCGGCAGCAAAGCAGCAAAATATCAGTGTTGTAGTCAAGCTGCCATGAATAAATATTATGTTTTTGTTATTTTTTTTTTAAATTTATCCAGCACAAATAATAAAGCTTATATCAAACATTTTCTTTTTGAATATAGAGAAAATTTTTATTTTGACTGGTTTGTTTGTTACAATTTTTGGAGTTGTGACAGATTTTGCTGCTGCTGCCCCAATTGTGTTCCATAGAGCGTTTTGCTGCTGCTGCTTTGCTGCTGCTGCCCCAATTGTGTTCTCGCTATTATTAAAAAAGTTTTCAAAATAAAACTTTCTAAAAACTTTTTTGTTATAAAAGTTTTTATAAACTTTCTTCAAAAACTTTTATTGAATAAAAGTTTTTCCAAAAAACTTTTTCATAAGAGTTTTTCTGAAAAACTTTTAAAAAAACTTTTATTAATAAAAGTTTTTTTTGACTTTTATTAATAAAAGTTTTTTTTAAAAGTTTTTTTTAACTTATATTTTTAACAGTCACATGCAAAGAGTTTTTTTTGACTTTTATTTTTCAAAAGGCGAAAATAAAAGTTTTTTTTGAATGAAAGAACGAGGAAAATCCTAACATAATATCTTGGATCACAAAGCAAAAAATTTCAAAGGAGAAAACTTAGGATAATTGATAATAAAGTCCAAAGGAAAATACTTAACATGTTTCTGAAAAGAAAGAAATATGTATATGATAATTATGCACTTATAATTTTTAGAAAAATTGTGCTCAACGCATCAATGGGAAAAGACCGAAAATGGATTTTGGGAGTGACAGGGGAGGTTCCTGACCCTCCTTAAGAGGTGTTTTGGACCAATTTTTCGAAAAAATTTTTATTGCACGAATCGATGGGAAAAGACCGAAAATGGATTTTGGAATTGACAAGTGTGGTCCCCGAACCTCCTAAATGGGTTTTTGGACCCATTTTTCGAAAAAAATTTATTGCACGAATCGATGGAAAAGACCCTTCTAAATGGGTTTTTTGGACCCATTTTTCGAAAGGCTGTCTTGAACTCATATAAAAAGTTGTTCAATTGATATTCAGATAGCTATTTTTTTTATTTAACTTTATATGTAACATTTCATGTTGTTTTTAACTAAAATCCAATTTTGACTGTCTCCCTTTGAATTTTAATTGTTCCTCCTTGAATATTAATTAAAGATAGTCTAAACTTCTAGAAAAACCATGTTTGAAGAGTCTCCTCAAAAAAAAAAAATAAAAAAAAATCGAAGCCAAGGTCGAGGTAAGATGACAATTTCGATTTTTTTTTTTTTAGTTTTTTTTTTTGGAGCTGACTCTTCAAACATGGTTTTTCTTGAAGTTAAGACTATCTTTAATTAATATTCAAGGAGGAACAATTAAAATTCAAAGGGAGACATAGTTAAAATTGCATTTAAGTTAAAAAAAAACATGGAAAGTTACATACAAAGTTAAATAAAAAAAATAGCTGTCTGAATTTCAATTGAACAACCTTTATTATGAGTTCAAGATAGCCTTAGCATCAAGAAAAACTATGGCTGGAAGATGTACTCCAAAAAAAAAAAAAAAAAAAAAAAACGAGGCCAGCTAAAAGGCCCAATCTGATGGATATGCACATATACGGAAAAAACTTACGTGAACATAAAGAAACGCTACGTAAAGTGTTCACAGTATTGAGACAACACAGTCTAAAATTGAATACGAAAAAATGCAATTTTTTGCGTCTTGAAGTGGTTTATTTAGGACATAAATGTAGGATCGCAGTACAACGAACTAGACAGGGTCGCCCGAACTGGACGAAGATACGGACAAAACAGCAACACTGGAGACAGAAGCGAAGCTTTGCAAACGGACACAACGACAACACTGGTGACAAACGAAAGCGAACAGATGCGTAACGAAGTAGTAGACGAGTAAGCAAGCGAAGTGGACGTAGACGATAGTTGTATCTACATATAAGAAAAGCTGAAATGTAAAATGCATAAATTATAACTAAAATACCTGAATTATAACTTAATAACAAACAATAAATAAATTGAAACAAACTAAACTCGTTAAAGTTTTAATTAAAACACTACAAATGGGGGCTCGTCCGGGATTCCCTTTAATGTGCTAAAAAAAGTGTACAGTTTTGTGAAGCTGTGGCTGTTTTATAAGCAGAAACAGAAAAAGTTATAAGTACAAAAATTAAAATTTTTTGAATTAAATAAGTGAACAACTTAACTGAAAAAAAAACAACTACAGCAGATATTTGATAAAAAGTTTAACTAAAATTTGAAGAAACAATTTTAAAAATAAAAAAAATAAAATAAAACTGATTTCGTACAAAGGAAAGAAGACAACATACTATAGCATAAAAGCTGCGATACACACATACATACATATCAGCCAGTACAGAAGCGACGCCGATTTCTTTTGTTGTAAGCAGTGACGCCGCACTAGAGTATCAACGATTAGCAACAACTCCAAAGAAGATATACAAAATTCAATTAACAACGTTAAGAACGTAAGGCAACAAGCAAGTCGCGAAAGAAGAAAAACGAAGTTTGTGAGTAAAAATAAAGAATAAAGTAATTTTGAAGTAATCAGAAAAATTCCAATAAGAATTTAATTTAAACATGTACCACTTTCTGTTTTATTAATTAAGATGAAATAAAGTTGAAGAATAAAGAAAAGAATTTGTAGAAGATATATGTAAAAGCAATAAAATTAAAGTAAAATTACTAAAAAATTTAAAGTAAATAGAAGTAGACGTTACAAACAAACAAAGACGCATTGATTATAAATTTTAAAGTAAAATAAACTTGAAAAAGTTAAGACAAGAAAATTTAAAAAGAGATAAAAAGAAAAAAGTTGTAAAGTTAAAGATAGGAATTTTTTTTTTTAATTCCAATAAGAATTAAAATTAATTTTGTAAACAAAGTAAAGAAAAAAGAATATTGAATAACTAAAGTTTGTATTTTAAGTTTATACCCTTACTATATTATTTAAATAAAATATCTTTAATTTTATAAAATTTAAAAAAAAAAAAAACAAAATGGATATGCCGACTATATTGACCATGACCTGTGCCGAGTTAAGGCAAAACCTACAGGCATTAAATTTAACTTCAACGGGGCGGAAACTTGTTTTACAGGATAGGCTTCTTCATCATTTCGGACACCATGTGCCTAATGATGATAGCGAAAATGAATCAGAGCCTTCAGTTTATGAAGATGTTGCTGTCGATGTCCACTCGCCGCCACCATCAGAAAAATCAATATTTACATTTAAAGATATTGAAGAAAGCCTTTCAGTATTTAGTGGTGCGGGATCTCATGATGAAGAAGAAGAATTCGAGGAAAATGCTGAAGTAGTAGGGTGGAACAGTATCCAAAAGTTTATTTATAGCAAGCAGCTACTTAAGGGTGTTGCAAAATTATTTGTAAGAAGTCAGAAGGGGTTAATAGACTGGAAGTCGTTGAAGAGGGCGCTGATGGACGAGTTTGGTACAAGGATGTCATCATCCGAGGTTCACAGAACGTTACGAAACCGCCGAAAGCAGGTTAACGAAACACTCCGAGAATATTTATATGCCCTAATGGAGATAGGGAAAGCGATCGACTTAGATGATGAAAGTGTAATGGAATATTTTATAGAAGGTATTCCAGATACGAAAACAAACAAGGCCACCTTGTACCAGGCTAAGTCCATTTGTGAGTTAAAAGAACAAATGAAAATTTATGAAAAAATTTGCGGCAAATCGAACTCATTAAGACCTTTGAAGGGATCTACTTCTCAATTTGTCCCAAAAAATTAAAGTACAGAACGATACGAAAAATCCAAAAATACGAAAAATTGTTTTAAGTGTGGTAATGAGAATCATTTGGCTAGGGATTGTACAAGCACACAATACAAATGTTTTAGGTGTAAAAAAATGGGTCATAGATCATTTGAGTGCAATCTGAAGGAAAACACGGAAATAAAACAAGAAAATAATAATATCAGCACATTGCATGTTGGTGAAAGCCATGAAAATAATATTAGTAGTCTTCAATTTAAAAAGGTGCTGGTAGATAATATTGAGTTTAGGGCATTGATAGACACTGGGTGTAGCCTCTGTCTAATACGAAATGACGAATTTGAAAAAATTAAGAACTGTCAGGAATTTCAACAAGATAGACGACGGTTATTTGGTATTGGAAACAGTGGGCTAACCACAATTGGCAGTTTCTCAGCCATAATCAAAATTGATCAGATAGAGTTTAATCTGAAATTTTACGTCGTTGAAGAGGAAGCTATTAGATATCAGCTTATTATCGGAAATTCTGTTCTTGAGCACGTAGACATAAATGTTAGTAAGTGCGGGGTTAGATTCATTTTTAACAAAATCGAAAATTGGGAACACGAAAATCCTGAGGCTAGCGCCAACGCAAAGAAAGATAATCAAAAGTTCGAAGAGATTGATTTGACCCTTTTAAATGAGTTCAAATTCATATGCATGAACTTCGAACAGGAAGTGCACAAAGAGGTTAAACTTTCACACCTGAAACCTGACATTTTTAAAATATTAACCGACCTAATTAGTGAATATATGCCAAAGAAAAATGCAATTAGTCCTGTCGAAATGTCGATAGTTCTGACGGACGAGGCTCCAGTATGCCAACGTCCACGAAGAATCTCGTTCGAAAATCAACGCATTGTTGATAAGCAGATCTCAGACTGGTTAGAAGAAGGAATCATTAAGCCTAGTACATCTGTGCACGCAGCACCAATTGTGTTAGTTAACAAAAAGGATGGTAATAAACGCCTTTGTTGCGATTTCAGAAAGCTGAATAAAAAAATAATTAAAGATAATTTTCCGATGGCTCTTATTGACGACGTAGTCGACAGGCTGCAAGAAGCCAATGTGTTCACCACTCTAGACTTAAAAGACGGTTTCTTTCATGTACCATTAGACCCTCGATCAAGAAAATATACGGCTTTTGTTACACATGGAGGCCAGTATGAGTTTTTGTTTGCACCTTTTAGTATCTCCAATTCACCTGCAGCATTTAGCAGATTTGTGAGTGCAATTTTTGAGGTCCCTTCATTAAAGATGGAACTGTAGCTATCTACATGGATGATTTGATCATTCCATCAAAAGATGAAAAGGATTAGAAAAGTTGAAAAAAGTTTTAAAGGTCGCAGCAGAGCATGTTGTACGCATCAAATGGAAAAAGTGTCAATTCCTACAAAGGAAGGTCCATTTCTTAGGATACATAATAGAAAACGGTACAATAAGGCCATCTGAAAAAAAGACACAAGCGATTACCACGTATCCTTTACCAAAAGACAGAAAAGGCATCGAACGTTTTCTGGGGTTGACGTCTTACTTCAGACGTTTTATTAAAGATTACGCACAGATAGCAAGACTATTATCGGACCTTTTGAAGAAAGAAACTATTTTTCGATTAGGAGAAGAACAGCACGCTTCTTTCTATCAACTGAAGAATGCTCTAACAAAGGCGCCAGTATTAAGACTATTTAACCCTATAGCCGAAACCGAAATCCATACGGATGCATCAAAATATGGTTACGGCGCAATGATGATTCAAAAATGGTCAGAAGATCAGATATTCCATCCTGTCCAGTTCATGAGTCGCAAAACAAAACCAGCCGAGCAAAAATATAGTGCATACGAACTAGAAGTGTTGGCCATAGTGGAAGCACTCAAAAAGTGGAGGATTTATTTAATGGGTTCCAAATTTAAAATCATTTCGGACTGCAACGCGTTCGCCATGACAATGCGGAAAGAAGATGTACCGCCCAGAGTGGCAAGTTGGGCTATGTTCTTGCAGGAATTCGACTACTAAATCGAGCATAGGTCAGGCTCACAGATGAGGCACGTCGATGCATTATCCAGAGTGTATTGTCTGTTGATGGACTATTCTTTAAGGCACCGATTGAAGCTAGCACAATCAGAAGATGATTGGACAAAAGCAGTAATAAAGGCTTTGGAACACAGTGGCTACGAAGACTTTTATATCTTCCATGACATTCTTTATAAAAACCCTGCAAAAGAGTTAATAGTAGTACCTTCTCAGATGGAAGATGAGATTATAAAAATGCTCACAGACAGTGACACTACTCAATTAGAAAAACTCAAGACTTAATTGAAAAGTCATAATTTATACCAAAGCTGAGGGTGATGGAAAATTTCTGACCTCGGATTCGTGTTTAGGAGGCCAAAATACATACCGTATGATACCTCACGTTCCAACTTTAAGACCTTTTTTTTGTGGTCCTGTGTTATCATTGGAGGTTAAGAGGAAAATGGTACCGAATCTAGAATCTGTCATAGTTTCTCCAATAAAATTCCACTGCTGACCAGTGATATTCCTACGTTTTGCCAAAAAGAAATGTACGGTTTTATAACACCACATTTTTTTGCGAGGTTCAAAATATCTGGTGATTTCCTTGAAGTCAATCCAGAGCTGTGGGATGAAAATTCCAGTTACCAACATGGGTTGAGTGTTGTCATTCGATTGAAGATCGTAAATAACGTTGCCGAAAGAGGAGTGCATTTATTCACTCAATACAATAATCGATTCACAAAAAACGAAGATCAAAAACAGTTCTCACTTTTAACTACTGACGAATATCATAAAAAGTTTTCGAATGCGTACAAGGGAACACTTATGGAAACGTTTTAAATTGAATAAGTAGTGGTGAAAAATTTTAAAAAACCTCCATATCTCAAACCCGTAGGCGCATCTCTCTGTAGAGAGTAGACGGGATTAACGACTCCGCGGACCTCAGTGAATCCAAGAAGCGTCTGACTCAGAGTGGGCGGATTCGTGGTCAGCGTCTGTCTCAGAGTGAGCGGCTCGCTACATAAATGTGTTAAAATGTACATGGTAATAAAAAGGTATGGACCTACCAAGATCCAGCTTTGTGCTTATAACCATCGCTTGAAAAAATATCAATTGCATGACCGGAAGAGAAGTCATGAATTATTACAACCAGATGTAATAAACTACTCCAAGGGGTAATCAAAACTTGAGAAATACCCTTGCTTCGGCAGCAAGCACATCTGTTTTGGAGGTGCGAAACTTATGCAATTTGGACAGTTATACAAATAAAGATGAAACTATGACTTTGGAAGAGTATGTCTCACAAACGGTAACGGTCACAAAAAAAAAGATTCAAAGAAAAATTACATAATTTAAAAGGAGCTTTCCTTGATACTAATTTTGAATATGTACATCAATAATTTTATAATTTACAGTTTTCACTTCATAACTCGATCAGTTTTATTCACACAATATCCGAAATATTTTTCATTTGGTGTCCATACACTAGCTTATCTACACAGAGAATTGCAGGTTTTTAAGTAAAACGGTGCAGAAAATATATGGAGGGATACATTTTTTTATTTTTGGAAGACTATATCTCGAAAACGGACACGCCCACAAAAAAATTTTCGTATTAAAAACTGAATCATTTTAAAAGACCTTTTTAACAATATCCATCATGATACACTGCGGATTAGGCCAAATTTCAAATCGAAAGAATTCAACATAAAGCTTTGCACATATAGTTCCCTTGCTGGGTGTATGACCATAATTACGTTATCCTAAACGTGTTTTTACTAGAATTTGCAGTTTATGAAATGGAACAAAACTGCACAGATGTCTTCATCAAACCAAAAATTAATAACAAGAGTGGTGGATCTACCGATCTTCAGCTAAGGAATATTTAATATTTAACAATGTAAATCTACATGTACATATGTATTTGCAAGTAATAAACAAGCCCGTTAAATCATGCACCACGGGCCGCACAAATTAATTTCGCTTATATTTCCGGATCAAAACACAAATTTAAACAAGCTATTTCATTTTATATAGCAATTTTTGTTAAGAACGTATTTCAAAAATTTTTAAGATTCTGAGAATTACACCGCTGGTTCAGAGATATTTTTTTTCAATTCCTTGAAGTAAAGCCATATAATGTAAGAGCAACCTAACAAGATTCCTGTAAGAAATAAACAAAATAAATTTAGAAACAAAATTTAATACAAATGTATTCTATAACACATACGTACCTTGCATAATCACTAGTACTATAATAAACACACTTTTCTCGGGATGTGGGAGCGGCTCACCATCACATTCTTCAAATTCAGATATTTGGCAAATTATAAGAATTACAAATCCCAAGCAAGCTAATATCAAAAATGCGAGCCACACGTAGAAGACATATTTGTTTTCCTAAAGTTGAAGAAAAAATTTATACATTCACATATTATGGCGTATATGCATTTAGTTATTTCTTAAGAATTGCTACCAAAATGATAATAGATTTTTGCTGAATTTTTGGCTGCTGCCTAATATAAATGGCTATTCTGCTTATATTGTAAAAAAAAGCAAAAATTCTCTTATTACAGTGGAAGTCACACATGGGTCGTTCCATCTATAATTTGCCTATTTTTACCCTGACGTGTTTTTAAGTGGTTAAAATTTTTTGAGTGATTAAGGCATTATCTAATAGATAGAAAAATATTACAATATATCAAGTTTTTTCGACCAATACTGCCGTACTAAGCGAAAAAGACGTATGTATCTCAAAAAAAAAAAATATCCGAGATTGTTATGGCATCAGTTAGCTTAAGAAATAACGCGTCTAATGAAATGCTCCAAATGCCGGTATCTTAGTTCAATCATATAAAAAATGTACTAAGAAAATTTCCTCTATCTCAATTTCATCACATCATACTAAGCGAATTAGACGTATCTCAAAAATACGAAGGAAAAATATTATTATATTCGTATACGAATAAAAAAAATAACGGGAATTAAACGCAAAGCTTCCTTGACTGGATCACGTTGTCATTGTAGCTGCAAGTTCTTGTCATTACTTCGTTTCGAAAAGAACGAAAAAACCATGTTCGATTGGAGAAAACTCCCTTCTTTTAAGGCTTCAGATTTCATAAGTAACAATCATGTATGCTTAATTTTTTAAATCTTTATTTTAGTATATATAGTATAGTTTCTAAAAATATAATTTGATTTTAGTTTTTATTTAATATTATCTGTATTTTATAAGATAGAAAATATTATATCTTTTGTATGAAAGTTTATATGGCAAGATTAAAGTAAAAAGACGTATCTACATTTTTAAAGCTATAAATACTAAGCGAAAAAGACGTATCTCATGAAAAGCGTATAAACGCAGGGAATTTCGATATTTTGAGTAAGTCATAAATAAATAACCTTAAAATGATATTTAAGTTGCCATATATAAGTTTCGAAGAGAAAGTAAGAATAAAACGACATTTACAAAATATCAATTATCTCGAAACGAAATTTTTGAGATACGTCTTTTTCGCTTAGTACGGCAGTATAGTATTTAAAAAAATATTTTGAGCAAGGGCCACCCTAAAAAAATTGTTCGTACTGAGCACGAGTAGCTCCAAAAAGAATGTATACATGAAGAGAAAGATTGTCAAAGGTTTCGGACTTATGTAGCTGGCTGTTGCGTCCAAAGTTAAGAATCAGTATCTATTATATAAAATTCATTTTTTGTCTGTCTGTCTGTCTGTCTGTCTGTCTCTTATGCACGCGGAAACTATCCAGCCGATTTTGATGAAATTTTTACAGTATGTCAGTATCGATCAGGCGGGTGTCATAGGCTATAAAAGTTTTATTTAGGGTGCTTATTTAGGGTGGCCCTCATACACAAATATTTTAAAAATACCGATTTCTCAAAGACAGGCAAATCGATTCTCATGAAAATTACACAGTTTGGCTTTTATGCTAAGGGGCACAGATTGAAGGGTAAAAATTTTATTTAGGGTTCATACTTAGGGTGGCCCTCATACAAAAATATTTTTAAATATCCTTTTCTCAAAGACAGGTTAGCCGATTCACACCGAATTTACACCAAGTAGCTCTTATATTAAGAGGAATAGTTAAGGATATAAAACTTTTATTTAGGGCCGTCAATTCTGTATATTGGGCCAACACCATACCAGGAAAAGCAACCCCAAACCTTGATATTGCCTCCATCATGTTTATTGTGTATTTTGGGCTGCATTCCTGATTAGGCCAGCGACGCACATATTTTTTGCCATCACTTCCAAAGTAGTTGAACTTTAACTCATCGCTCCATAAGATGTTTCTCCACCTTGTGGGTCTTTATTGCGATGTTGTCTTGCAAACTGCAATCTACGCTTTAGTTTCCGTTTTGAAACATAAGGTTTGCGTCTGGATAGGCGTCCATTATGGCATTATGGACCAAACTAAGTACAAGGTGATTCTTTCCAGAGTAATGCTGCTTTATGCGGAAGAGGAAATGCCACTGAAACGGAAATTTCAGTATGACAATGACCCTAAGCATACCGCAAGGTCCGTGAAGTAGTGAATTTCAACCAAAAATGTAGATGTCCTGGATTGGCCAGCGCAGTCTCCTGATCTCAACCCGATTGAGAACTTGTGGAATGACGTTGGTCGCACCATTAATCGATTCACGGTCAAGAATTTGGATCAACTTTGGCTCGAAGTGCAGCGTGATTGGTTAGCTATACCGAAGGAGCGATACCAGGCTTTGGTATCATCAATGGAACGCCGCTGTAATGCTGTCATACGAAACAAGGGATTTCCAACAAAATACTAATTTGCATTTGTATTAATATGTATTTTATTTTTTTTTTCTAAGGAAATTACTAAAAATACGCGAAGTGTGCTATTTTATTTGTCTTGTAAAATAGAATATTACTTTCATTTTTATAACATATTTTTTCAATAAGCAATGGAACTGAACTTTTTTTTGGAGCTTAATTTTTGCGTTATTTTGATTTTGGAAATGTAGAAGTAGTAATTTCAACAACCATAAAAGTTAGATTACCTGTGCTATTTAAATTGTCGCCACTGTACATAAGTATAGACATTTTAATAATTGCTTGGATAATTTAAATTTTTTTTATTTTCAATAAGACAAAATTATAGACATTTTAATAATTACATACATAATTTCAATTTAGAAATTGATTTCCCAATAGCAACGAAGCTTAAAGCATTTCATTAGTTGCATTAGTTTTTACGATCTTAAAATAAGGGACGATTTTCATTTATATGCAAAACAAAAAGGTGAACAAAAGAAAACAATAGCATATGTGTGTATGTAGGTGTTAGCTTCTTTAATACTACAATATCAAAAATGAAAACTTTGCTCAAGTCAATAAAAATAAGAAAAAGACGGTGATGATCGATTCCCAGTACCTACTATCCAAAAAAATGAACGATATTTTTTTTTGATTTTTATATTTTTTTAATGTTTTATATTTTATTTACATTTTTATATTTTTTTAAATATTTTTCATAAATAATAATAAGCAATAATGAAATAAAATTAATTGTTTGCATATTGCATCTAATAAGAAATCACATGAAAAAATAGCAATAAGAAACAAGCGCATATGTGTGAAATAGCAATAAGAAATCAGCCATATGAAAACAAAATAAGAAATCAGAAACAAAATCGGAAATTGAAGAACAACGAAAATGAAAAAAAACAGCAACAAGAAATTTCGTTTCATTCCGTTTCTATTTTTGGTTTCTATGGCGGCCTGCAGTTTCGTGTTTCAAAACTTAAGAAAAACTGATTCTTAAATCCGTATTTATATATACATACTGATTCTTAACTTTGGACGCAACAGCCAGCTACATAAGTCCGAAACCTTTGACAATCTTTCTCTTTATGTAAACACACAGTAAACACAGTTGCATACGGTCGCATATTGTTTGGGCTCCGCGTTTTTTGCTATTTTTGTCCATTAAACTTGCACGGAGTACCGGTAACTGGTGTTAAATCGTAACCAGAAGTGAACTAGTTCAATTCCTTGAGTTAGTGGTTTCGTAATTCTTTTTACCGCACTTTATTTACTAAATTAAACTTTCTGCTCAATGCAAAGGAAATCACAAAACAAATTTATTTTCCACGCGCGAAAAAGTAAATAAACATCGGACACGAATACTCTAACACAAGTTGAAGCTGTCAGTATCAGTTGTTTACATATGTTTATTGTGCGTTGCCAATCAACTAGTTTTTTAGCTCAACCTTTTATAGACCTGTTCGAGTTAAAAATCAATAACCCAGTAAACGTTAGTCGTTGAGTAACAACTGCATCCAGCAACTTTTTTCTGATGTCATCTCCTGCAGCTGTCAAACTCAGAGATACATTGTCTCGTCGTAAAAATCTGTTTGACAAGACTGCAAAAACATCTGTGCAGCAAGTGGAGGAGGAATTGAGTGTCAATATTCTTTCTCATTTAAAATCCATGGAAGAGAGGTTAAGGTCCCACGCTGATAATTGTTTTGAGAAGTTGTCAACTGAGATTACTGCTCTTGAAAACAAGTTGACGGCAAAAATTAAAACTGAGCTCCAATTGGTTAATAATAGATATACTGAGCTAAGCAATAAAGTACAGGCTATTGAGTCAGAACTAGTTGAACTGCGAAAGGTCAAAGCTGACTTCAGTGAGTTTAAACTTGAGTGCAGGAAAACTCAAAATAACTTAAGCTACGACTTATCATCCGATGCTGTTTTGTATGGTGTTCCTTATTGCGAGGCTGAGGATTTAAAAGACGTTTTTAATAGAGTTTGCGATCTGGTTGACTTTGTTTCGCCTCAAATCCGCGATATATTTCGGTCTAAGCATAAGGCAGATTCAGCAATCATAATTAAATTTTTTTCGAGATTTGACAGAAATTCTGTTCTTGGTGCCTTCGGCAAATATAAGCGCAGGACAAAAAAAGCAGTCATCCTCGAGGACATTGGTTGCAGTAGTATATATATTAATGAAAGTTTACCCTATGATACTAGGAAGTTAATTCAATCTGCGGTGAAGCTGAAAAGGCAAAATAAACTTGTAAGCGTCTTTACTATTCGTGGAGTAGTTCATGTCCGAAGCCAGAGGAACGGCACTGCAATTGCTGTTAATAATTTGGCTGATTTGAATGTTTTTAACAATTTTCCGGTTACTATAAATAATATTATTTTTCTAGTAGCTCTAATTTTTTTTCTTATTTCTTATGTTTCTTAATGTAAAGATGTGTGGATATTTTGAATTGGCTTATTTCGTTTCATTTTTGTCGGTTCTTAAAAATGCATTTTGTTGCATATTTAATTCTAGATTATATATTATTATTTATTTGTTTTTCGTAAATGTGTTTCCCGTTGAGATTGCTTATTGTTGTTGGTCTTGTGCAGTATGGAGGTAATCTCTGATTCTAGGAATGGTGTTATATGTAGTCCCATAATTTTAATTGATGTACTATGTAAACAACATTGTGGTTTAAAAGTTGTACATTTCAATGCTAGAAGTTTGAATGCTGACAAAATGGATTATGTTAAGTATGTGTTTGAAAACTCGTCAGTTGATGTTATATGTATTTCTGAGACCTGGTTCAGTAATGAAATCAGTGATTGTTACCTAAATGTACCTAATTATAATTTATTCAGAAATGACAGAACCAACAAAAGAGGAGGGGGTGTTGCAATATATTGTAGGTCATACCTCAACGCTAAGGTTGTAGGTAAGTCCTGCAACGAGCTGATTGAATATATCAGCCTGGAGCTGTTTGATAGCAACATGAAAGTGCTGATTTCTTGCATATATAATCCAAATAGATGCAATTCTATGGATTCGTTTTTTTCGGATTTGACCCCTCGCCTCATAGACTATGATCAGTTTGTACTGTGTGGTGATTTCAATTTTAATTTGCTTGTTTGCGACAATATTACTGAAAGATTTCATGATCTGGTGAGTACTGCTAGCTTATCTATTGTCAACTCGATAATGCCTACTCGTTTTGCTGCTAATGCATGTCCTAGCTTACTGGACCTCTTTATAGTATCGGATATCTCTAAACTTTTGATTTTTGACCAAATTTCCTTTATATCGGATCATGACCTAATTTTTTGCACTATGGATATCAATTTTTGTCGCCTTAATGTGCCGTCCACTATTTCTTACCGTGACTTTAGTGCCATAAATCTTCCTTTCCTCTATGATGAACTGATTCGATATAATTGGAGTGATTGCTGGTTTTACAGTTCTGTTGACCGTAAATTGGAATTCTTTGTTAGCAAATTAAATAACATTTTTGAAACACTCGTACCTACTCGAACTTTTCAAGTAAAAAGAAATTCCTGCCCATGGTTCACTGCCAATGTCAAACAAAAGCTCATGCTTAGAAACAGGCTACATTTGAAATGGAAGAAAAGTAGAACTATTGAAAATTGGAATGCTTATAAACTGGCTCGTAATACAGCTGTATCTTTTGTAAGGCGTGCAAAAAAAGAATATTTTTGTTTGAAACTTAACACGAGCCTTCCAACTAAACAGTTGTGGAAAAATTTACGGCAGCTTGGTGTTCAGAAAAACGACAAATCAGTTTGTAGTGTGGAGCCTAACTCCTTGAATGATTTTTTTTTATCTAACAGTAGCTTTCACACTACTTGCTCCTTTGATCCAAACTCCAATAACTTTTGTGACCCTGCAAACAGCTTTCAATTCCACGTACTGAATGAATTTGAAGTTTATAAAAGCATCATGGAAATTAAATCAAATGCAGTAGGTGAAGATGGTATTTCTGCTAAGTTTCTTAAACTTGTACTGCCTTATATACTCAGTACTTTAACGCACATTTTCAATCACTGCATAACAACTTCGTGCTTCCCTAAAATGTGGAAAGTAGCTATTGTCATACCAATAGCTAAAAAATCCTCAGCATCTACTGCCAGTGACTACAGGCCCATTAGCATTTTATCCACAATATCTAAAGCCTTTGAAGCCCTTCTTTCAAGACAAATAACTGAACATCTACAAAACTATAAGCTCTTGTCCCCTGTCCAATCTGGATTTCGTGCTGGGCATAGTTGCTCCACTGCTATGGTTAAAATCCTAGACGACATTCGCATGCCTTATGACCTTGATGAATTGACATTACTCTGTTGCTTAGATTTTTCAAAGGCTTTCGATAGCGTGAATCACTCTATATTATGTACAAAATTGAAATTTTATTTTGGATTTTGTAGTAGCTCTGTTTGTTTGATGAAAAGCTATTTACATGATAGACTTCAAAAGGTCAAAGTGGGTGATGTGTACTCTGACTTGAAACTGTGTAGCGTTGGTGTTCCTCAAGGCTCCATTCTTGGCCCCTTGTTGTTTATTATGTTTATTAACGATATTTTTTCTGTCTGCAATACTGTAAATATTCATGCCTATGCTGATGACATCCTAATTTACTCGTCTAGTAGAATCTGCCTTACTGAGGATCTTTGTTGTAGAACTAATGAAGACCTTGCTGCCATTAACGAATGGGCTCATAAGAATGATTTGCGTTTAAACCCTACTAAGTCTCATGTTTTACCGATCTCTCGAGCCAGAGTTGATCCCACTTCTATACCACCCTTATTTATTGGGGATGCTCAGTTGCAACTTTTAAACAAAACTACTTGCCTCGGATTTCGATTAAACTCTTTTTTAACTTGCTCTGATCATGTTAATCATGTCGTAAGTAAAATTTATTTGACTCTGCGTTGTCTGCGATTGTCTTCTGAGTTTACGCCTGTCGATGTTAAACGAAAGCTAGTTATACAACTTTTAGTACCATTTATAACATATTTCGCAGTTGTCTACAGCAAGTTGGATTCTAAATCTCTACATAAGCTGCAAGTAGCATTTAACAACGCTACTCGTTACGTGTTTGGTCTTCGTAGATTTGACCACATATCATCTTGGAATAGCCGGATACTTGGTTGTACAATCGAAAACTATCTTATGGCCAGAAATTGTGTGTTTCTTCATAAGATTATTTACTTAAAAATACCTAACTATCTCTTCGAAAAACTACGGCTAAGTATATCGGGCAGAAGTCATAATTTAATTATTCCTAAATTCTTACATTTTAATTCCACCAGATTTTTCTTCATTAACGCCATTCGAATCTGGAATTTATTGCCAAATAACCTAAAAAGTATCGCACTCATCAACAATTTTAAGCATTTGGTTTCTCAACATTTTTCGAGTCGTTAAATTTTTCTTTTAATATCCAAACATCTGTTATATTTATTTTTGTTATTTTTATTTGTACTTTGTTTATGTTAATTAGAATTTAAGAATAACTTTTTTTTTACCATATTTGTAAATTGACCAACGTTAAGTATATTGTACAGCAAAAGATTTTAAATCTTATTGTACTTTTGTTTTGCCAAATAAATAAATAAATATATATTCTTTTTGTCTGCAGTTTCGTGTTTCAAAACTGAAGAAAAACTGATTCTTAAATCCGTATTTATATATACATACTGATTCTTAACTTTGGACGCAACAGCCAGCTACATAAGTCCGAAACCTTTGACAATCTTTCTCTTCATGTATATATTCTTTTTGGAGTCTTTCTCTTCCATTATATATACTTTTTGCGCTTGAGGAAGACTCGTTCTCATACGAATAAAGTCACTTCAGGGGAAAGACGTAGAGAGAAAAATGTGTAAGACCACGACTTGAATTAACCCGTGAATCACCGGGAGACGCTGTACAGCGCCCGCATGGCTTTGGCGCAGAACCCGCAACGCGGAAATTAATTATTATATTGAATTGTTCTATTTTTTTTTATTATATATGGGCATTTCCGCCAAAAAGCCAACCGTGACAGAAAAATTAAAAGTTATTCACCCCTATCACCACTGTCGAGCGTCGACATCAGTGACTGTCGACTTTACTTTCGAGTCGACATATAAAAGCGATCATCGAACTAGCTCGACTCGATGATGTTTGTAATAGAATATAATTTGCCAATAATTTGTGTGGCAGGTGACTTTTACAGTCTCAGTAGATGAAATTCAAAAATATTTTTAAATTTGCTGTCAATTGTGACCCGTTTAGGAAAAAATATTTATTCTATTAATTAAAATAAAGTGTTAAAGTGTAATGGATAGTGTCACACATTTTTTTAGCAGTGATGAAGAAGAGGATGAAGTTCAGAAATGCCAATTAATAAAAATTCGACGAAGCATAAGAACACAATCCACTCCGATTAGCTTACCAGATTCACAGTAAGTTCAGATCAATCCATTTATTTACAATTATTTTACATTAATGTTTTCGTAGATTTGTGCGCAATTTTAGATTGAGCAAGGAAGCTTTTAGATATTTACTTGAGGAAATGCGAGCCCAAATTATTACTAACCCTGGATGGATAATCTTCGTCGAATCGACGAACACATGTCGCATTTTTTAATTTTTCTACTCACACGTTGCACTTTTCAATCTCATTTTTCGCATAGTATTAGTCAATCGTCCGTTTTTGTCGAGCATGCACGTAGTTGGGCTGAGTGAAGCATGTAAGCGTACTTTCTTTGTAATCGTGCTCGTCGAAATGACGAAGCTTAACTTTTGTGTGACTTTCGAAATCTGTTGAGATTGTAAAATATATTTTATTTAGAGTGTTTTTTTTTCAGTTTTAATTTTGATGTATAATTTGAAGTTCCTTTTGCTAAATCGCTTTTCCGTGAGCCTTACAAACTCACAATTGTAAGTACTTTGCGCTGTAACAAAAAATAAATCCCAGAGGAATTGGGTAATACCAAAGGGCGAAAATGTGGTACCTCAATGTTTCGTTATAACATTAAATTGACATTACTTTCTTACAAGCCGAAACCAAATAAAATGGTTTATCTTCTAGCTTCTTGTAATGAAAAAAGGGTCATAAATAACAACACTAAAAAACCTTGGATGGAAAAGATAATGGCACAAAAGTTGTGGTTGATACATTTGGCCAGATGTGGAGAGTAATGTCATGCTCTCGCAAAACAAATCGATGGCTAATGAGCATATTTCATGCCATTTTATATATGGCGTTTATCATTTATACGCACAACAATTTTGGTGTAAATAAAAAACCACTAAATCGTTTCATGAAAATGCTACACACTAGTCTTGTTCTGCCATGGAAAACAGAACTCCTGATGAACTACTCTGATGACTTCTACTAAAAACAATATTGAAAATGTTTTAGAAGAGAATTCAGGAAAAGAAAATAAGCGTAAAATCTGCCACTTCTGCCTTATGCAAAACGCCGTATGACCAAGTCTTCGTGCTATATATGTACGAGTATGTAATCAGAGCATAAGTGGGGAGCACCAAATAGATCAGTGTGCCTCTTGTTCAAAATAAATTAAATAAAAACATTTTTTTCGTCATTTGAGCTGCTCGGAATATAGACTTTCATTTTTTGTCAGTTTTTTTACATATTGTTTGAGTTAATTTGTTATTTCTGTTCTTTTCGTTGTATGATGTTATATTTCCATCACAAAAATTGTGAGTCTGCATTTATTTAAAAAAAAAATAGTTTAATCGAAACTACACCTAAGTTGGCATTTTATTTTTGTTTAATTTTAATCAAAGTATTGGATATTGCACAAATGAGGTTTGCGGAAGGACTTCGTCGATTCGACGAAGATTAGCCATAACGTATTAAAAATATGCTTATCCTTCCAGGGCTAAGCACTCCATATGCGTGTCGCTTGTCTTAAAGCTAGCAACAACTTTAAGATTGCTTGCAGAAGGCGGTTATCAATATGGTGCTGGCAAAGATTTTCATTTGGGCTTGGCACAATCCACAGTATCAAAGGTTTTCAACGAAGTCATTGAACAGAAGTGTTGGAACATAAAATATGTCCGGAGTGGGTGCGTGGGAACATGACGAATCAAGAAAAATCTGATTCTAAATTATGGTTTTTTGAAAAATGTTGCTTCCCGGGGGTCATTGGATGTGTTGACGGTACCCACATCAAAATCATAGCACCTAAAAAGCACGAACAACATTTGTATTACAATAGAAAAGGATTTTACAGTTTGAACGCGATGATTGTAAGTATATTATCCAATAGTTGTTTCTTAAATTATTGAATTATGTATATTGAATCATAACATGGTGATCAGAAGCATAGACGCCAGACATCCTGGGGCCAGCCACGATGCGCTCATCTGGAACACAAGCGACCTGAGGGAGTACTTGAAATTGAAATTCGACAGCGGCGAAAAAAATTCTTGGCTACTTGGTATTTAGTTTTATCGAAATTATTCCTTTTCTTATTCAAATATTTTAATATGTAGGTGATGCTGGATACCCACTGGAGCCTTTTCTGATGACTCCGTTCAGATCTCCTGAAGAAGGTAGTACACAAGGTACTTACAATGCAACGCATGCAAAAGCTCGCAACATAATTGGTGTTCTGAAAAATCGGTTTCGTTGTCTTCTTGGTGCCCGCCAAATGCACTATAAGCCGCAAAAGGCTATTAAAATTGCAAATGTATGTGCAGCTTTGCATAATATTTGCATTCATTATAGAGTGCCGGTTGAAGATGCGCTTCCAAGTGATCTTTCTAGTACCGAAAGAACAAATTTCGCAATCGAAACTACAGAAAATGCAGCTGCAGTAAATACTAGAAATGCAATTATGAATGCCATTATAAATACTTAAGTATTAACTATGCCCAAAAAACAACAAACATAGTTCGTTTAATTTTTATTTCTTTTCATCAATAAACATATTCATTCCTTTTAAAATACTAAACAACTTACTTTTTCTGTAGGATTAGCCCACGAATAAAAACTTATTGGAAAAAAACTTAAAGTGGGCATTCATTTTTTATTTTCTTTTTTTTCAGCTTGGCGCCTCTTCCACTCAAATTTTTTGGTGGCTAATTTAAGTTTTTCTTCCTCTAACTTAAACCGCTTTCGATTATAACGTTCAGACTCCTTCATGTGGTTCTCAATATTTTGGAGTCTGTTCCGCACTTCAATAAATAAACTTCTCTGAATTTCAATCTGATCCAACAGAAGTTCAGTTTTGCTCTTCATCCTTTTGTTTTGATTGCTACAATTTATGGTGCAAGTTGCGTCAACATTTTCAGATACTTCATCTGTTGAATCTCTTCTGTGCGCTTCTGCGGATATTGATGGTATTCGATCAGATGATGATATCTGTGCTGCGACCACGGAGGAAGTGCCTAAGGCAATGCCGACTGGATTTATCATTTCATTGAAGCACATAATGTTAGCAACGGTTTCTTCCAACGTAAAAAGGCTCTTTTGCTTATATATTCCGCCTCCAGTGGCGTGCGACTCACGTTTGTTGTACGCAATTTTCTTTTTTACTTTTCCTTTTAAGTCTATCCAAACCTATAGTTAAACGTTTCACCTTACTAACAACAAAAAACTTAAATAAATTTTTTCTTACTTTTTGCCAGCCATCGCCTTCACGTATTGGCGGACCCAAGCTATTTAGCCTCCCAGATAGCGAGTTCCACTCTTGCTTAACATCCAGTTTTGTTAAGCCTTTATTGAAGCTTCTCGCAAATTCAACATGCCTCTCCATGTGCTCCACTAAAGCTTCAAATTGATTTGAATTTGTAATCTTCATTTTTGTCCACGTATTTTACTCAACTTTTTTTTTTGTCGACTAAAAAAACCAACTCGACAAAAAATTACTATTTTCGTCGACGCTCAGTTTTCACATCGACATTTGAAATTCGACAATTGTAATAGATTTTTCTACATTTTACCTTGTTTACACGCAGCGTCGACTTGTAACACCGACTCACAAGTTCGATCTTATTCAGGCATTTACACACAGATACGTCGACGTTCAAATGTCATTCTTTGATGACAAAACGAACAACAACAAAATAGTTTGCTGCGACGTAGTCTAAGATTAAGAAGAAAAATCAATATTGATAGATGTTTTCTCTTATTTTTCTTTTGTTTTCGTATTTTAAAACTTATTTTTGTTAAATTTTAAGATTTATTTCAGCTTAATGCCTAATTTCCATGTGATCTTTCTTGAACTTATATTATCAAATATCAGGGAGGACATCACATGCTATAAAGATAGCAAATGTATGCTATTCACTCTCGCATTCTCCAAGCGCTTTAGGTTCTATTCGCTTGCTTTTTCTTTCTTACAAAAATTTGATTTGATATCCCTGATATGGTATCAAGAAAGATAGCATGGAAATTAAGCTTAAAGCCCAATTTCCATGTGATCTTATCTTATCTTATTTTATCCCATATCAGGGATATCAAATCAAATTTTTGTAAGAAAGAAAAAGAATGCGAACAGAACCTAATGCGCTTGGAGAATGCGAGAGTGAATAGCATACATTTGCTATCTTAATAGCATGTGATGTCCTCCCTGATATTTGATAAAATAAGATAAGATAAGATCACATGGAAATTGGGCTTAATGCTGTTTTAAACATTTATTTTACTAACACATTAATATAAGCATTTTTGACATTCGAACGTCGACGCTCAAACCTCCATTTACACAGCAGCGAACTTGTGCATCGACTCACCACGTCGACGTAGAAGTACCGAACTACCACTCCGACGTATGTCGCATTTACACAACAAAAAATTACTCCGAAGTCATACGTCGACTCTCAAATTCGGTGTGTGTAAATAGCATATTTGTCATTTGAAATGTCGAGTTCGACAATGGAGATGCGACAATACTGCTGTCGAGCATTTTACAGTCGACTTCGACATTGATGATAGGGGTGATTATAAAAGCGTTACTATCTGATATTATCTAAGGAAAATATTCAAATTTTGTTAATTTAAACAATTTACACCAGAATTCATTTATCACATTGAGCAAACCACCTGCAAACTTGCATAAATGCAGTTTCCCTTTTTTTGTAATATTGAATAGTATTTTGCCTTAAATATTTAAGTGTGTAAGAGAAGTGATACATGATGATAGTCTTTCCGAAAAATTTCTCTTTCAACGTCAATTAGCTAAAAACAATGCAAAAACATCAAACCAATCTCATTAACTGTAAAATTTTAATTTGTTTAAGTTCATGTTCTAAAGTCACAAATAAAATAGAAAAACATCATTTGTTCTCATTTCGAAATTGATAACAGCAGCAAGTGTGTCAAAATTTTTGCACGAACATAGTTTCATGTACATAATTAAATAAAAAAAACGAGTGCAAAAAAAATAAAATTTAAAATTTTTGGAGTTGTTTGAAGTTGGTTATGTTCGAAAACATAAGTGTAATAAATAGGCAGTTCAAAACGGTTAAACCACCTTTTCACAGCTATAGTACAACATAATCGCATAATTTTTTTTTTGTTGGAAAGGTTGTGAAGAGAAGGAGGGACATGTATAGGTACTTTTTTTCAATAGTAGGCGGTGCCACGCCTCTAACGGGAAAAAACGTTTCCACGGCTAAACTAATGGACCGATTTTGGTGAAATTTTTTTAAAGATAGATTGAATCCTAAGAAAGATTATCAGAAACTCTGATTCCTTAAAGCGGGCATGGCATTGCTCCAAATGGGGAAAAACGGTATCACGGCTGTGCCACTATACCGATTTTGATGAAATTTGGTATGTAAATAGATTGAAACTTGAGTAAAAATATTTTTTTAAGTGGGCAGTGCCACGCCTCTTACAGGAAAAACGTTTTAACAGCAAAAATACAAGTTTTATATTCTTTTAAGAAAAATATCTACTCCTTCCTCTTTTCTTTGTTAAAATTGATCTCACATAAACATTAAATTTGTTTTTTTAATGGAAATTGCCCAAGTTAGCCAAAACGGAAAAAGATGTCCCGTTCGAATGGAGTATTATGCATTGTAAGAAAAAATGCAAATAGCATATTTCAATCAAACGATATCGATTAAAAAGGTATATCATTCCATAAAATTTTAAAATAAGTCGCATTAAAAAATGTTGCCAGGTTTCGCTGGCTTCTGCTTTTCTATAGATGGCCATGAAGAACACTTCCGTTTTTTGTCCCGTTCGAATGGCTTTTTAATTGCCTCTGTCTTGGAACCAGTACTACGTCTGGCATCAACTTTATCACTCAATATAGTGCTATCAAAGGGTTATTCCTTAAAGTAACAGAAAAAAATAAGTGTTTTACATTGACTTTTATTCCACTTAAAAAAAATTTCCATCCCGTTCAACATGAGAGAAATGCCCATACATAATATTATTCCTCTTATATTATTGTGCATAGAAATATTTTTAGTTCTAAAAAATACAAACTGAAAAAAAAAAAAAATAAAAGTGAATTTAAAAACGAATCAGCGAAAGCATTATTATTTAAAAAAAGTTAGTTGCCTGCAAATTATAAATATTTGTAAAGGGACCTTGGCATCGGCGAGTCAATACCCAGGACGAAGGTTCGTTACATGTTCGTCTGTTTTTTCTACTTGCTACTATCTTTTATTCTTTTTATTTTTAATACAAAATTTTGGGCTCAAACGGACTCTGTAAGAAAAGTTCAAGCTCAGTGCGTTGGAACTTACCAATTATTCTGATGAACGCTATAAAAAATACATTTTTTAAAACACTTTTAATTTGCACTTACTCGTATGGCGCCATATACGACAAGCGACGCTGCGATGAAACAGAAGATGCAACCAAGCACTTGTCCAAGCTGCACATCACCTGTGGAATATAAATGCCTTATATTTATTTAAGTGCTATAAAACTAAAATTTTATGAAATTATTTAGCTCAAAATAGCTCAAAAAAAAAGAATAGAAAAAGCGTCCAAAAATGTACTATTTCACATAGAAATAACAGACCTTTAATTTTAATTGGTACATATTTGATTCGCTCTCAATGGGTCAAAAAGTATATATTTTACAGGACAAACTAGTTTTAGGCCAAACTAGTTACCGTTAAGCCTAAAAATGTGCCATGAAATCTTAATGCAAAACTGCTGTGGCTACTGAAAAATAAAGTAGTTGCAAAGTAAGGCAATAAAACTTATCAATTTTGTTGCACACTTAGCAAGTGTTCAGGATTTACAACACCGGCTTCGCGGCGGTGTTGTTGTTACCGGCCAAACTAGTTTTTATGATAAACTAGTTTTCCTAAGCCGAACCAGTTAATTTGAATGCCTAAAAGTATGCAATTTAATTTTAATGAAAAGCACTGTGGATAACGAAGTCGGTGTTGCACATGTTATAGACTGAACCGCGGCCGAAGGCCGCCCACTTACCTTCACTGACCATCTGCCAAGTATTCAATAAAAATGATAAGCTTTATTTCCTTACTTCACTACTGTCGTAATTTTCACTAGCCACAGTGTCTTTGCATTAAGAATTCATTGCAAATATTTAGGCTCATCGGTAACTAGTTGGGCTTGTAACACATACTCGTACACATATAAAAGTATATATGTACATTAGACATGTTCCAAAAAATGTCATGTTCTAGAATTCTTCAAGAACACTCGATTTTCAAAAATTCATTCATATTCGAGTATTTCCTCCTTTAAGAAAATAAAAAAAAAAAAATAATCCTATAGCTGCTACCAGAGCTGCAAAATTTTCATTTTTTGGAATTTGGCCAAAAGAATGATGAAAATTTGATTTTTTTCTTATTTAAAATTTTTTTTATTAAATATTTTTTCGATTTTCCATGTGTACACATAATGAAGTATCGAAGAAAAATGTTCCGCTATTTTTTAAGCTTATACTGAGGTCTCTCCGCGAGTAGGGCTTTGGTGTTTCTTGTGTAACAGCTCAAATCCTTTGTTGTTTTAACTGCATTCACCTTAATACACTATAACTTGAAATTGCCAATGCCATTGCATGAATTTCCATTAAAAAAAGAAATCTTTGATATTCACCCTTATAATCGTAGTCGTATACAACAGAAAAAAAACGATACGACAAAATTGGTATCACGCGAATCGTTTTATAAAATCAACAGCCGCAAAAACGACAACCTATTATAAATTTCGAATCATCGTATAAAAAATTGACATCTCAAAACGACATTTTTTGTCGTTGTAAAATTAATAGACGACAACAATTTAATATTTAATTTATAAGTTACAAAAGTGCGTGTTAAGTTCAGATTTAATAATGAAAGTAACAAACCAAAGCCAATTTGAAAAACTTGTTACATTAATGGAGCAAAATGTGGACTTGGCGAAGGGTTTCAACAGAAACCTGACAAAAATTGACGCCATGAAAGAATGTGGCGGAAAAATTAAATAGTCTGGGACCACCAAGTAGAGACGGATTAGGCTGGCAAAAGGTATGCTTGTAATTTGGTTGTAGCAATTGATTACTGACTTTTCGTTTTAGGTTTGGACGAACCTGAAACTTAAAGTAAAAAAAAAGTTGATTCACAACAAAAGTGAATACGCAGCCACTGGAGGAGGCAGATGAAAGCAGCACAAGCTGTCAGTATTGGAGGAGTCCGTGGCCAATCTTTTAAATATGGAAAAGGCCATAAATCCAAAAGGAGTGGCATTGGGAGTTAAATCTCCTTCAATGTTTCCAATGTGCTTGATTGTGCGACTCTTCCAATGGATTCAACAAGCAATCAACGTGCTTCCCCTCCGTTGGCTTCGTCAACTTTATATAAGCGTGCGTCTCCTCCTTTTGATGTCCCTAGCCAATCGCTTCCTTTTGTTTGGTATGAAGTCAACATGACACCGATGTCATCGAGACCAAGAAATACCAAACATCAACTGTTAGAAAAGCTAACTCAAATACAAGAAAATCTCTATAATGATGTGAAGGACACATTGAAAGAAATTCAAAGCCACTTAAAAGAAAGTGCAAGATACAATAGGAAGCGGTTTGAGTTGGAAAAAGAAAGGTAGGGTATTGACAGTACTGAAAAATATAGAAACAATTTTAACTACGTCAAGTGAGTTTTTATCCCATATAAACTACATGAATATGTACACATATCAAACAACTATCCCTGCAAGAACGTAAAAACCGATTCGCTAACACATTTAAAAAAAAAATTCTTATCGGTACAAACACTAATATAAAATATTGACATAGTTTAGATATCTAATAATGGCTAAAAAAGACAAAAAATGTTGAGCATATCTTGGCTAAAAAAGACAAAAAATGTTGAGCATATCTTCTTCTCAGATTTGATTGTCAAAGTGAAATTATTTGTTCCTGAAAAGTAAACGTTTTTGACAAATTTTGTGAAAAATTTTAAAATTAAAGGAAAAAAAATTAATTTTTGTTTTTCAACAATAAAATCTGCATCTTTCAGATGTTTTCAAGTTTGAAGGGCGCATCCACTTCGAAAAAAATTTGAAGGATATTATTCAGCTTAGCCACAACAGAGCTAAAAAAAAGAACTGAATAAATTATTAATGTAATATTTAAATATATGTAAAGTTTACATTGTAAACCCTATTTCAATTAATTTATGTTATGATATAAGGCTTATAGTCCAGTAGAATTAGTCGAAAAAATGAGAAAAAAAAATAATAATTCGTTACAGCAATCTGACAGCGGAATATTGTTGAACAAGCTCTTTTAAAAGAGGACAAACAAGTCGAACCGACAGCAGCTATCCGGGGTGGAATGGGATGCATTTTTAGAGGTCGAACACAGTTTTTCACGATTTCTGGCTAAACTGTGCATCATATCAAAAAAAGTTTAATGAAAAAGTTGGAGGAAATAAAAAGATCTACAACCTTCGTCCTGATAATTTTCACCTTAACCTGAAAATTTTTCGAAAAAATGGCTGAAAACCGGATTTTGGTTTTTAATTTTTTTCTTTGACAAAAAAGTTTCTATGGAGCTGAAACTTGGGCAAAAGATACTTTTCAGTGCTACACAAAGGCAGTAATTTTTTAAGACGGAAATATTCAGAGGTTGTTGTTCAATTTAATTTTTCAACTAAAAAAACCGAAATTTTTAACTGAGATTCCTCTTAAAACTACACCTCCTAAGGAGTTCTGGTTTGGTTCACTTACTCATTGTTTTATCTTCTTTAGATAAATGGTAAAAAAAGGTGTACTGCAATGAAAAAAATTACCGAAAAATGGAAAATCTGTGTTCTCTCCGACGAGTAGAGCTATGGTGTTTCTTGTGTAGCAGCTCAAATCCTTTGTTGTTTTCACTGTATTCACTTTAATACACTATAACTTGAAATTGTGAATGCACTTGCGGCAGTACTAACTCTAATAAAATGTGAAGTTTTAGATTAATCCAAAGTGATTTAGAGGTCGCTCAACCCAGTTGAAATATCGAAAAATGTTTTTTTTTTTCATTTTTTTCCTTTTACCCACCCTTGAAGTATATTAAACCAATATTCAATAAATAAGTAAATATTTAGACATATTATGTAATCGATTACCTTTCCAACCAGCTAAAAATCATAAATATCGGGTAATAAATAAAGAAGTTATGGTCATTTATATTAACCCTTGTGTCTACACTTGGATACAAACTTTTAACAGAAATTTCCTATATTTCTCATGCTCCCAGCATTTTCATATTTTAGGTTATCCTCCACGGGAGTATCCTAAATATAATGCAATAATATAGAACTGTGTACATCCAGTGGGGTGTGGGCGTGCATTTTATAAATTTACTACGTTGATCTACACTTGGATACATTTGTACCCTAAAGCATTTTTAACTCTTTTCTAAGAAAAAAAAAAAATTAACTTGAGTGCGAAAAATTTATTAAATGTGTAAGAATGTGAAAGTTGTCTCAGCGACCTTCAAAAACTTTAATAACGACTGAGGAATTCAAAATTAAAACAGTCATATCCGGAAAGCTTGAATTGCGATACTATAGGTTTGTCAGCCACTCACATAGACAGAATTTGATAGTTATATCGGATTGCTAGTTGTGGCTAGTGATGACATTTGGGTTTTGTGGAAATGTACTGTATGGAAAGTTGAAATGTAGTTTTTAGATGTACTTTTTTCGCCATGAAAATGAAAAAACTTTTTACAATAATAAAAATGCAACAAAATTTCAACTTTTTTCTAAAAAAAAAAAAATGTTTAGCAAAGTTTACTTCAGGCATCATTCGCGATAAGTTCACTAAAAATATTATTACAATTTTTAGAAATTGTCAAAATGCACCGAAAGTACTGAATATGGGCCAAGTGTACCGAATGTAATGACGACGAATTTTCACAACGGAAACGTACCGAAAAAAGTACAAATGTACCTAAAATGCCATCACTGGTTGTGGCTAGGGTTATGCAGTGCAGTTTTCAATCACCGAAGGAGTTATGGCAATCAGACATTTCACCAATTCTCGAGCCACAATGTCCCAGCTACGATTTTGGTATATTTTCCGTTTCATAAGTTCCGATAGCAGTGTTACATGAGCTGCTCGTGTGGGGACCAAGACAAGGTCAAATGGAAAACTCGGCAAAACTGTTTCGATTGCCATAAGCCAGTTAAGTGGATTGATGAATTCGACATCAATATGAATGTTTCAAATGCCAACATGCAAAATATCAGCATTATTGATACATATTTTTACTTTTGTTTTATATACCATTTTAAATTATTTTCAAATTTCGCTATAATTTCTGATAGAATTTTAAAATTGTTGCTGAAAAATTAGACCCATCCTCATGTAAATGTACTAGAGTACAAACGTATCCAAGTGTAGACTTAAAGGTTTACAAAGTAGGTATTGACACAAGGGTTAAAATACAAAACATTTTAATTTCTATAATATAAGTATAAAGGTAATAGCTATCAACTTTTTTATTTAGAAAAACTTATTTTACAATAAGAAAATTTAACCCTTTAACGGGCAAGACGCTCTACAGAAGGTCTTTGCTTATGCTTTTAGAAATCACATATTTGTCGCACGATCGGACATGCACTCATTTTTTATTAATTGAATGCACTTAACGGTTTACACGACGAAGTTTTGAACGATAAGCTTATTTGGTTTGGTAGCTACAAGCATTGAAGTGAGAAACAATAGTGAAAACAGACTCATAAATTATTTTGAAAAATAATGAAATTTCAATAATAAAAATAAATTGTGTTTAATAGCTAGATCGAGTCGAAAATTTTGTTGGAAATTATATATATAATGTATTTGCTTTCATAATTTACGCCTGGTTTGTTATTGGATAAAAATTCAATGGTGTTTTTGTATATTTTGTAAAGACCGTTTTTTGACGGATCGGATTTCAAATTTGAGTTTCTTGTACCAATATCATTCGGAAACCAAAACTTCCGAGACAAAAATCCAGCTATTTTTATTTTGCCCGTTAAAGGGTTAAAAGGAAAAATAATACAAAACTATTATTTAAGTCAAGGCTGTTTTAGTAAGCGATTTGAAGTTTTTCCGATAGTCAGTAACCACTTGCAATAAATATTGCTTTTATTGTTCTTTTTTGGTTAAAATTTTATTATATTCTTCAATTAATTTTACTCCACGTTCTGCTGCATCAGTTACTACATTTATATTATGAATTATATTATTTTCTTTTTTATAAGATTTATTGACGTTCCAATTAGAAAGCTCTTCATTTAAAAAATCAGTGGAAATTATAAGGCGATTAGAAAACTTATGTGTGTTAACGGTAACAAATTCCTGAAGCCCTTTATATAAAAATGTTTTCATTTCTGTTGGTTTAAGAGATATACGCTTCATATTTTCTATTATATCAATATCTCGTCGCAATCTTTATCAACTCCTCCATCATTACTATTTTTAAAAATCATTATCTTTTCAGATATTTCTCTTTTAATTTCATTTTTAACGTTTTCATCAAACACACTTAGCGCAACACATTCGTCTGACAGGTACCATAAATGATTCGAAAACTTTTTGAATGCAGCTTCAGATATTTGTTTGTCAAATGATTTGTAATTATAAAATTCTATTAAAAGACACAAGTCTTGGAATGGCGCTAATGATGCTATTGGACATTTAAACCAAGCCTTCACATAAAAATGGATAATAAGTAAAAGCACATATATCTCTTAAATTGTTTTCTTCAAGCACTGTTAGAGTAAGTTCTGTTCGCAATAGATCAATTTAAAGATACATTTTCATTTGTAGCTACGTATGTGTCACCATGAGTTCCATCTAACGTACATATCAATGCCTGCTTTTCTTGTGCAAGCCTATTTTTGAAAAATACATTAATATGAAATATTCTAGTATATAGAAATTAAAATGTTCGGTTCTTTAATGATATAAATGGCCATAACTTCTTTATTTGTCAACCGATTTTTATGGTTTTCAGCTTGTTAGAAATGTAATTAATTATCAGAAGTGGGTGAATGGACAAAACGCAAAAAAAAATCATATTTTTCGAAGTTTTGGTCGGCTTGAGCGACCTCTAAATCACTTCGGATTGATCTGAAACTTTACATTTTATCGTTTTTTATCTATTGTCACACTTTAAGGGGGATCGATCAAAAATCGCACTAAATCAAAATTTTCCCATACATTCGGGGGCCACCTTAATATACATACATATCGTTACCTTAATATAGAAAGGCCCTAACTAACATTTTTTTCAAAACCGAGATTTTTATAGATTTCGGTAGGTCACCCACTAATACACCATTGACAAAAAAATGTGTGAGCTACGATTGAAAATAAATCAAATACAAGCAAATAAAAAAAGGTATTACTCACAAAAACTTTAATTTTTATTAAGTTTTTTCGTTCTCCTGTAAAATAATAAAAATGTTAGATAGGGCCTTTCTATATTAAGGTAACGATATGTACCTCAAGGAAATAAGTATATGTGCATTTTTGTTTTGATCGTTTCTTTCTCCATTTGTAAAGGTATATTTTTTTTGAGTATGCAACTTTTTTTTTATTGTATTATGTTTAGTAACCCTATGCAAAAGTCTTTCATTATCTTCTTTCTAAGTACCGTTATATTGAATTTGTGCTACTGATCGTGATTTTCGTATGAAATAAGTATATGTTATATAATGTTAGACGATGTGCTTATTCCATTTGCTGAGGACCTGTATGGAGATAGTTGGATCTTTCAGCAGGATAACGCCCCAATCCACACTGCACGCATCACAAAAGAGTTTCTTTCATCTAGGAACATACCGGTTTTAGAATGGCCAGCGATCAGCCCAGATCTGAACCCAATTGAAGACCTCTGGGGAATACTTTCCGCCTAGGTTTACAACGGACGGCAATTCGACACCATGAAACAACTAAAAGAGGTTTTAGTTAGAGAATGGGATCAAATAAGCCTCTTAACTCTATAACAGTTGGTAAATTCTATGCCAAATAGGATAAATAAGGTCTTTATTAATAAAGGAAAACATATTGACTATTAATTAACAACAAAAACAAAGTTTGGTTACAAATAACTCAAGAAGTTTCTTTGTGCACATATACTTATTTCATAAGAATATTTTACATTTAATTTGTTATTTTTCTATTTAAAGCTTTAATTAAACTGAATTGTTTTGTTTTTTGTTCCTTTTCATTAATACTATAAATTAAAAAAAATTTGAAAAGAATCCGATGGTTTTTAGTGGTTTTATTTCAAATTAAGTCTGTGCACATATACTTATTTCTTTGAGGTATATACTTTTTGAAATCATGAAGTTATGTTCTAATGAATCGCGCATAAGCGAAACAAAAAACACTTTTTAGTATTGAAAGACCAAGCTTCAAAGAGCTATTTTTTTGTCATCGCTCCCAAAAATTAAAATCATGGTATCATGTTGCTTTATCCGTACCACTAACTCTTTGTCTTCCTTAGGGTGAATACTTTTCCCCAAGATTCGATCTATCCCTGTACCAAATTCTACCAAAATCGGTCTATTAGCTTAGCAGTGAAAACGATTTTTCTGTTAGAAGTGGTACCATGCCCACTAAAATAAGTCAGAGTTTTAAGAAATGTTTGTTAGGGTTCAATCTATATCCAAACTAAATTTCTTCACAGTCGGTCCATAAGTTTAGCCGTTTTTCTTGTTAGGAGCAGTGCCACGCCCACCAAAAGAACTTACAATTTTTAGAAATCTGGTTTGGGATCAATCTGTATCCTAACTAATTTAATCAAAATCGGTGCATTAGTTTAGTCGTAGAGACGTTTTTTCTTATTAGGGGCGTGGCACTGCCCCCTCAAAATCGGAGAGGCGGCTCAGCCGTAACAGCGTTTTTCCCATTAGGGGTTAATGCGTTTTGTATGGGGGAACCATGTAAATATGTTCACTTTATTTTACCTGCCTTAACGGCAAAATATACACCTGATTTTTTTTTTCTGCACATTTATGGAAAAGTAGGGGAGGTGGCCCGGTTGTGAGACGGGTTTTGTTTTCGACTCATAAATTTTTACGAGCTCAACCAAATCGAGAGTTCGATTTATCGTTATAAAGCTTAGGACATTACGCAACTTTTGTCCATAGAATATATCATGATTTGATCAAAAGAAAAAAAAATATGACGACGTTTGTCAAGACGACTTTTTTTGCCCAAAAAAAAAAGTGGCCCAGTTGTGAGACACCTAGAAAAAGTGGTGAAATAACATTGAATATGAGGGGATATCAAGAGAAAAATGCCATAAATGTGTAGAAAATTATTCATTTATTAATTTGGAGGCCTTCGGTGGCATAAATGAGTTTTTAAAAAAAGATTCATTCATTCGATGACTCATCTTCATCGCTGTTGCAATGTAAGCAATTGAAGAAATTCGAATGCATGTCTGCATACCTCAAATGGACAGGCCGCTTGCATTCGTTCATTTAATAGAGTTGGCAGAAGTCAGCCGATTCGGCAACAGCTTTAAGCAAATGATGCAAAAGTCTGCATCATCATCCGAAGGTGGAGACGTTTTCGCATTTGGTTTGGAGCGTTTGGCTGGTGGTGTCGCCTTTTTCGGTGTCGTCTTCTTCAGGGTCGCCTTCTTCGGTGTTACCTTCTTCGGCGCCTTTTGCTTAGATGCTGCTGCTGCTTTCTCTTTAAAAAGAGCAAGGTTCTCTGGAGAAGTCAGCTCAGCGCTCTCCATTGCCTTTCGGCCACGCTTCGACGGTTTTTTTGGTGTGGCGGCTTACAATGGGCCGATAAATGCATTATGCCATCAAAAATCACGATATTTTATAATTGCACATGTTTTTATGCCGAAAAAAAAGTGTCTCACAACTGGGCCACTACACTGCCTCAAAACCGGAACTTGACGCTATTTTGAAAATGACAACAAAAAATTTTTTTCCACTCACCACGAGCACAAATCATTATAGATTCACAAAATATAAGTCAAACACTGAATTTTAATGCAAAATACTCAGCGTTTGCAGATGATTTTCACAAAGAAATTGAACATTAAAAAAAATATAAATTTGATTATTCAGTCGATTTTTAACACGATGTTTACTGAATATATACGCAATGCGTCTTTTCAGTTCGGTGTCACGGCAAAAACTAGCTCCTGTCAAATGAAGCATTTGACAGTAGATAGATCGCCAATACCATATCACATGACAGAAAAAATTGACTGTCTCACAACTGGGCCTGTCTCACAACCGGGCCACCTCCCCTACCTTTCCAATGATGTAACTTTCATTCCCCTCTCTTTATAGTTAATACTAAAAAAGTGTATCACAAGATGTTCACGTATTAATATATAGATTTCTGCACTTTAGATTGTGCACATTATTTTTTAAATTATGAGAACATTAAGAATAATTAGGTATAAATTGGAAAAATCTTTTTTTTTCTCTAACTTCAAACTAGCCCTGGACAAATTTAAAGATTAACTTTGACATTTGTTCAAAAGTATATTTACTTTTCTTAAGCCCTCAATTGCAATTCCGAACGTTTTTAAATGCTAATTCTGAAATTTTTTTTAGCACGGTTAGACATTTTAATTTTTTTTTTTTTTTTGAACATTAACACTTTACGACCAAACTCGAAATAAGATTTTTTTTTTTGCAATGCAAAATTTAGAAAAACAAACCTAAGTTTAGGCAATTTTCTAAATTATTATCAAATACGGAAAAACGACTTAACATAACTTAGCGTTTAGATGTATCAAAATAATGTTTTGGAAAACCTAAATACAATTTTAGTGCAAGTTTTTTACTGTTTTCTCGAATAACTTCTACATTTTTTGTCCGATTTCCGCAAAATTATACTTAAAATATTTGCAAAAGAATGGTCCTTCATTTTTAATTCTGAAAATATGAAAAAGAAAAAAATTTTTCATTCAAATGGAGCAATTGAAATTTAGTGATTTTTAAAAAAGACCAAAAAAGTCAATTTTTTTGGTCTTTGAGCGCTTGTAACTCCATCAAATCTTATTCGATTCAAGCAAACAGCATATCGTTAGAAAGGGACTAAAAATATCTTTCGAGTGCTGAAAAGTGTTTTTGAGTTGAAAAAAAAAATTCATCCAGATATAGAAAAATAATTGAAAAAAGGGCCGAAAAATTAGTTTTTTGGGGATATCCCGAAAACGATTCTTCAGAAAAATAAATGGTTTTCATTTTTGGAATCTGCGCCTCAAACTACATAGAAAAAGTATATGAGAAACCAGATCTCGAAACTAGTGTTATCGATCAGGGAATTCGAATCCGTGATTAGTTTTTTTTTTCTTTCTTTTAAAAAAATTGAAAATTGTCCGGACAAAAGTAAAACAGTAACGATTTTCCGCTTTCTAGTGACAACACCTCAAATATTATCTTACCGTCGATCCAGTCGTACTTACATCATTTTTAATGAACTGTTATTTACTTAAAAGAATGCCAAACCACATATCAATCTTATTTCAAAACCAAGATGTCTCCGTGATGTTATCTTTCTATGTGTTTTTAATATTGGGGGACAATGCCCCTCAAAATATTTTATGGGAGGCCAAAAGTGCCTTGTGCCCCATATTCGGCGCCTATGCGAATACGAATGTCAACCAGCACTTCTAAAATACGTTCTAAAAGTTTTCCAGAGCGTTTTTCTCGAAAACGCTATCATTTTCTTATGTTGAATCATATACTAAAATATACCAGGCATTATTTTTGAGGTGAATACAATATTTTCAATAATATTTAGCGTTTTTATTATCCATTCTATCCATCTGATATTTAAATACTGAAAGAAAGATTTAATTTTTTTAATTTTATCATCTGAAAAAATATGTCAAATAGCGGCTAATGTTTGCACTTGCGAACACCCCCTTCCAGAGCTCACAGACTAGTTAGCTCAAATCTGACAACGGACTTTAATTTTCTGACCCTAAGTTACCCTAGATTACATGGTTTCATTCAAAAGGAAGTAAATAAGTTAAAATAACCCTTATTATTTAAAGGATACCGTGTTAAATATATTCTTAAAATAATAAAAACATGCTTTTATTTTATGGATTTTTTCTTGGCTATAGCATGTTAACAAGTTTGTAAAGTGTTTTTCACAGTTTCTGTAAAATCGGATCAGTGGGACTTGCCTACTTTTGTTTGTAGATCCCTGATATATAAACATTATATTTGTTTTCTTAATTACGGCATATATCTTAAATATTATCCCGTTCGAATGGATTGTTATGCCTTGTAAGAAAAAAAGTAAATACGATTTTTCAATCAAACGAAATCTATTAAAAAGTTATATTATTCCATAACATTTTAAAATTAGTCACATTAAAAAATGTTGCCAGGTTTTTGCCTCTATCTTGGAACCATACGGAAAAATGTTACCAAGCAGTTGCAATTGTTAGAAATAAACTCACGGAACCTGCAGATCCAGTTTTTTCATCGTTTAATACGGTACTCAACTTTGATGTGATAATCGCACGTCTAGACCACACGTATTCTGATAAAAGACCGCTCCATGTACTTGAAAACGAAATGAGCATATTATGCCAAGGGAAAATGTCTATTGTGGAATTTTATGACGAAAATAAAAAAAACCTTACCCTCTTAATCAGTAAAATAACAATGGATTATACAGGCTAGTTAGCGGCCAAATATAGGTCGGATGCACTCCGAGTTTTAGTCTCCGGTTTAAATAGGCCTTTGTGTAACATACTTTTCTCGACAGGTTGCCAGGATTTGTCATTTGCGCTAGCCAAAGCGCAAGAGCCGGAAGCCAATCAGCAACTACATAACATATATGGGGTAAAACACACGAAAACGCCACCTGAAAAAATTTTTGACTCCGATTTGGCTGAAATTTGGCATTATTGTAGTATAAATGTCTGGGAATAAAAGTGCGTTCAAGGTTATGCCCTTATATTATTTGTTGTTCAGATACGCGGGTATGAAATTCACGATTTTCGTACTTTTCCAGAATAAGTATTTTTTTTCGAAAATTCATAGCTTACAGCAAACTTAATCAATTAATAATTGGTGAAGGTACATTTTTAGGTTTTTACTTTTACTTTTCAAAAAAAAATATTGATTTTGAAAAAAAAAAATTTTTCACAAAAATTTTGCGAATTGAAAAATATTTTTGCATTTTTTTTAAAAAAACCATATATTAAAATTGGATGGATGGTGGATGGTGGATGGGGCTGCTTGTAGAAGTCCACGTAAGTGGGGAAAGTCCTGATTGCCACTCACTTGGGAGTGGCCAGAGATGATTCTTTTGCAAGCAGTTCAAGCTGCTCACAAACTTCCGGCCTTTTTTGGCCAAGTATCCTCTGGAGATCCCTTGGACACCCGTCCGGGGGTGAGCTAGTTGTGAGAAGGCGAGTCTCTCCTAGACTTAAAACTTGGAATGTGTGCGTAGGGTTTGGGTCCCATCACACATTATCATCATTTCCAATGAAAACCAAATCAGCCTCGGATAATAGCCCCCACTAAGATGACGACCACTACAAACGAAAAACGGACAATGATTTACGGATATGCACCTGGAATGTCCGGACCCTCCATAGGGAAGGTGCAACTATCCAACTGGCGGAAGCCCTCGTAAAAATAAAGGCCATCCAGGAGATGCGATGGAAAGGACAAGGCTGCTCTAAACGGACGAACTGTGATATCTACTACAGCGGCCATGCGGAGAGGCGCGAATTTGGTTGCGGATTCGTTGTAAGTCGAAAATTACGCCACCTAGTTTCCCGGTTCACGCCAATAAACGAAAATCTGGCTACGATCCGTATCAAGGCAAAATTCTTCAACATAAGCCTAATTTACGCGCACGCCCCGACGGAGGAAAAGGACGATGCCACCAAGGATGATTTCTACGCGAGCCTAGAGGACGTGTATGACCGTTGTCCGACCCACGATGTAAAAATAGTCCTCGGCGATTTTAACGCGAAGGTCGGAAGAGAAGGCATCTTTGGCGTTACAGTCGGTCAGTTCAGTCTCCACGAGACCACTTCAAACAACGGTCTGAGACTGATCGACTTCGCCGCGGCGCGAAACATGGTAGTACCAGATTTCAACAACTCGACATTCACAAGGCCACCTGGCTATCCCCGGATCAAAAAACGAAAAATCAAATTGATCATGTTGTGATCGACGGAAGGCACGCTTCAAGCATTCTGGATGTGCGTACATTTCGGGGGGTCAACATTGACTCCGACCACTATCTTGTTGCAGCTAAGATCCGCATGCGGCTATGCAATGCGAAGAATGTACGCACGGGCATGCAACGAAAGCTGGACGTCGCCAAGCTGCAATCACAACGGACTGCCGAGGCGTACTCCGCTCAACCCTCGGTTAAGCTCAACCAACCAACCTCTGGAACCGACGACGCCGGTGGACTTTGGACACACATCTCCCACTCCATGCGTGCTGCTGCCGAGGAAGTCATTGGTTTTCGACGCCCACAACCTCGAAACCAATGGTATGACCAGGAGTGTCGCGATGCGACTGCTGAAAAAAACGCCGCATACAAGAAGACGCTGCAGTCAGCCGCAGCGCGAGCCGTGCGAGAAAACTACCGCGAAAAGAGGAAGGAAGAGAGGCGCATTTTTAGACGTAAAAAAAGGGAGCAGGAAAAGCGTGAGCGTGAGGAACTTGAAGTGTACCAGGGCAAGAAGGATGCACGAAAATTCTATCAACAAGTTAAGCGTCTAACTCAAGGTTTCAAGCCCGGAGCATCCACTTGTAGAGACGAAAATGGAAATCTGGTTACAGATACACAGAGTGTACTGAGGTTATGGAGGCAGCATTTCTCCAACTTGCTTACGGGCGATGATTCCACCAATTCCGCCCAGAGAGAATGCAGTACGATACCACCTATCGATGATAACGCAGTGGAAGTACCATCACCTAGCCATGAAGAGGTTCGAGTTGCTATCCAGCGACTCAAAAACAACAAAGCAGCGGGTGCTGACGGCCTGCCAGCTGAGTTGTTTAAAGCTGGTGGAGATGAATTGATAAGGTGCATGCATCAACTCATCAACAAAATATGGCTAGCGGAAAGCATGCCCGACGATTGGAATCTCAGCGTGCTTTGTCCTGTAATAAAGAAAGGAGACCCGACAATCTGCGCCAACTACAGGGGTATCAGTCTTATTTCCATCGCATATAAGATCCTCTCGAGCGTATTGTGTGAAAGATTGAAGCCGTATACAGAAACGCTGATCGGATCCTATCAGTGTGGCTTTAGACCTGGTAAATCCACCATAGACCATAGAATTTCATCAAGTTCCATATTTAACTTACGGTCTGTAAGTGCTAAATATGATCGTGACTGCGATAACTACCCACCACTTGAAGAAAAATAAATCTCCGATACATATCAATTCAAATTAATTTTTTATGTGAGTAAAGCAGTAAATACATATAAGTAGTCCTTTAAACCATATTTTGTAATATTGTTATATAATTTTTAGCTATTAATGATACCCAATATAAATAAGATATATAAATATCTCTTTTTTCCCTAAGTTTTCAACGAATACCGTATGAAAAAAAAACATTCCACATAAATATCATAAACATTGCTTAAATAATATAAACACTTATTTCCGCCGTCCAAAAGGTTTCTGATTTTGAATTATATAAAAAAAGAAATTTTTTAAAAAAAAAATCATCAAAATCGGAGCTGTTCTTGAGGACTTCCAAATATTGCCTGTTTTATGTATTCATTGACTCCACTAAAAGTAATTTTTATAAGTATGAATAGAATGAAACATAAAGTTTATCAATTATTTTTTAATTTGTTTTAGTCGACTGAATGTTATTAATTAATTTGAAATTTTTTTTTAATCGAATTTTACAGTCAATTGCAGTAACCAAATTTATGTGAAATTTCACAAATCGGTTAATGCTTTATAAACAAACATGACAAAGACAACAAATTGTGAAATTTCACAAATCGGTTAATGCTTTATAAACAAACGTGACAAAGACAACAAATGGAACAATTTAACCTGGTAATTGGTGACATATGTTTCGGCTATTACCACATATATATAAACCGACGGTTTAACAAAGCTATGCAGCAAACGAGAAATGACAAGTGGCTCAAGTGTTTGAGCGGCAGTCCACATATAATTCATGGAATGGTCGGGGTTCGAATCGCATTACAAAATAAACCAAAAACTGGTCTGATGAGGCTATGTATGTATATACATATGAATATGTGTATATATGTGGTAATAGGCGAAACATATGTCACCAATTCCCATGTTAAATTGTTCCATTTGTTGTCTTTGTAATGTTTGCTTATAAAGCATTAACCAATTTGTGAAATTTCACATGAATATTGGTTACTGCAATTGACTGTAAAATTCGATTAAAAAAAAATTTCAAATTAGTTTATAAATTAAGATTATTAAATAAAATAAAATGGTCAATAAAATAAAAAATAATAGGTTTGAAAAACTCACGTTTTTTAATAAAATAAAACAAACAAAAAAGTGTTTCGCTATCTATTAAATCAGGGGTGCCCAAATTGCGGCCATTTTTACTTTTCTGTGCAGCCATTGATTAAATTATGTTTATATGTATTACCATACACTTTATTTTGAAAAAATAAAATCGATGTTCGATTTCCTAAATTCAATGTTATCTCGCTATCCCCTACAAATAAATTTCATTTAAGAAACAATAAAAAAATCGATTACTAGATAATAAAAAACATTTCCTTAAAATTTACTCAACTAAAACTGATTATCCAAACATAAGAATAATTTTTTTAAAAATAGTAACATTGTTTGGTTGGTACAACTTATAATTGTGAATGTTTTTTTTTGGTTTGTTTTCAGACTAATAATATTATATTAATAATTTTTGTAATGAACTTTTTAGTCATTTATACAACCAACATGACAAAGATAACAAGTGGATCAATTTAACCTGGTAATTGGTGACATATGTTTCGGCTATTACCACGTATATGGTATACATATTTATATGCATATACATAGCCTCATCAGACCAGTTTTTGGTTAAGTTGTACTGAGAATCGAACACCCGACCGTATGCATTTTTGAATTGCGACGGCCGCTCTAACACTTGAGCTATTGGGTATGTGACCTTGATGTGTACAAAGTGCGTGTTTCTTTTTTAATTTCGCACGTATTGTTCCATTTTTCTTGTTATCTTTCTGAGTTATGTTCAGTTGACATAGCTCTTTTTAAGCTTATTTGGCTTATACATGTGCTATGATTTTATAATTATATTTTTCATATAATTTCAAAGTTCTGGAAAATTTTCCAGCTACTTTTTTTATTATTATTGAAAATTTGACGGGTTCTCCATATTAAGAATTTTTTGGTTTGTTTTGAGACTTATAATTATTATATTAATAATTTTTACAATATATTATATTTTATTATATTTTTATATAATTAATAATTTATATTAATGTTTTTTTTTCTGGATTAAAATATAATAAAAGTATTTATAGAAGCAGATTAACTGACGACAATTTAAAAAATGAGCTAAGAATCTATAATACTCAAATTGAATATGACTTAAAGGAATTAATTTGAATAAAAGGAATCACCTTGATTAAAAATTCAAATAAAAATTGTGTTTTTATTTTGCGGCCAGAATTTAACTTTTTCGCCAAGTTTTGGCTATTCCTTTTCAAAAGTATCCTGTTGAAATTTGAGGTCGATTGGAGTAAAACTGACAAAGATACAATGTCTTGAGTCTCCCTCCTTCTGTGTAAGTACGAGTATATATAAAAACAAACAGTGTTAAAACTTTAAACGTGTTTTTCTCGAAACTAACTTTTCAAAGTCGGTGAACACTTTAACTTAAAAACTACTTAGCCGATTCTCTTGAAGTTTGGCACACTCTTTTAATACATATGAAACTAGCAAATTACGAAAGGTTTTTTTTGCATTACAACTAGTTTTACAATAATAAATATACTGATTTTTGCATAATTTTTTGAAAAAAATTCGTTTTTTGGCTTAAAAATTATGCCAAAATCTTAAAAATCGTCAAAGAAAAAAAGCCCTTCGTCAATACCTTGAAAAACTCATAAGCTAACCAAATTTTTTTAATTTTTGATTTCAGATGATAAAATGATGAGTTATGTTGTCCAACGCAAACCACCTTTTTTTAGGCGTCCGCGGAAACTTGCTGCCAATGGTTTATTTTTCAATATTTTTTAATGAAAATTTCACAGAATACTCTTTAAATATTGTTCTCTTATATGTTTTTTAAATAAAAAAATTTACTTTTACTATATCACTAAAAACATTGTAAACTTATGCCTAAAATGTAGCGCTCAACCCTCCTTAAGGTCCGATTGTAAGTCCCGAGCTATCTCGTTAGACGAAAGAAAATCTACGAAAATATGCTTAATTAGGTTAACTCAAATGTTATTCTTTCCTGCAGAATATAAGGCCCTGTTAGAAAAAAAAGACCCATTGAACAAAAAAGCACAATCTTAGCCTTAAATCCATTCATTGACAAAGATCAAGTTATCAGAGTCAATGACCGTCTGTCTGCCTCCTATGCACTCACTCATAATGATCGACATCCCATACTTTTGTCCTCCGACTTCTTAGGCAAGAGTTTAGGTTTCATAACTGCAAGGTTTGCGTTATCCATCGCAAGAAATATCAAACTCAATTGATGGCTGCTCTGCCGCCAGAAAGAACCTCTCTATCCTGACCATTTACTATCACGAGTATGGATTTCGCCGGTCCTTCAGAAATAAAAAAATACGCTAGTAGAGCCTGCCTTATTACAAAAGGTTACGTTTGTATTTTTATTTGCTTTGATACCAAAGAATTTCATTCGGAGCCTACCAGTGACTTATTGATTTCTGCTTTTTTGGCAGCAGTCGATAGGTTTGTATCGCGTCGTGGTTACCCATCTAAATTATACTCTGATAATGGGACCAACTTTGTTGGAGCAGAAAAACTACTCTTGAAAGACTTCAAAGCGTTTTTAACTCAATATGATGTTTTTGCTAAGTATGGTTTTCAGCATCTTTTTTGGCATTTTATTGCAGCAGGTGAACCCCATATGGCAGGACTCTAAGAAGCTGGAGCTAAAAACTCTAACTCGTGGGCATACATTACTATCAGCTGCGGAACCGAAACTCCCAAATACAAAAATTTCGTACCTTAATAGATGGCAAAAATTAAAGGCCTTGTTACAATTTTTTTGTGCTCGATGGAAAAACGAGTACTTATTAGAACTTTAAAAACGATTTAAAATGCAAAAAATTCACAGGAGAATCTTAAAGAAAACTCAATGGTAGTAATTCGCAGCGAAAACCTTTGCCCCGCTGAATGGCGTTTAGGTCGTGTTGTGAAATTATATTTCGGAGCCGATAGTCGTGTTCGCGTCGCGGATCTAAAAACTCAGAAGAGTGTAATAACTCGACCAATCTCAAAGTTAATTGTACTTCCCACTGCACAGTAGGCGTGAACTCAACTATTTTAAAATTTAACTCATGTTAGTAATCTGACGTGATTACTAACCCCATTTACGGGTTTTCTTTTATATTAGCTAGGTTAAACACATAAATTTTATATTTAATTTTTCCATATAAGTAATACTGATCTTTGCAATCAGCAAAACAATGACCCTTCTTCATCGGAATGAGCTTGCCCGGAGCTCCGCGTACTTTTCCACAGTTTTTGTGTAATAGAGCAAAGTTCCCAAACCCTCATCAGAGCCCAACCAGCGTGATGGGTGAATAGTTCTGACTAAGGTCAAAACGTGAGAAAATATGATCTATCCACAAAACTGAGAAGTGGGAGTCTCCTCTACACAAGCGGTATGTGCCTTGCGAGGTGCCCATCCGAGCCTAACCAACCGGCTGGAAGGTAAAAAGTTCTCAGTTTCTGGCTGGAACGTGAAAGCCTATGGCTATAACTCGCTCACAAAGCAAAATGTTTTTTGTGTCTTCAGCAAATTTGTACGTGTCTGTGCTGTCCTCACTTCCCAACGGGAAACACAGGCGCTTTCAAAGGGCTTCGGGTGCGCTTCAAGGGAAGCAGAAGCTGCTTCCAATGCGCTTCTCACTGCTTGTCTTTTTTAACATACGATGTCATTGCGGCGATGCGCATCTTTTTAAGCATATGTGATGAGCTTCCTTGGATGTTGAGTAGAAGCACATCTTTGGCAACACATGAAATATGCTTGCTTGGATGATGAGTAGAAGCATATTAAGCTTAAATTGAAAAAAGAACTAATTTTTTTAATTTGTCTCCTCCGATCACATTCGAACCTAGGCCTCCCGTGTCAAGCTACTCTCTTACTGTTTTGAAATGCGCACATCTTAACCAACTGAGCCACCCTTATTATTAATGTGAAGGAGACTAAGACTCCAAAAGTCTTCTGTCAAAATTAAATGTTGAGTTTTTGTTTTCTATAGTTGCCATTTGATAATTCAAATAATATACTTTTAGAAGCCTAATTATAACAACAAGCTTGGCTGATTTTGTTAAATTATACTTAACAGGACGGAATGCCTAGGTTCGAGTCCCAGTGGATGCGGGATAAAAAAGTTGTTTTTTAAATTAAATTGAATCACAATTCAATGCATCCGAAAAAGCACATCTGACGCGCTCCCCTTGGAAGCTGCTTCCAAATTTCCCGTTGGGTTCATTCTCACCATCATACAAACATATGTATGTACATATATCATAACTACTTTCTATTACAATTCGTTTCATACCCAGCCAAACATGACTAACATAATTGAATTATGGACTAACCCGCTGGTTGCACACTATCAAAAAAATGTAAGTGCCTACAAACACATTTAAGTCTTTTGGACTAAGTTGCATTAGTCAGAAAGAGCTAGTAATAGCAACCAAAAAATATGACTTTAAAAATAAAATCAAAACAATCAAAAGTCAAAAAATTAACTAAAATCGTAGAGTTTTCAAAATTTTGCACAAAGATATTCTACATAAAACCACTGGAAAAGTGGTAAGGTTTATATGTATACACAGGGCCACGTTTAAGCATAGGCTGTATAGGCTGCAGCCTAGGGGCCCGCGCCACAAAAAAATTTGTTCTAAAACATTTCTCGCAAACTGCTTCAATATCGCAGGCGTGTACAAGCACTTTATTGAATATCGTTTCATACATGCATACGCTCGTTTTCTGTTTTGATAGTTTGCGTCACCACTACTTCAATTTGAACAGCTGCAAAATTGAACTAAAAATTACTTAAAATATAATAAAATTAAAACTGAACTAGCTAAAACTGTATTAAACTTACATTAATTAAAACGTTAATACAAAGTTACAACGTAAGTGCGTGTTAAATTTTTTAACTTTGCGCCGCCATTTCACTTACTTGCTTACTTGGGTGGCCATAACAACCCGTTACCGGGTTACGGCCGACCTCGAAAGCTCTCTCCAGGCGCCTCTCCTTCGCGCGCGCCTTCTCCAATCATTCACACCAAGCGTGGATAGGGTTTCCTCGGCTTGGTCTTTCCATCGGAGGCATGGTCTTCCCCTTCGTCGTCGCCCAGCGGCTTCCGCATCAAACACCTTTTTCGCCGGAGCTTTTTCGTCCATACGCACAACATGTCCCAGCCAGCGCAGACGTTGGATAGTGATGCGCTTGACTATGTCAATGTCAGCGTAGAGCTCGTACAGTTCGTGATTCATTCGAATACGGTAGTCGTCGCCGACGTGAACAGGACCGAAGATTTTGCGAAGAATTTTTCTCTCAAACACCCCAAGCGTGGCTGCATCAGTCAGCGACACAACCCATGCTTCTGCGCCGTAAAATAGCACGGGTAAGATGAGCGTCTTGTAGAGTGTCAGTTTTGTCGGGCGAGAGAGGTATCTACTACTCAATTGCTTACTGAGACCATAGCAACACCTATTGGAAAGCGTTAGTCTTCGCTTTATCTCCAAGCTGACATCGTTTTGAGTGTTCACGGCGGTGCCAAGATAGGTGAATTCCTTGACAACTTCGAAAGTATAGTTGTTCGCAGTAACAAAGGATCCAATGCGCCGCGTCTCCCTGTTTGTGGACAGCATATACTTTGTTTTGCCCTCGTTCACCGTCAAACCCACTTTCGCTGACTCTTTTTCGATAGCAGAGAACGCAGCAGTAACATCTCGCTTACAACGTCCAATGATATCAATATCATCGGCATATGCAAGTAGCTGGACACTTTTGTAGAAAATAGTTCCATTACGATGTACACTGGCTCTTCGCAACACCCCTTCCATCACAAAGTTGAAGAGGTTGCAGGATAGTGGATCGCCCTGTCTGAAACCTCGTTCGGTATCAAATGGTTCGGAGAGGTCCCTTCCTACTCTGACGGAGCTGGCTGTGTTGCTCAACGTCATTCTGCAAAGCCGCACCAGCTTCGCAGGTATACCGAACTCAGACATGGTGGCATACAGGCAATCCCGTATCGGGCTATCGAAAGCAGCTTTAAAATCAATAAAGAGATGATGGGTATCGATCTGTTTTTCGTGGGTTTTTTCCAGGATTTGACGTAGAGTGAAGATCTGGTTTATGGTGGACTTACCAGGTCTAAAGCCGCACTGATAAGGCCCAATCAGTGTGTTGGCAAACGGCTTAAGTCTTTCACACAGTACCGCCATTTCACTAACCGTCATAAAAAGAAAGAGAACTTCAAACATGGAAGCACCAAGCGAAAAATGGTGAAAGCTAGAGAAAAGAAGGATAAAGAAGCCGTTGCCAAATCACGTCGTATGACGGATTATGAAATCGGCCAAAGTTTCAGAAAAATTGTCATATCTCTAAAACTGTCAGTTAATATATTAAAGGTTAACTTATCATAATTGTGGCACATTAACCCTCTAATGCATACTACCGCCTTTAGACGGGCTATAGCTAAATCGTTAAAGCTATCTTACACAGTTTTTTTTAAGTGGAATCAGCGTACGAAGTTTCAAAGTTTCAATTTATGTGTGGGTGCACATCCTGCGACTTCGCATGCTTTGTTTGGCAGTTACGTCAGTTCAAAGTGAAAATTCGTCGAAAAAAAACGAAATTAATTATTTTCGCAATACGAGATTTTTCTATTATTAAAAAATAATATTATTTCGTGTTTGATTGATTCCATAATTTTACTGGTGAGTATTATATTATTATAAATGTATTATCATAGTGTTTGAATTTAGAAGAAAAAATAATTATTATATTCGAATTACATCAATTTTCTGGCAACCGTCTATAGGCGGACTTATGCAGTGGGGCGATATTTTTTCATAGCACCTTTTAAGTATTTTATATGATTTTATCCAAGAACATTCAAGATAACGTCAACCACATTATTTACTTCGACAATTTTTCATACCTCGCTGGGTCTGCTGGCGTATCTCAGGACCCGTGGAATCTAAAGCTTGGGATTAGTGCGTGCAATTGTGGGCCAAACATGCAGCTGCCGATGCAGATGTGGACAGAATGACGGTTGAGCAAGGTTATTCTGAAGAATTTGTTGGAAGCTCATATGGAGTACAAATAAGTAGCGTTCTATGGCATTACACCAAAACTGTTCGTTTTTTATTAACCTACGTGGGAATCAAACCGTTTTTGTGTCGAGATATGAACCAACAACCTTTGAAAAGCTAAGCGATGTGACCGAAAAAGTTTGCAGCATGTCTAATTTTCGTAATGAAGTAGCTGAATCGTGCATGTTATTTGCATCTTTCTCTACGGAGAAACGGTCAGTGGGCAGACCATCCATGCCGTCCGCATCAGGAACTTAACCAAAAATGACCATCCTTCCAACTGCCGATATTTGATACGATGGAGTGGAACATTGATGCGTATTTCACGATAGATCGGGCAAAAGAACATGCAAGTTACCTGGATGAAAGTCAGCTACACAATCGTATTGCACAAAGTTCAATCTGAAATTGTGGGACTCGGCAATCAAGAATTGTTTTTTCATATTCCATCAACGCAAATAACTATAAATATGTATTTTTTATTTAAGTCTCTTTAATAATATTTTTTCATGAATTTAAATATAAAATTACTTAAAAAGTAAATAATTTTGCACTTCCAGTACTGAGCAGGAGGCTTAGTAAAAAATATAAAAATAATTTTTGTATCCAAAGCTGCATATGCCGGCCTTTAGGCGGTCTGCAGGTTTTTAACTATAAAAAAAGCTACATTCACCGAAATGAAAATTCGATTTCATATTCATGTTTTTTACACCCGAATTACCTTCCACACAAATTATGAGCAAAAACAAAAAGCTATGCATTAGAGGGTTAAATAATCTTTCTTATGACATCCATTCAGGAGTTCCTCCTTATAATGATATTAACAAAAGCTGTTCCACAGAATTATTTATTTATCTTTTAAAAATAAATCGAATTTAATCAAAACATTTCAAAACTCTTTTTTTCAATTTTTCAATTCCAAATTGTGATTTGATTTGTAAAAGCAGTTTGATACCATAAGGAATTTAATATAAGAGGAGTTTCATTTCTTTTTTAGCCACAAATTTTTAAAAAATTATTTCTAATTAAAAATAAGCTTATTTTGTTTTGTGATTTGCGATAGATACTCGAAATTGTCGTTAACTATTTTCACAAAAATTTTTGAGAAGGGACCACTGAAAACAGTCATCAATAAGGGCGGAATTGGGTCAGAGGGCGGGGCATCTTTCAACAATTCAAAATTTTTATTCAATATTACTCAAAAATGGCGCCTACGATTTTCATAAAAATTTTGACGACAATACTGCTAAAACCAGTCATCATAACAAGCTATGCCACTATACTGGCAAAACTCGTTGAAGGGCGTGGCACAGCCCACAACGCAATCGTTATGAAATTTAACATGTTAAGTATACTGGCTATTGGGTATCTTGTAACCAAACGTGGGCGCAACGACACTTGTGGGCGTGGCACCTTCCATACAAGCGAAAACAGTTAAATGCTACATTTATTGTTCTATGAGAGTAATATTTTTTAAATTTGGTATAGAGATGTCGGTTACTATAAGCTTTGAAGCTAAATGGATTTCGATGGGATTACATCAGTGGGCGTCGCACCTCCCATACATTCAAAAAATGTTAAGTGTTATATTAAGTGTGCTATGGGAGTAATTTTTTTAAAATTTGGTTTGGAGATGTCGGTTACCATGAGCTTTGAAACTAAATGGACTTCGACGGGATTGCAATAGTGGGCCTGGCACCTCCCATACAAGCAATAAATGTTTAAGGCTATATTTATGTGCTATGGGAGTAATATTTTTAAAATTTGGCTTAGAGATGTCTGTTACCATGAGCTTTGAAACTAAATGGATTTTGACGGAATTGCATTAGTGGGCGTGGCACCTCCCATACAAGCAAAACATGTTAAAGGCTATATTTATAAGTCAAATTTTTTAAATTTCGTGTAGAGGTATCGGTTACTATAGGCTTTGAAATTATATAAAGTTTGACGAGATTTGGTTAGTGGGAGTGGCACCTCCCATACAAACTTATAACGCAAAATGCCATATTTAGCGTACTATAATAGTGATCCTAATAAAACTTGGTAGAGAGATGTCGGTTACTATAACCTTTTAAGTTAAATGAATATTGATGGGATAACATCAGTGGGTGTGGCACCTCTCATATAAGCAAAAAACTTTAAATGTTATATTTAGTGTGCTAATGGAGTAATATTCTTTAAATTTGGTGTAGAGGTGTCGGTTACTATAGGCTTTGAAATTATATGAATTTTCATAGGATTTCATTAGTGGGCGTGGTACCTCCCATACAAGCTTATTGCGTAAAATGCCATATTTAGCGTACTATAGGAGTGAACCTAATAAAATTTGGTTTCAATATATTCAGTCTTATTCAACTTAGTTCGAGTTTTTCAACCTCTTTCAACTGCTTCATTATTTTTAAACCTCTTAAAACTTTTCTCAACATTTTCCAAATTTTTTCGACTTTTTTAACCTAATTCAACTTTTTTCGAGTTTTTCAATCTCTTTCAACTGTTTCAACATATTGCAACTTCTTTCAACTTTTTTCAACATTTTCCATATTTTTCGAATTTTTCAACCTTATTCAACTTTTTTCGAATAATTCAACCTCTTTTAACTGTTTCAATACTTTTCAACCTCTTTCAACTTTTCTCAACATTTCCAAATTTTTTCGACTTTTTCAACCTCATTCAACTTTTTTCGAGTTTTCAACCTCTTTCAACTGTTTCAACATTTTTCAAATTCATTCAACTTTTCTCAACATTTTCAAATTTTTTCGACTTTTTCAACCTCATTCAACTTTTTTCGAGTTTTTCAACCTCTTTCAACTGTTTCAACATTTTTCAAATTCTTTCAACTTTTCTCAACATTTTCAAATTTTTTCGACTTTTTCAACCTCATTCAACTTTTTTCGAGTTATTCAACCTCTTCCAACTGTCTTAACATTTTTCAACTTCTTTCAAATTTTCTCAACATTTTCCATATTTTTTCGAATTTTTCAACCTCATTCACCTTTTTTCGAGTTTTTCAACCTCTTTCAACATTTTTCAACCTCTTTCGACTTTTCTCAACATCTTCCATATTTTTTTCGAGTTTTTCAACCTTGTTTAACTTTTTTCGAGTTATTCAACCTCTTTCAACTGTTTCAACATCTTTCCATTTTTCTCAACATTTTCCATATTTTTTCGATTTTTTCAACCTTATTCAACTTTTTTCGAGTTATTCAACCTCTTTCAACTGTTTCAACATTTTTCAACCTCTTTCAACTTTTTTCAACATTTTCCACATTTTTTCGAATTTTTCAACCTTATTCAACTTTTTCCGAATTATTCAAACTTTTTCAACATTTTTTAACCTTTTCAACTTTTTTCATCACGTTCCATATTTTTTGGAGTTTTTCAACCACACACAACTTTTTTCGGCTGTTTAACCTCATTCAACTTTTTCCGAGACTTTCAACTTTTTTCGAGCTTTTCAATCTCCTTCAACTTTTTCAACACTATAATATACCATCGAGTTTATCAAACTTTTTCACCTGCTTCAACCTCTCTCAATGTTTTTCAACATTTTTCATATATGTATAATCAACTTCTTTCAAATTTTTTTTAACGTGTTTTCGGGTTTTCAACCCTATTCAATATTTTTTAAATATTTCCGACTTCTCATTCAATTGCATTACATTTTTTTTGACTTTTTCAACCTCAAAACGAAAAACCGAACGATGGTCGGTCTCCTGGTACTCATTATGAAATTAAGTATATCTATCAGCTATCAACATTTTTTATATTGTTTTTACTTTTCAACCTCTTTCAACTTTATTCGTTATTTTCTTTATTTTTTCGGCTTTTCCATTAATTTTGAATTGTTTCAACATTTCTCAACGTCTTTCAGCTTTTTTCAACATTTTTCATCATTCAGGTACATAATAAAATATTATTTTTGAAATATTAAAAATTTGGGAAATACTTAGAAGTGACATCAAATTTTTCTATCCACCAAATACTGAACAAATTTCACTAGTTTTTTTTTTTTTAATTTGTTGCCTATGCGTTGGCATCGGGCTTAAAAATAACTCTCCCAAAATTTCAGCTTCCTAGCTTAAACCAGATTTCTTAGAAATTTGTCAAAAAAAAGGACTATCCAAAACATAGAAAAAATCTGCCTAGTTTTGATCTAGGTATCAAATATTTTGGGATGCTTTTCTTAAGGTCCAATGCTTAACAAAGCCAAAAAAAAATCTACAAAATTTTCAAAATAAACACTAACAAATAAGGGTTAGTAGTTACTTTGTTGAAAACTGCATAGTCAGATTCTATGTGGTTCGGGAGTCATAAATGTGAAAGTGAAGATAAATTTACCCCTAGAATCTAAGAAAAATATTTTGCAAGAGTGCACCATATGGATATGGGACAACTTAGGATAAAACCAATCAGAAAAAAATGGAATGCTTTTCGCTAAGCATGCTTTTGTGTTTGATGCAGCTTTATATATTTTCAGCTTTCAGAAATTCCAGCAGAGGTTTTTACCATATCACCAGCACCAGTCGATTCTCATGTACCTGTTCTAAGTGGAAAATTTTGCTTGCAAAATGACAGTGGATTGTGGCTGGAGCTTATGACACTTGACAATATAGTTTACTTTATTAAAATGGGCGGTACAACTCTTCAATATTGTGGTCTTACAAGAAAGTGACAAGTAAGTTTTTTTGAGCGAAAAACACGAAGCTGTGAAACCGTAAAACGTTCATGGCTGTTTTTCTCCTAGGAATGGATACATCTACTGCTATGTACGCAAACTTTTTTCTCGAATACGCTAACAATTTACTCATAGAGGTTATTGCGATTGAAAAAATACTACGGTATGTTTGATTGAACACGAAATTTTGGGATACCACATAAGTGCTGTAATTGATTTTGCAGCACTCTCTGAAGAAGTTGGGCGTATTGATCAAGAACTGACACAACAAGCAGAAGATCAAGCAAAACACTAGCAAAAAGTTCTCAGGAGATTAATTAGTGCGGTAGCTTTATCAGTGAAATCGGTTTGGCATTTAGAGGAAAAAAATCAGACATTAGGGTCACCGAAAAACTACAACTATCTAGGATTACTCGAGCTTATTGTAGAGAAACTGTGGAAAAGGTCACACAAACTATCTTTCATCAACGACTTGCTAGGAACTTGTGTAATGTGGTATTAGAATGTAGCAGTGAACGCCTTTTATACTTTCGTTCTTAACATAGGTTAGAGTAAAAGCAGCATATAAAAATTTACTAAAAATTCATAAGCCATAGTCCAAAGGCATATTAATGACCTTTTTTTGCTATTAAATAAATTTTCCCAGGGGGGGCCCGAGCCAAATGCTCAGCCTAGGGGCCCGCACACATCTAGACAAGGCCCTGTGTATACAATTCGGAAAAATTTAAATAATCCACTATTATAAATATATTTAGAATCGTTACGATAAAAGTTGAAGGGAACTTAAGTTGAAAAATGCTACCAGCCCTCTTCGCTCTGAGTATGCGTGCATCAATCAACTTCCTGTCACTTTATTGTATTTTTACAAAGTATTTTTTTTTTTTGACTATAAACTAACTAAAACTAAATTGGCTAAAACTCAATGGTTTATAATGCCAGGTCTATATCAAATTGAATTATGTACTGATTACGATTCACCGCTTTGAAAAAAGCATGTGAAAAGGCTCTAACGCTAAGGCACACGCGAACGACTACACCCGAAAACACGTCTGTACTCGTCAACGTACAACACGAAAGAGATTGTAACAAATAAAATTAAAAACAGAAAATTTGACGTTTTCATTATTTTTATTTTTTCCTTTTTGGGGAATGTCAATTAAATAAGGTAAAAATGAAAGGGACAGCCACATAATTTTTCTTATGCAAAAGTTCATTGACCAGGATGCAGAATCACAAGTATTCTCACACGAATATGGCAGATGTGGTTAATTTTTTGCTGACGTTCTAAGAAAATTAACCGGTAAAATACGAGAACCTTGACGGTCGAATACCAAGTTTTGTAACGGCTATTGCTTTTGCTGGGTACATATAGCTTTCTTGCTAGTGAATCACCGCTCTATAGTTCGGTTTGGCTGCTATCTATCGATATCTCGAAAACCAAACGAGATATCGATTTTTTTAATTTTTTACATTTTCGCTATATTTTGACGTGTTTCATCGGAAACCATTGTCAGATTACGGCACCACGGATATCATACTTCATATGGTACTGTCACCGACAACATAGCTGGCAACACTTTTTTTATTTTCACGAACAGAGAAAGAAATAGAACTAGTCAGTCTGTATACTAGCGTCGTGCGAAAAACATTAAAACTAATCCGCTCCGTTTTATAAAAGTTTACTTTCTGTATTTTAATCAATAAAACTTTATTTTAAATATAAATAAAATCATTCCGCGATTTCTTTTATTTAAATGAATTTTGATTATCCATTGAATCCTTGAAATTTCCACCTTAAAAGATTTATCCTGCCAGATTCAGAAGTGGGATCACATGGATTATTCAAAATTTTCGGTCGTTGAATTAAAAGACATGCTCCGCGAAAAAAATTTGAGCACCACGGGTAAACGGGTCGAACTACTTGCGCGTTTGCATCATCATGATGCCGGTGAAACCAATGTCGTTGATCAGTCGGTGGAAACGGACAATTTGCACAATTCCCCGTCAAAGGAAACACAGTATTCACTCATGTCGAATGAGGAATCTGTTGTGGACAAACTACGGGACGACGTTAGCACCCTCCAACGTACAATGGAAATGCTAGCGCTCCGTCTTCAAGGCATCACTACAAAAGTTCCAGAAAATTCTGCGGGCATACATGAAAATTCTTGCCCAAGGCCAACGACGCCAACGCTATCAACAACGCAACATTCAAACATTCCGTTGGTGCAGACGAATATTCAAAATTTACAGTCGTTAAACACGAACACTGTAACGACGCCAGCCGTTACTAAGGTGCCAAATATGCAGACCCAACATGTTTCGCAGCAGTTGCAGCCGATGTATTTAGGAACTCAACATGTCTTGCAACAGTTGCAGCCGAATCAGCAAAAATCGCCGCAAGAAATACATGTGTCGCAAAGGTTCAAACAAACATTGAATACAGCAACTCAACATGTGCCGCAAAATATGCAGCCGTATTTGCAACATTTATCGTCGACTTCAACTCAACATTTTTCTCAAAATATGCATCAACAAGTTTCACAACATTATACACAAAATGGATTGCAACATATGCCAATCTACGTACAACCGAATTCATCGAATGTTTTATTAAGTAATTCGCAACCTTACACAGAACCAATTCGTCAAAATGCAGCAATACATCCACCAAATTCTTTACCAGATTACAATGGAACAATCTCGTCACCATACGTCAATTTGTCAAATTACGTCACAACTCCAATTGTTACTTCATCACATAATCAACAGAGTTACGCTATATCAACATCCAATCCATATGGAAACGTAAGAGATATTATTGCTTTACTACCAGGATTTCACCCTTAGGATGATAAATCAGTAAATTCGAATCAATTCATAAAACGAATTGAGACACTGAGATCAGCGTATAAATGGGACGACCATACATTAATATTTGCCGTTCAACAAAAAATGCAAGGACCTGCTAGATATTGGATTGATTCACTTCAGGAAGTATTTCATACGTGGCAACAATTTGTTGTTAAATTTTTAAATGATTTTCCATGCACCGAAAATATTGCTGATGTGCATATTAAGATGGCTCGTACAAAACGTCAATACAACGAAACACCTCAAGAATTTTATTACAAAATGGTTGCAATAGGTGCAAAAAGTGGTATTCCAGAATGTGCCATTATTAGACATATTGTCAACGGAATCAATGAACCGGACTTAAAGAAAAAGATATCTAATGAGTATCTTTGATGTAACGAATTATTACGTGACATGAATAATTATTGCAGTTACAACGAAATTAAATCGTCACAATTTATAAAAACAAAATTTAAAAATGAAAGTGCTACATCAATCGCACAGGATACTAGAAAACAAAACGAAAATAAAGTTCGTGAAAAGAATATTAAATGCTATAATTGCTTCAAGTTTGGGCACTATTCGTTAAATTGCCCAGAACCGCAAAAGAAAGAACGTTGTAGCATTTGTTAACGAACGACTCACCAAACATCTAATTGAACGCAGAAAGTTTCCAATCCGGTGGAGTTAAGAACGAAAGCCACTATCAATCGTATTAAGGATAACCATATCGATGCCGACACGGATTTAATAATTAAATGTGTAAAAATCAATGACATAAAAACACAAGCTGTAATTGATTCGGGCAGCACCCGTACATTAATTCGAAAAACGTTCGCAGATGCCATTGGACAGACATCAAAATAGACTGAGAGCCGGCTGTAGAAAAGTCGAGTGTATAAGATTACAGGATGAGATGTATGCCAAATGATAGAGCTCAATGAGCCTAAATAGAATATCTAGGGTTGCCTTGCCAAAGCCTGTCCCTATGGCCGAAAATGCCCGAATTTTAGCCAATTTTGTTGTTCTAATTAAAACTGTTGTACATATCAGCTTGAAATGTATGCCAAATGATAGAACTCGAAGAGGCCTAAATATAGTACCTGGGATTGTATTCTTAAATCTTGTCCCAAACATGGGTTTTCACCGGTTTTTTGGGGTCAATTTTTATTAATGAAGATAGCAGCTTAAAATTCGTGCCAAATAATAGATATCGAAGAGCCTAAATAGAATATATAGGGTTGCCTTGTCGAATCATGTCCTAAACATTATTTGACACCCGTTTTTGGAGTCAACTTTTCTTAAATGAGTGGCAACTCATGTTTGGGACAGGATTCTACAAGGCAACCCTATATATTCTATTAAGGCTCTTCGATATCTATCATTTGGCACAAATTTCAAGCTGTTATCTTCATTAATGAAAATTGACCTAAAAAACCGGTGAAAACCCATGTTTGGGACAGGATTCAACAATGCAATTCCAGGTATTATACTTAGGCCTCTTCGAGTTCTATCATTTGGCATTCATTTCGAGCTGTTATGTACTAGAGTTTTAATTAGAACAATAAAATTGGCTAAAATTCGGGCATTTTCGGCCATCGGGACAGGCTTTGGCAAGGCAACCCTAGATATTCTATTTAGGCTCGTAGAGCTCTATCATTTGGCAAGCATCCCATCCTGTAATCTTATACACTCGACTTTTCTACAGCCGGCTCTTGGACTAAAATGTTCAATTGTGTTAAACGGATTTGCCGGAGGTCAATACATTTGTACCAACAAATTAAAAGCATCTCTGGAAATGGACAATACTGTTTTTAAAACCGATTTTCTTGTCGTCGAGGAGAGCACTTATCTAAAAATATTCTACTTGGTAAAGATGCGCTGTGCCGCGAAGGGAGCCGTTTTGTTATCGAGGATAAAGGTTGTTGGATCGAAAACACCACCGATTTACAAGCAGGAAAAAATTTAACTTCCGAAAAACTTTTTGAGCTTAAAAATTTGCTTAATCGCCACCGAAATTGATTCGCGAAAGATGTTTCTGACTTGGGCAAATGCAACGAAACCAAAATGGATATTAAACTTACGACCGATGTTCCAGTTATCGTAAAGCCGTACCGTATTGCATTTGGTAAGCGACCAATTATAAATAATATCATTTCCAATTTATTAGAAAACGGAATAATCCGAAAATCAAATTCACCATATGCCTCCGCCGTTGTCCTCGTTGAAAAAAAGAATGGTGAACACCGTTTATGTATCGATTATAGACTTTTAAATCGCATTACTGTCAAAACACCGTTTCCTATGCCCATAATGGAAGAGCAGTTTGCACAATTATCCGGAAATCGATTTTTCACCACATTGGACCTTCGTATGGGCTATCACCAAATTGAAATAGCTGAAACTTCAAAACAATACACTGCGTTCGTCACTTCTGAGGGACACTTTGAGTTTAACCGTATGCCGTTTAGACTTGTAAATGCTCCGGCCGTTTTTCAAGCTCTAATGAATAAAATCATATCCAAAATGAAATCAGGCGTAGTGTTAGCGTACCTTGATGACGTCATTTTGCCAAGCAAAACTATTGAAGACGGATTAATACAATTAGAAAAATTCTTGACGATCCTGAAGGAAAGTAACTTAACGCTCCGATTCGATAAATGTAAATTTTTAGTTTCAGAAATCACGTATTTGGGTCATATCATAAACGAAAAAGGAATTTCACCAGGTAAAGAGAAAATCAACGCAATTCGAAATTTCAAACAGCCGACCAACGTAACTGAAGTTCGGAGATTCTTAGGCTTAACCGGATTTTTTAGAAAATTTGTGCAGGACTATTCATTAATTTCGAAACCGCTGACTAGTTTACTACGGAAAATTGGAAACGAAAATTTTTTATGGGACGAGTCACAACGAAATGCGTTCACTACACTTATCAACAAATTATGCAGCGAACCAGTTTTGGGACTGTACAATTACTCAGCGAAACATGATGTGTATACCGATGCAGGAGTGCTACTTCAGTCTGTGGATGGAAAACAATGGCAACCTATATTCTATTGCAGCCGTCACTGCACCGATATCGAGAGCAAATATCACAGCTATGAGCTGGAGGTTCTTGCTGTGGTTGAAACTCTGGAACGTTTTTGAGTTTACATTTTAGCCAAACGTTTCCGACTCGTTACGGATTGCTCCGCAATCGCTACAGTGAAAGAAAAAAAAGAACTTTTACCAAAAATCGCTCGCTGGTATATGAAGCTACTCGAATATGATTGTCAAATAATTCATCGTAATGGAAATCGTATGGCACACGTAGATGCTTTGAGCCGATCGCCCGATCAACCACCAAAGGAAGTAGAACCTGCCGGATTCATCATGAAGGTAACCGCTGATGTCGATGATTGGTTACTAACAATGCAATTGCAAGACGAATCGTTACGCAAAATACTTGAAATATTGAAAGGACACCGTCAATCTACGCAGACTAAACAAATTAAATCAGAATACATTATTCAGAATCACCGACTATTTCGAAAAGAGGAAGATCAACTAAAATTTGTTGTTCCAAAAGCTGTAAGATGGAGAATCGTACGATTGTGTCATGACGAGATGGGACATTTTGGACTCGAAAAAACAATAAGCCGCATAAAGCAAAAATTTTGGTATCCGAAAATACGAAAATATGTAAAGGAATACATATCTGCTTGCATCGAATGCTGTTATTATAAAACACGAGGTGGAAAACCAGAGGGTATGTTACACTACGACGAACCAGAGCCAATGCCTTTCAGCACCATACACATCGATCATTTAGGACCTGTTATAAGAAGTAAAAGTGGAAATGTTTACATTCTAGCGATAACCGACGCTTTTACTAAATTTTCAATTATAAAAGCTGTTCGTAATACGAAAACTGTACCAGTTATCAATGTATTAAACGAAATCACGAGCTATTTTGGCCTGCCAAAACGAATAGTTACCGATAGAGGAACTGCGTTCTCATCAAAACTGTTTGAAGAGTTCTGTGAACACAACGATATTCGCCACATCAAGACAGCCGTTTGTACGCCAAGACCAAATGGTCAAGTTGAATGCACAAATCAAACAATCTTGTCTTATTTGCGTACATCCACCGAAAATGAAAAAGAATGGGATTTGCTGCTAAGAAAATTACAATGGACCGTAAACTCACAAAAAAATGCTACTTCAGGATTTAGCCCTAATGAGCTTGTATTTGATTTTAAACTCAAAGACGTTATACAAAATCACCTTCTGGCTGCCGTTCATAGCGACTTAAATAATAATTCTGAAAATGTTCCTATCGCTACTAAGCGACAAATAGCCGTTGAAAACATCACGAAAGAGCGCGCTAAATAGAAACAACGCTTTGACCGAAAGCATTCCAAGCCAACTGAGTACCTTGAGGATGACTTAATCGTCATTGAAAACGAAGCCCCAGCTACCGCACAATCACGAAAACTGGAACCAAAGTACCGTGGACCATATGTAATAAAGGAAGTTCTAGGAAACGATCGCTACTTAATAGAGGATGTACCAGGTGCGCAGGTAACTTCACGAAAATTTTCATCAGTTTATATCTCCGATAAAATCAAGCCTTGGTGTCGAAGTCCACCTGAATTGGATACACCGTACGATTCCGACGAATTCGAGGACGATTCTACGTCAGGATTGGCCGAACTGTCACCGACAAAATAGCTGGCAACACTTTTTTTATTTTCACGAACAGAGAAAGAAATAGAACTAGTCAGTCTGTATACTAGCGTCGTGCGAAAAACATTAAAACTAATCCGCTCCGTTTTATAAAAGTTTACTTTCTGTATTTTAATCAATAAAACTTTATTTTAAATATAAATAAAATCATTCCGCGATTTCTTTTATTTAAATGAATTTTGATTATCCATTGAATCCTTGAAATTTCCACCTTAAAAGATTTATCCTGACAGTACTATCAAAATTAAATTTTTATGTATCGAAATCTCGAAAAACAAACGAGATATCGATTTTTTTTATGTAACATTTTCGCTTTATTTTGATGTGTTTCATTGGAAACCATCGTCATATTACGGCGCCATGGAAATCATACTTCATATGGTACTATCAATATTAAATATTTAAGTATCGATATCTCGAAAACCAAACAAAATATCAATTTTTTTTATTTAACATTTTCACTTGATTTTGACGTGTTTTATCCAAAATCATTGCCAGATCGCGGCGCCACGGATATTGTAATCTTCCCAAGATCTCGATATAGCGGCCAAGATCACACTTTATTGCACGCAAGTCGTTACTTGCGAGTATAAAAATTAAAATTTTCTATATAAACCGTTCAAAGTTTCATTGATTGCTTAATTTAACTCTTGTGGAGGAGAGAATAACACAGTGTAGGTTAACATTTTATTTTGTATGGCATTGGTATTGGCCATATTTGCTCAAACTAATACTGTACCTATACCATCTAAGGAAGTTGCTGTTAAGCATCGTAAAGGCGATGGACCTCTTGGTCATCCCAAAAAAGTAATTGCATATAATTTGCATATAGTTTGATAAAACAAAGAGCTGAACCTTGAGTTCTGTTTTTGCTTTTGTCGAGCTCTTTTCATTTTGGCAAAAAATACCCTATATTTATGGCTTTATTTTGTAGTTTATAGGGATCATAGAGAGAGCGATCGTTGCTGGTATTATTACTGGTATTGCTAGTGCTGCCGGTGCAGCTGCCGATGAATCTATAGCTCAAGGAAAATAAATAAATAATTCACAACAGAGAATAGGGATTCAACCCTACAATCACTTTATATCACCACTTTCAATTTTTGTAATTTCGATGTTACTTACCTTTAACTGCAATTCGAATAGCTTGTATCAAACTTTGTATCACGTAAAATATGCCGATTCCTATGACAGCATTTCTCAGTGGTACACAACGGCATATTTTTCCGGTCATTGCAAGAACAAAATATTTTGTATAAATAAGAAGATATGTTGTAATAATAAAAATATCAAATATATTTCTTTTTTTTTTTTTTTCAATGAGTTTTAAAATTTAAATATGCTTTTTCCTAAGGAATTTTAAAATTTATTGACATAAAAAAAAAATAATGAAATCAGAAACAGTATTTAAGAAATAATAAGTATAAAATACGAGAGTAGTTTCATAGGTCAGTGTCTTTTTGAATGAAATATATTTTTTTCGGCAAATAACCGTTTTATTGCTCAAAATAGTCTCCTTTTATCTCGATGTATTATTCCACCGTTTTTCCATGTTTTTTATTCTTTCCTGATATTTCGTTTTCTCAAAGCCCTCAAAATACGCCCTTGTTTCAGTAATGACCTCTTCATTCGACCCAAATCTCTTACCGCCCAGCCATTTTTTCAGGTTTGGGAACAAGAATACTCGCAGGCAGGCTTGCCAGATGACTTGGACGCGAAGGCCAATACGTGTCGGTAAAGTCGCCAAAAATCGCCACAAATCGACATGCTTAAATTTGAAGCCAGAATAGTCGCCAATGAAAATAAAAAAACTTCAGGTTTGGTAAGTTAAATTTATTGTCAGGTTCGATTTTTGAAATTATGAAAACACTCTTGTAGTGTCCGGCTTCTGCAAATCAATTGACAATACCTAGTCAATTATAACTGAAATAAAAGAAACAACATTTTTTGAGAGAAAAAAATAAGTTTATGGCGTTAAATACATTAGAAATATTATTTCAGTAAATCAAATATGTAATACTGAATGCATCTACACGAAATTAAAATTGTTTTTTTTTTCGAAATTGCCATCATCAAAAAAGTTGAAAGCGTCTTTTAAACTGAACTTGCAGGACTCGCAGTCAAGATTATTGTTGTTTTCTGAGGTCTTTTCGTAGATTTCAGAATTAAACAGCTTGAGCATGTTATCCGAATGTTCAAAAATTTGTGCAAAAAATGTTACGAATGGGAAAATGAACCCGAATTCGGTTTCAAAGTTTTCACAATATTCATTTAACTAAAGATCGCATTGCTGTTAAGCAACGATAAAATTTTCAAGGCAAATGCTGCCAAATCTGGGAACATTTTATCTCTTTTTCCATTGCAACTAGCGAAATTTGAAATCGCCATTTGGCGACTAGTCGCCTTGGGCTATTTTCCAACGCCAAAATACCTCCTCAAATCGCCAATTTGGCAACAAGTCGCCGAGCCTGGCAACCCTGCTCGCAGGTGGCTAAGTCTGGAGAATATGCTTAGTGGGGTAGCAGTTCGTAGCCCAATTTATTTATTGTTGTCATAGTGATTACACACGTGTGCGAACGTGCATTGTCTTGATGGAACCAGTAGCGTACCTATGGGTGGCGAGGAGACGGCAAAATGGTCCTCGAAATTTTAAATCTTGTTTGTATCATAACCAAAAATTGTTTGTAAGTGTGGACCTTTGTTTTTATTTTCTGTTGGTAAGGGGCGGCAAATTACCTCCTTGCCCTGGGCGTCCAATGTGCACGTTACGCCACTGGATGGAACAGTACTTTTTTCCTAGCCAAATGCGGTCGTTTCTGTTTCAAATAAATTTCGAATCTGTGCAAAAGCTCTGAATAATATTCGCCGGCGATCGTCTTACAACAAAGTAATCGAGGTGGCTATGACCTTGATGGCTGACAGACCCACCTTGGCCTTCTTTGGTGTACGTTCACCCGAAGAAACCCACTGTCTTGATTGTCCCTTGATCTCTGGTGTATTTTGATGCATCCGTGTTTTGTTGGTGCCGTGACATAACCCTCACGTATTATGTCCGCAAATTTTCGGACATAATCCCTATTTTTGGTATGGGGGCTATGTCCGAAAATTTTTCGGACTCAATCCCCATGGGTTTTATGTCCGAAAAAATAAACTCTCTTATGTTAAATTACTGTGGCTAGCAAACAAGGTGTTGGATACATTATAGACTGATCCGCAGCCGAAGGCCGCCGCGTAGCCGGTGTTGGATTTTTGTGAGTTTTAAATTTTGAGCTGCGGCCGAAGGCCGCCCACTTACCCCTACTCTTATGTAAAATTACTGTGGCTATCAAACTAGGCTAATCCTAGTTTTGGGTATTATTTACGCTTTTTTATGGAGATTTTGTCCGAAAATTTTGCGGTTATAATCCCCATACCAAAAATGGGGATTATGTCCGAATAATTTGCGGACATAATCCCCATTTACGAAATGGGGATTATGTCCGTTGAGGTTATGTCACCGCACCGTTTTGATCATGGTATCGAAACGACCCAAAAGCTCGTTCGGATTGCGGCTGAGCATCGCCAAACACTTCTTTGAAGTAGTCACGCGGCTGCACTTATGGTGTGAGCATATTCCATATTCACTAAAAGCTGCTAGCGTTATTTTAAAACAGTGGTTCCCAACCGGTGGTTCGTGGACCACTGGTGGTCAGTGAGCACTAAAAAATGGTCCGTGAATAATGTTGAACAAGCTTAAATAAAATAGTATAATATAATAAGAAGGCGAGAATATTCCTCGAAAAAAAAAAATGCATTGACAACGCATTGCATAATTCCTTGGCAGGCGTTAGCTTCAAAGGCTCTTCCTGAATGTCTCATTAATGCCATGCAGTTAGCCATAAAATTAGTCAATTTTATAAAAAGCAGTGCTGTAAATACACGTCTTTTAAAAAAACTTTGCGCTGAAAATTAACGCTGACCATGAGACTCATCTTTTTATACCAAAGTTCGTTGGTTATCGAAAGACAAGATGCTTTAAAGGCTGTTTCCAGTAAGAGACGAAGTTAAGCTATTTCCAGCTGAGAAAAATATGAGAGATTTGCTAGAACAGTTTTCTATGAAACATGAGGTGCAATTGGCTTATCTTAAATATTTTTAAACATTTAAACAGAATAAGCCTGCAGTTTTAAGGTTCCAGAAACGAAAATTTAGAAGGCGTTGCAAGCATATTAATTTTTGAAAGTAATTTCTGTTATAGATGAACAAAGTTGGAAAAGCAAATTTTTCTGAACTTGCCACATTAAAATCACTTCTGGATAACCAAAAATATGAAACGATCTATATGAATATACAAGAAAACAACAGAATACACCTGAAAGTACTGGTCGATGAATTCATTCGATACTTCCCGGAGTATGAGGAAACCGAATCAAAAGCTATTCAAAAGCTGGTTCGTAATCCTTTTCTCATTAATGTTGGGAAGCTGATGAAGAAATCCCAGAAGAGCTGATCGAACTACAAAATAATAGAAACTGCAGGGAAACGTTTGAATCTATCTCGCTTGAAGAGTTTTGGTGCAAGAAGGCAGTCACTACATACCAAAATTTACGACATTGCCCTGCGCTATCTAACACTCTTCTCTACCTTTCAACATCAACTATTAGGAGTTTTTCTGATATTAACTTTCAATCGAATTCTAATGAACACAAAGCGGTTTATGTTGTGCATCAAAATATTCGCAGCCTGCGGCGTAATTTTGACTTGCTCGTTTCTAGTCTTGATACCATAAAACACTATCCTGACCTTATTTTTGTTTCAGAAATTTGGATATATTCTTTCGAAGTTGATGATTTTTGTTTACCGAACTATAAATTTTTTACAAATCCTAAAGATTCGTGTCCTGCTGGTGTAGTTGGAGTTTTTGTGAGTGATACTCTTGAATGTGAAATTGAGCGTTTTAGTCTTGCAAGTGCTGATATTATAAAGGTTGCTTGTTGCATTTGTAAAATAAATTTTGTTTTCATTTGCATTTATAGATTACACTCTCAATCTGCACAAATATTTGTTGATGAGTTTGCAACTTTTTTGCATAGGATTTCGGCGGCAAATCTTATAATTGTACTGCGATGAATTTTACTTGATCTTGAAGTTACGGACCATTGCATGACTGGCATTTTATTTCATGAATTAAATATAAAGAAACAAGCTAAGCGTTGCACTCAAATAGATGTGGCTAGAATTCACTTTCAAAAGTTAAATACTAAGATAATATGGAATGATTGGAGTGATGTTTATGCTGAAAAAAATGTTTCTGAATGTTATAGCTTATTTTTATGCTATTTTAAGCAATACATTGATTCCTCAACTTACTATTTTTCTAAAAAAACATCTGAAAGCAAGCTGAAGCCATGGAAATCTTAAGAAAATCAGGTTAAAAAATAAATTTCGTCAAAACTGCTATAAACACCCACAAAACAATAACTTAAAGATTCATTTTCGTCAGTTGTGTAGGCGGCTAAATGATCAAATTCGCATTTGTCGGGACAATTACTATTGTAATAAAGTAAGAGAATCCCAAGGAAATTTCAAAAAAGAATGGAAAATTTTAAATAGTATAATTGGAAGAAAAGCAGTAATCATAATAATACTATCACATTACGTAAAGGTGACGTTTGTGTCACAGATGCAACGGAATTAACCACCAATTTCAACCAATATTTCGGAATAATTGGGCATTCAACATTTCCACTTAGTCTTACTTTACATAAAAGAGTTTAGCTACTACCGCTATTATAGCCTCCTTAGCTGTTTAGCATATAAGCTTTATACCAAGTAAAATGCTTATTCAATAAATAATGGAATAGAAAAAATTATCATGCACATTAATTTGTTAATTTTTTTATAATCTTTTCTTAGCTTTATCGCACAATGTAATTGTATGGATTTAATCACATCGCTCTTACTTCAAGACTGGCATAACTCAAAAAACATAAAGTGGGAGAAAAACGCAAAATGTATGTAGATAAGAAGCTCTGGTGCAGCAAGAGACCCAGATACAAGTTGATGCAGATAAAGTATATCCGCAATATTTCTACGCGAGCTCAAAGACTGCATATGTTTAAGGGGTCAATCCAATTGAAGACATTGAGAGCAAAACGAATAAAATTTTTTTGAATTCTTTCAATTCTATTTATATGAATATTATAAAATGGTGACCATACTTGGCTGGCGTTCTCTAAGTGAGGGCGCACTATTGTATTATATAAAGTCACCGTTACTAAAGGGCTATTAAATTCTTTTGCCCACCCCTTAATAAAGCCAAGCAGAGATGAGGATTTTTTACAAATTTGATTAATATGCTCATTAAAAGTCAACTTAGTATCAAAATGTATACCTAGGTCTTTGACTACATCGACACGACAAATATTTTTATCTTTTAATTTATAATTAAATTCCACAATAGTTTTCTTCCTGGTAAAAATCATAGCTTGGCATTTATCAGGATTAAGATGTAAGTTATTCTTAGAACACCAAACTTCAAAGGATTTCAAGTCAGACTGAAGTGGAGAAATGTCACCAACCCCTTTTACGTTCCTGTAAATTTTCATGTCATCTGCATATACTAACAGTTGGGAGTTTTTAATAACATGTGTAACGTCATTAATTGCTAAAATGAACAGGAGCGGCCCCAGGTGGCTTCCTTGTGGAACACCTGATGTCGCGCTAAATGGGGAGGAAAACACTCCCCTAAATTTTATTTGATACGTGCGATCAGATAAATAAGATTCAATCCAGCTGACAAAACTTAAAGGAAATCCAAGCTTCTTTAACTTAAACAAAATCAAATTATGTGGTAATTTTTCAAATGCTTTACTGAAGTCAGTGTAGATGCAGTCAACTTGCCCACCAGAGTCTAAAGAGCTTAATGCAAAAGAAGTGAAATCAAGGAGGTTAGAAACTGTAGATCTGCCATTAACAAAACCATGCTGACGAGTTGTTATGACTTCACTACAGCACACCTTAACCTGATCATATATAATCAAAAATGTTCATGAATGATGTTATGTTCAAAAATTTTCGGTATTGATGATAACTTAGCCACGGGCCTGTAGTTTGAAACTTAATTTTTACACCCTTTCTTGAAAATGGGGCTAATGTATGCATTTTTCCAAAATTTAGAAAAATAGCTTTCTTGAATTGATCTATTAAATAAAAAACTGAGGGGCTGACTCAGCACAGAGCTGCAGTTTACTAAAACTGTCGCAGGAATACCATCCGGCCCGGAGCTGAAGTCATCATCAACAGATGAAATATATTTCTCCATGAGGTCAGGAGAGAAAGATATCTCATTAACCGAAACTAAAGGGTCGTTATCCATATATTCAAAATAGTTGATTTCAGGGTTAAATAAATCCGTAGAAAACGATTCATTAAGCAAATTAACAAGCAACCCGGCTATAATTTGTGGGTCGCTAGTGAGCCCATCAACTGTTTTAAACTCAGATGGAAACCCGTCAGATTTTTTTTTAGAATTAATAAAACCCCAAAAATTCTTGGGGTCATGAAGAATATTCAGCCTAATTTTATTCAAATATTCAGAATAAACCAAAGCTGACATATCTTTAATTTCAAGAAACAGTCGCTGATAAGCAACAAGGTCATTACGGTCCTGGCTACAAACGTATTTATTCCATGCCCTATTACGGCCATTGCGAACTTTTTTCAAATCCTTTGTATACCAGGGGTACGAAGAATTATTAACGTACTTCCTTGTATATGGAACCGACAATGCTATGGCGGAAAAAAGTTCACCATAGAAAAATTTAATGCAATCATCAAATGTATTGTTATTAAAAAAAGTGAGTAAGTCGTCTAATTTATTTCTTAAATTTTCATTTAATTTTAAAAAGTCAGCTTTCTTAAAATTGGATTCGTAAATATTAATGGATGAACATGCATTAGTCAAATTTTCATTGTCAGATTGGTACACAATACTCAAAGGTGGATGACAGGAATCTACCGTAGACAGAGCATGGATAGCATTTCTTACAACAACATTGCTACTATTTGTAGCCAAGACTAAGTCAAGTTGTCGTCCGTGGCAATTAGTTATACAACTTACTTGTTGTAAATTTGAAAGTATTTCGTCAACAAAAATTTGTTGTTGTCGAGTTTTTGGACAAGATGCATAAAAATATGTACCATCGTCCGAAGGAGTCCATTTTAGGTCAGGCAGATTAAAGTCACCTAACAACAAAATGTCGTCATTAGTGTCTAGTTCATTAATAATATATTCTACGGCCATCGAAAGACATTCATAGACATCTGCGCTACTATTTGAAGGAACTTAAGTGTTAAAAATGTATAAATTAGAGTAACAATGTGTATCCTTAACCCTAACCCTCCTGACACGGGTACCTGGGTACCCGAACGGGACTTGAAGTCAAAAATTTTTTAAACCATAAATGTTACAAATTCGAGGATCCATGACATCTTATAAATAGTTGTTTTCTATTGTTTTTTGCATTTTTTAGCTTTCCAGAATTGTGTTGTCGGCTGTGGAGCCGATCCAAAGTCGAATAGTCCTTACCCTCCTGATAAGGGTACCCAGGTACCCGTTAATCTATTCATGCGTTTTATATGAAGAATGTGAAATAATGAGCAATTTCGTCTTTGTTTTTGTTTTTATTCATGCTTTGTAGATTATAAAGAATTAAAAGATATTTTAAATTAAACTTTAATTTACTAGAAATAATGTAAAAAAAAGAAAAGGGCTCAAGAGCAGCCCGGAGCATAGTGTATTGAGTTGTTCGCTTATGAGCTACCCTTTCGATCATTTTCTGTTCTCAACTCTATGCAAGGTGATGTCAAAAAGCCCCGAGGAGACCTTCGCTTTTCTTTGGTGCTTGAATGTAGGTTGGAATAGACACAAATTGAGCCCAACGCAGTCACGTCGATCATGTTGGAAAAAATTACCAATGGTCATCTATTTGCTTTACGTTTGGTACTATGTTTAGACATTATCTGGTCCATAACTTTTACTTCACCTTTGGTTTTGTTGTGGAAGATATTTATCTTCTCTTTTCCATTTAATGCCGGCTCCCCCCTTGAATAATGCGTAGTTAACAGAAAGAAAACCCTCTTTTTCTTGGTCACGACGGATAAAAGAGTTACATTTTTGTTGAATGCATATCTACATATATGGTCTGTGGGGTCTGGCTTTTGGAAAGTGAGCTTTGATTGTCCAACGGAAGTGAAGTAAGAAAATTGAAACAGATTGTTTGCAAAAAGCAACCAGAGCTAAAACATTATTTTCTCGAGCGTTTACATCTCGCTGACCCCCAGATTGTTTGTCTGTGTAAATTATTTCAAACAGAGGAAAGCTGTCGACTGTGTTACACAACCAAAAGCCACATTTTGCTAGCTTCGACGGAATGTATTGGGTAAAATTGGTTCATCCATTTACGTCGTGAAAAATCGTCGTCAGTACATCCGACAAGTTTGCAGTACACTTGGACTATTTTTAGTACATTTGGCGCACTTTCAGTACATTTTCTGTACATATTCAGTGTAATTCGACTATTTCTAAAAATTGTAATTTTTAAGTAAATTTACCACGAAATTTGCTTGGAGTAAACTTTGCTGACTTTTTTTTAAAAAAAGGTTGAAATTTTGTTCAATTTTGGTAATTTTAGGTAACTTTTTAATCTACATGTTGGAAAAATACATTTGGCATTTCAAAAGTACATTTCAAACTTCCATACAGTACATTTTCACAAAGCCCAAATGCCATCTGTGATCAGTATACTCCAAATATTGGAGATGGGAACGGCTTTGGATGACTGGGATTGTCCCACAAAGTTGAAGGAGGATCATCGCTAGCACCATTTATACTTATAAGCAGCAAAATTCTAATGATAGCATTAAGCTTACCGTTTATCATTGACTTCTCATCACACTAGGCCTAAACAATACCAAGTCCACGCTATGACTCTCTATCTTCCCATATAAAACTCTCACGGGTACCCGGGTACCCTTATCAGGAGTCTACGTATGTAAATGTTGTCAGGACGGTTAGGGTTAACACATAACAGTTCAATATTAGATGCACAGGCAATTTCAACTAATGAACTGGTTAAATGATTTCTTATAGCTATTAAAACGCCTCCACCAACAGAAGAAAGATCTTCAAAGTGTCTGTCTCTTCTAAAAACATGGAAACTATTATCAAAAAGTTCCATATTGAGAAAACTGTTGTTTAACCAAGTTTCGGTAAACACGATAATATCCTCAGAGAAATTCTGAGTTGATAAAAAGATATCTTGCGTCTTGAAACGCAAACCCCTTACATTTTGATAGTAAAGGGATATCCGTTTCAGTTTTTTGAATTGGAACGTGCAGTTTTATCATTTTTTTTTTCGATTAAAATTCTGAAATATAGATATTATCCACCCATGCTTTAGATTTAAGAATGGCAGAAACATGAGAAGATGCCACTGTTATTTTAGAAGACGCATGAGTTGGTTTATTACCGAGTTTCCTGCAAGAAACGAAGGCGTATGCAGGAATAATTTGATTTTGTCTGATAAAATTTTTAACGCTGTCAGAGGTAGTGTTGGAATGAAGTCGTGAAATGAAAATCGATTTTAACCTTGGTAATGCCTGCAGGGAAACCGGAGGCACAGAGCAATCAATCGCAACATCCACCCGCGGATTGACAATGACCGAAATTGACAGAGGATTATTTATAAGAGGAAGGAGATGGAAGATTGTTACTAGAGATTATAGCGGGAAAATTGAGAGTGGGTGAAAAGGTATTTAGAGAGCAATCCACGGGAGTTTTGTCACGACTGACGGCCACACCGACCACCCTCCCCACATTACCCAGATTTTTATTTAATTTCTTTTTAGACTTTCTTTTCTTTTTTAAGGAAATAACTTGTTTAGGTAAAGTGGAGATCGAAGGAGTGGAAGCAAAAACCATAGCCGCCTCGGTAATAGTTTTATTTTGCAAACTAACATCCGGTGAAGTAGCCTCATTAAGGCTTTTTTCAATTTGGGGAGTTAAGTCTAGATAATTGTTAAGAATATCTCTGAAATTATTATTCAGATTGTTAAGATTTTACCCAAATTGCTTAATTTTTTCGTAAAAGACCAACGGGGAAAGGGGTCTGCAAGATGGACAGTACCATTGCAGGCCCGAATGGACAGAGCATAATAAATCAGTAATAGATTTTGCTAAGTTTGCACAAGAGGCATGAAACACCTGTTCACAGGGACCTGAACAGGAAAACATAGAATTCAATATATTTTGGCTTTTGCACTGATCTCCTACAGAGCAAGCTAACAAATTTTCCGAGGAAAAATAATCCATCTTGAAATCGTAAAAAAAAAAAAAAAGCAATTTAAAATATTTTTAGAGCAGTGCAAAAAGGGTTAAAAATCAAGCAAAAATTCACCCGTTAAGCAGCAACAACAATAGCACAACAGAGTTTAAAGTTAAGCTTAGTACACGTACAAAGCATAAAAGAGAATCAAAAACAAAGCTGTTGCACTGCTTACACTGTTTATGCTTGCAGAAAAAAATATTCACATATGTTTGTATGTATATTCAAATTAAAAAACAATATTTAATTAAGATTTGCTGCCGATCCCGTGTTACATTATTTTTAATGTACTGTTATTTGCTTAAGAGAATGTCGTAAGCTGCATATCATTTCCTTATTGCAAACCCGAGATATCTGCATTTTTCCAAATTAACAGAACTGCCATAATTGAACTATCCTATAGATTTTTCTAAAATATTCAAATTATGTCAGTTCTGTTAATTTAGAAAAAAGCAGATATCTCGGGTTCGAAATAAGAAAATGATATGCGGCTTACGGCATTCTGTTAAGCAAACAACAGTACATCAAAAATTATGTAACACGGGATCGGCAGCAAAATAATATGGGGTGATTTTGCAACTTTAAAGTACAATATCGGAATTTTTTCATTTTTTTCCGGTCAATTTTCAATTTTTTTGTAAGAAAAAAAGAAGAAAAAGAAAAACTAATGATGGATTCGAATTCCCCGATTGATAATAACTGTTTGAAATAAAAACAAGTTAAGGTGTTATCTTCGGCCTCACATATCGAAACTCACATACCCTACACTGCACTGAAATAACCTTTTAAATAAATGTTGAAAAGACATTGAAGGGGTTGAGTAAGTCGAAAAAAATCTGAAATGTTAGAAAGATTGGCAGAGGTTGGAAAATGTCGAAAATATATGCAAAATGTTGAAAAAAGTTGAGAGAGGTTGAAAAACTCTAAAAAAGTTGAAAAAAGTTGAAAAATTTTTAAACAATTCAAAGTTGATGAAAAAGTCGAAAAAATAAAGAAACTTATGAAGGAAGTTGAAAGAGGTTGAAAATGTCGAACAAATACATATAGGATATATTGGAAAAAGTTGAAAAATACGAAAGAATGTAGAAAATGTTGGAAAAAATCGAATAGAAATGAAAATTTTGAAATATGCCACGCCCACTTCTCCAGTTCCGCCCACTTTTGATACAATAAATTATATTAGCGATCGACATCCTCATATTAAATTTTAGCTCAATAGCTTGTATAGTTTGCGATATATGCTGCAACCCCTAACACCAAATTTTAGTATGATTGCTCACATATTTCGATAAATATGCCACTTACCGTATTTTATTTGTATGGGAGGTGCCACGCCTACTGATGCTATTTCAGCCACTTTTGATTCAGATATGCCCTATAGCGAATGAAATACATACATTAAATTTCATACCAATTGCTGCAATAGTTCACTTAAAACAGCGCTAACAAATTTATGTTAATATGGGAGTTGCCACGCCCACTGATGCAATCCTGTCAAAATTAATTTATTTTTAAAGCTTATAGTAACTGACATCTATACACCAAATTTTATGAAGATTACTCTCATAGCACACTATCTATAACAATAAACGTTTTTTGCTTATATGGGAGGTGCCACGCCCATAAGTACTATTGGACCAAATTTTTGTAGTAAGAGACCTTATAGCAAGTATATCTGCCTCATTAAATTTTATAACGATTACGTCGTTAGTTCTTTAAATATAGCGTTTATAAATATTGTGGGCTGTGCCACGCCCTTCAACGAGTTTTTTCGGTCCAGTAGCTGAGCTTGTATTGATGACTGCTTTCAGTGGCATCATCTCCAAAATTTTTATGAAAATCGTTTGTGCGAATTTTGAGATATACGGAATCAAAATTTTTAACACTTGAAAAGTGCCCCGCCCAATTTTTTGATTCCGCCCACTTTTATCATAATTCAAGATATATTTCATATGTATCCGTTTACCAAATTTAATCGCAATATCTTGAACGGCTTACAAGATATGGTAGTATTAATGATGAAATTTAGGGCTGTGCCACGCCCCTGTACGACCCTTTGGAAACTTGAAACTCAGCCTAATCCTAATTTGGTTCACATGTGCACCAAATCACCAAGTTTCATCAAAATCGCTGAAACTTTTTTCAAAATTGGCCGGGGTAAATATACATAGAGTATGGGCGGTAGGCGTGTCTGTCAACCGATTTTGCCCATTTTCAATAGCAAGATGCCTGCAAGAAGATGTGACCTGTGTGTGATAGTTTCATTCAATTAGCTTTCTTGGTTTCCCCGTAAAACTGATTTCAACAGACACCCAGACAGACAGACAGACAGACAAACAGACAGACAGACAGACGGACATCGCTAAATCGACTCAGGTGGTGACGCTGATCAAGAATATATATACTTTTCCATACCTGCCACGCCCCCTTCGATGTGTTACAAACGGAGAGACAAAGTGAATATACCCACGGTGTAGGGTATAAAAAAATGAATCACCTTAATATGCAAATTTGTCGACAACGATTCGAAAAAAATCAGGTCTGCTAATTTAGAAAAATGCAGATATCTTTGTTTTGAAATAAGATAATGATATTCGGTTTCGGCATTCATTTAAGGGAATATCAGTTCATTAAAAATGATGTTCCATGGGATCAGCGGTAACATAATATTTGAGGTGTTGGAGCTAGAAAGTGGAAAATCGGTACTTTTTTACTTTTGTCCGGTCAATTGTCAATTTTTTTTTGTAAGAAACGAAGAAGAAGAAGAAAAACCAATCATGGATTTGAATTCCCCGATCGATTGTTTCCCGAAAACCATACCCACTTTGTTGAAAAATTTTATAACCTCTACAACTTGCAGCATTTTTTAAATCAAGATTTTGGAAAATGGGTTGTTTACTTAAAACAGTGGGCGCTAATCCAGTTTTCAATATTAACCTTAATCCTAGTAATGGGGCTTGTACAGACATATAAGGCTATTGTAATCCGCTGACACATCGTGAAAAAATCAAAAAGTTTTTTTTTTTGAACCGCTCTAATGTACATACATGTACATAATGTTGTCTTATTCGCATATGGAAGGCGTGAAACCATTCATTTTTTGATTGACAATTACTTTAGCCCGTATTTTTTGTATGTGTCAGGCCCGTGCGCAAGGGGGGGGGGGTTTTGGGGGTTCAAACACCCCCATTGGGAATTTTCGTACATAGGTTTTTATTGAAATTTGAACGAAAAATCAAAAAACCACAACAAGATTTCTTTTTAAATGAGAGAACTGAAATGCCAATAAATCGTCGGAGCCCGAGTTTTTCATTTTCGACTAGATTTGCGCTCTCTAGCTGTTTTTGAACCAAAAAACACGATTTGGGACCAGTGCGCGTCGCTCAGGCTAAGTAACACGAGTGTATTTAAATGCGCGTTTAAGCATAGCTCCGGCATCAGAAAAATCGGCTTCAATGAAAATTCATGCACTAATCTATTCGCGCCATATATTTCGATTTTGCATGATAGTTCACGTGACATGTGGATAAATTAAATTCAACTTTGTCGTCACCGCATTGCCGGGCAAGACATCAAAAATTCTCTCGAAGCACTGGATATTTGCAATGAAGATGCGTTTCCAAATGTCCATCAAATGCTTCGTGTTATGGAAACTTTGCCTGTGACAACAGCAACAAATGAATACTCCTTTTCAGCGCTACGTCGTCTAAAGACACACCTCAGAACAACTATGTCCGAAATTCGGCTGAACGGCTTAGCCTCGCTAAATATACATCGCGATATCAAAATCAAAGTGGAAAGAGTTTTGGACGAGTTTTTTCAAGTACCTCGCAGAATAAGCTACTTACGTTATTATATCTGAATATCGAATCATAACATAAACACTACACATGTTCAAATAAATGGCATATTCTAGAATACTTCAATACACTCGATTTTCGAAAATCTATTCATATTCGAGTATATCCTCATTTAAAAAAATATAAAAAAATAGTCTTAGGGTTGCTACCAGAGCTGCAAAATTTAAATTTTTCGGAATTTGACCAAAAAAAATTTTTTTTTTTTAATTTTCTCTCGATTTTCCTAAAGTACACCTAAGGAAGTATCGAGAAAAAAACTGACCGCTATTTTTTAAGCCTATATGTACATGAGGAGAAAAACTGTGGTCTCTCCGCGAGTAGAGCTTTGGTGTTTCTTGTGTAACAGCTCAAATCCTTTGTTGTTTTGAAACTGTCAATGCCACTACATAAATTTCCATTAAAAAAAAATAGATGAGAAAAAAAAAAAATGTTTGCATGTTTGGTTCAAAAGTTATCAAAATTAAATTTTTTTAACGTAATCATGCACTGACTAGCTATTGAAGCAAAATATTGTAATTACTTGCTTATAAAATACTTTAAAAATTTTTGGACCAAAAATTAAATTTTATTTGTTTTTCTCATTTATTTTTTAATGGAAGTAAGGAAAATCGAAAGAAAATTAAAAAAAAAAATTTTATAAATAAGAAAAAAAAAATCAAACTATCTTCAATTTTTTTGGACAAATTCCGAAAAATTAAAGTTTTGCAGCTCTGTAGCGGAATTCCCAAACTTGTTAACGACGATTGTTGTTATCGTTAACTGCTCATAACAACATTGTCGTTAAATGGTATTCTCAAAAACTAGGTTAGTCAAACTTATCGTTAAATTTGACAGTTCCTTATCGTTACTGAACAACAATTGTAGTTAAGTTAAAGACGTTTGATTTGGTGTCGCTAGTTGTGAAAAAAAACGTTTTAACTGTAATTAAAGCAAAAATAATAGTAAAATTATAAATTGTGTTCATTATATACACATAAAAAAATAGCAATGAAATGCTTAGCGATGGGCTTATCCACTTTTGGCGATGAGATTGCCTTGCGGGGCAATGCAGCAGAATGGGTTGTGTGATTTAAGGAAAAGCAAGTTTTGCAAGCTGTTCCGCTTGACGCCCGACTTGGTCCATTATTTAATAGAGTCAATTGGTAGCTGATTAACACAAAAAAAAACAATTTCAGCATTATTTTTTTTTTTTTTTTTTTTTAAACCTCATTTTCTTTTATTGTATCTTCTCTTAAGAGACTAACAATAAGTTTTAAAATCTTAAACTAGGTAACATTATTATACATTATTATTGTGAATAATGAATATATAATTTAATAATGAACTTGTCTCCAGAAACAAAAGTTAGCAGGGACTTATACTTCTTGTGTAGTAGGTGCAGCTTGATTATGGCTCAGCACAGCGAGTGCACAAGATCGAATACCTCATTGGAGCATAGGTGTGGATGCAGCTGACGATCGCTTCTCCCCATATTCTTTGCCACCCGAGACGACCGAGGTCCCGGTCTTGGCTTGGTAGCTGAGACGAACTAGGCCTCAGTCTACCCGAATGGAGGTTTTGAGTACCACAAAACGATTGTCTTCGTGGTCGCCGAGACGAACTTGGTCCCGGTCGACCACTTTGGGAGTGATAAGTGCCTCCAGGACGTTCTTGAGGTGGTAGCCGAGACGAACTAGGTCCCGGTTTAGCACCCAAAAAAGACCGAGAAGACACTGTTTCAACTCTCTTCCTGCTACTCTCTCCAATTCACCGGAAAGTGGCCGAGACGAACTAGGTCCCGGTCTTACACCCTCAACGGAAGGGGAGCTGGCGGCGATAAGTTGCCAAGTGTGCCCAAGACGAGCTAGGTCCCGGTACAAAGTCCTCATATGATTCTTGATGATTACGTGTAGTGCCTCGGGGGAAGGGTAAACGTTTGAGCTGTTTAGTTTGGTTCGGTGTAAGTGACTTGCATAGAAGGGCGATCCTTTCTTTTTAATCTGGAGCGACTTTCTATGTTTGTTAAATTACGAGCCAATGGATTCGGATGATGCAGCATCCTTATGGCGTAGGTTTGTTTGATTCTGTTAATTTCATCTTTTACCATGGGGATGCATAGATCTCTGTGAATGTTTTCATTCCGTATATACCATGGGGCACCTGTAAATATTCTTAAGATTTTGGACTGAGCCCGTTGTATTAGTTCAATGTTTGAGGAGCTGGCGTTACCCCATAATTGGATACCATATAACCAAATCGGCTTAATGATTGTTTTGAAAAAAAAAAGATTTTATATTCAAGCTTCAAATGGGAACGATGATTAATTAACCAGTGAAGACTGGCGGTTTTTAACTTTAACTGCGTTTTTTTGGCTTCAATATGCTTACGCCATGTTAATCGTCGATCTAATTGAATACCTAGATATGTAACAATTTCACCCTGTGGGACTGAAATATTATTTAGTACAATTGCAGGGCATTCACCACGCCTAAGAGTAAAAGTAACTTGCTTGCATTTTTGCTCATTTATTTTTATGCGCCATAGCGAAAACCATTTTTCTATTGATTTCAAATGAAACTGGAGGTTTCGAGAAGCTTCCAAAGGGCAACGGTTACAACTTAAGACTGCGGTATCATCTGCGAATGTTGAGATGGTAGTGTTGGCACTGATTGGTAAGTCTGAGGTATACAATACGTATAGAAACGGTCCTAGTACGCTACCTTGAGGGACACCTGCTCTTATATTGAAGTGAGTTGAAATAAAATTCTTGTATTTTATTTTAAAAAGCCTGCTTTCGAGGTAAGAAGTAAATATTTTATGAACATTAAGAGACAATAGGTATTCAATTTTTTTGATAAGGCCTTCATGCCATACTTTATCAAACGCCTGTGCGACATCGAGAAAAATTGCAGTGCAGTATTCACTGCGCTCATAAGCCTTTCTTATTTCATTTGTGATCCTATTAACCTGTTCGATTGTGCCGTGTTGTTTTCGGAAGCCGAATTGGTGAGGCGGTAATAAGTTTTTATCAGTAATATATGGCATTAATTTTGCTAGAATTAATTTTTCAAATAATTTTGACAAGCAAGGTAAAAGGCTTATGGGTCTATACGATGACGGTAGTGTACGATCTTTCCCATGTTTTGGTATCATGGTTATCTTCGAGTGTCGTATCGGTGATCCCTTGTTAAATTTGTATTCAAAAGCATTCAATTTTTCTACGGCTGTTTATTTTATTATTTATTTTTTGGTTGTCAAATGACTGTGCTGCCATGTTTTCAAAATTTTTTAACGATGTTTGCGTTAGCATTATTAACGATGTGCTTGTCGTTAGCTATTACTTTGAGAATACGAAATTCGTTACCGCAAACGAAAAAATTGTTAACTAACGATGTCGTTACTTAACGACAATTTTAATTTGTGTTTTTGGGAATTCCGCTACTGGTAGCAATCCTAAAACTATTTTTTTTTTTTATTTTTTTAAATGAGGATGTACTCGAATATGAATAAATTTTCGAAAATCGAGTGTTCTTGAATTATTCTAGAGCATGATAGTCTTTTGAACATGTCTAATAATCACATGTACATATGTATTTAATTATAATTAAATGTCTATATTAAAAGTAAACCGTTTTTTGACGTTTTTTATGAACATAATCTGATAAGAAATGTTCGAGCTAAAACCCCCCCCCCCCCCCCCCCCATGGATGATTCCTGCGCACGGGCCTGGTATGTGTATCTTGCCTCATTCAGCTGCATCAGAAATTGTGATTTTTTCTGATATGGGAGGCGTGGTACCATCCATTTTTTTATTGAAACTAACTTTTGTCCGTACCTTTTATGTATGTATGCACCAAGTCACATTCATTTGCGTCCAATAGTTGATAGATGAGATATGATAAATTTCATTTTCCTCTTATAATGGAAGGCGTGGCAACGCCCATTTTCCCAAACTAACTATGCTTGGAACCATTCATAAACTATTAGAAACATATGTACAAAATTTTATACATCTGTGTCAAATAATTGCTAAGGTATAAAAATTTTTGGTTTATTCTCATATTATAGGCGTGGCACCATCCATTTCTTCATAACATCTGTCTTTTATACGTACCTTTAATTATGTACCAAGTCTCATTCATCTGCGTCAAATTGTTCATGATATGTGATAAATTTGATTTTGGAAGGCGTGGATCGCCTATTTATCTAAACCAAACTTTGAAAAAAACTTTCAATAGACCATAAGAAGCATTTTCAAAACGATTATGAAAATCCGTTTTGTAGTTCGCGAGATTATATGTGACCGAGAAACAGTTTTCGGTTCTCGCATATGGGGGGTATGGCACTGGCCATTTTTTTATTGAATCTTTCTTCTGCTTGTATCTTATATATATGTACCAAGTAACATTCATCAAATAGTCGATGATCGATTTTCGTGAAAATGCTATTTTAAAAATATTTTTGTAAGAGGGCCACCCTAAATAAAAGTTTTATGGACTCAACTATGTCTCTTAATATAAAAGACATGTGGTGTAAATTCCATGTGAATCGATGCAGTGGTCTTTGTGAAAATGCTATTTTAAAAAAATTTTTTATGAGGGCCAACCTAAATGCGCCATTTGCCGGGCTGATTTGTGATTCTAAACCATCCAGGGCGCCACCCAAAAGCATACAAAAAAATTCATTCAAATCGGTCCAGCCGCTTAGGAGGAGTTCAGTGACATACACACGTACAGTAGAAATATACCCAGCAGGCAAATGAGCAAGGCCTGACTCGGAGAAGGCCTGCTAGCACTGCTGCGATTATACAAGGACTTCTCAAAACTAGATTTTCATGCAAATAAAAATACAATCACAGAAGGCATAATATGCTTTACCACAACAGACGTGCTATCAGGCCTGATTTTGGAAGGCAAAGAAGAAGGACTCCATTTACTTTAAAGCATTTCTGTTTCTTTTTTTATTTCATGTATTGCAATGTTTTATGATTCGGCATAACTTTTTTGTCATATGCATTGTACATATATGTACAACATGAAAAGTAGACACATGGTTAGAAATAAAGAGAGGCGTGCATATTGCCAGGCTAGCTTTCTGTTATTTCATGTTATGTTAAAGAGGTAGAGTTTTGTGTATTCTTTGTCAAATTATAAATTTAGAAATATCACAAAAAAAAATCATTAAAAAAATATCAACGCAAGTGAGGTGGCGCGGATAAAAAAAAAAAACAATTAATATTTAGAGTCTTTTTACGATGCGATGTTAAAATTTAATTTTTGCCAAGTACACATATCCTGGACGAGCAAACGAAGAGCAATTTTTCTAGATAATTTTTATTTTGATACCTCGTAGTCACGAGCCTACTTCACACAGCTTAGAAAATCGTAGTAAAGTAAAATGATTGTGAAACTTATGTTTTTTAGTAATTTTTACATTTTTCATAATTTTATTCAATGTAACATTTAGTTGTGATACTTAGTCACAAAAAAATAAGCTAAAGAAAGCAAACAAAAATAAATGAACATAGGTACATATGTATGTAAGTCACAAATCTTATCTTATTTTTTTTGCTTTTAATATGAACAAATTTCAGCCAATTTGAACAAAAATCCAAAAAGATCTATGTTCAATTCCCAGTTCAGATATTCCTTTTTTTATTTTTCCTATTTTATTTCATATGTTTTTCATTTTTGTGATTTATTCAATCTCGATTAATTAAATAAAATTTTTTGACATGAATAATTAAATAAAATGAATTACAAATTTTCAATATGAATTGCATATAAAATGAAATTTCTATGCAGCATGCGAAATATAATAGAAAACACAATACGAACGAAAACAAAAGCGAAGAAGTGAGTTGTCAGTTTTCTCATTTGAGTTTCGCTCGAATTTCGCTCGTATTTCGACATATTTTTCATTTTCAATTGTTCAAGGGAATTTATTCACGGCGTAAATTTAGACCATAAGTTAACTTGCGTCAAAAAGAATAAATTACTTAAAGAGATGTCATCGCGCTCTTCCGAGCTTTTGTTTGCAGAATCGTGGGTTTCTTTTTTCCGATGGCCTAAAATTTGCAGTGAAACTGAAATCCCCTGATCAAAACAAAATGGCAAAAGTAGTCGAAATACGAGCGAAAATCAAATAGGAGAACTGACAACTCGCTTCTTCGCCTTTATTTTCGTTCGTATTGTGATTTCCTTTATATTTCGTATGCTACATAGAAATTCCATTTTATATGCAATTCATATTGAAAATTTGTAATTCATTTTATTTAATTATTCATGTTAAAATTTTTTATTTATTTAATCGAGATTGAATAAATTACAAAAATGAAAAACATATGAAATAAAATAGGAAAAATAAAAAAAAGAAATATGTACCTGAACTGGGATTTGAACATTGATCTTTTTGGATTTTTGTTCAAATTGGCTCATATTTTCTGATAGGAAAAGCAAAAAAAAACATTACACCAGCTCAAGTGGGATTTGAACCTAGATCTTTTTTTGGTTTTTTGTTCGAATTGGCTGAAATTTGTTCATATTATTATAAACGATAATTCTGGCTTGTTGCTGCTACGCCTTACGCCTTTTTTTAGCATTGAAAAATGCTATTTGGTGTGTAAATGATGATCTGAAAATACATTGTTGTTTTATGTGATAGAAAAATGATTTTTTTGTGACTTACGACCAACGACTGCATTGTTGAAAAAAGTCAATTATTGGTGAAAATTCTCTTTCAGCACAATATTGACTTGTTAAAGATGTGATAAAAAACTTAATTGCATTTAAAAATGCTAGTTGTCATAGATCTGAAAGTACATAACATTATGATGCGATGGATAAATATTTTTTATTTCTTTTTTTAACTTACGGACTACGACTTTGGAGTTAGAAAAAGTCAATCATTGGTGGAAATTACCTTCCAGCACAATGTTGACTTTATATATATATAACGTAAACGGCAAAATATTCTTTATTTTAGCTAAAAAAAATCATAACTAAAATATTTCACATTTTCATTGACTTGGGTAGTTATTTTATAGGTACTAATTTTTTAGTGAACAATTTTGTGACTTAAATTTAAAAACATTTTAAATAATTTTTAAATATTTTATGTGGCCGCTTTTGGCTGATGGTGAGCTGTATTCTCTTAGGCATACTCGCTATCAATTTGTCTAGTATTGAGTACTGATCTCGGACCACTGTTAATTGGTGACCCTTTGTGGAGTTGATTTTCTCATAGGTATTTGTTTTTTAAATTGTTCCACAAATTTTCATTAGAGTTAATACCTAAGGACTGTGCTGGTCAATCCAAGCAGGTAATATTTCGGTCTCGGAGCCATTTCGTTGTAATTTTAGCAATATACTTCGGGACATTAGCCTGCAAAATGATGACGTCGCCTAGTTCCCAGCCGAATTTAATGTATTTTCACGAAGAGTAATCGCAACTTTTAAGAAGAAATATTATAAGATACATTGATAATATTATTCTCAAACCTATTATTAAATAATTATGGAATTTTTGTCTTTAATTTTGTTTTTCGTTGAATAAAGAACTTTTTTGTAGTAATAATTTCATCTTATTCGAAACCATTTTCGCGGAGCATCCGATACAATTTTAAATTTCATCAAAAGTCTTACCTTGCGAAATGGAATATTTAATAATTTTACATTACTCTGGCGTAGCATGCTTTTCACGACCCACTAAAATGCAAAAACTTCAAAAAATCATTGCAGTATTATTCAAAAGTACATTTACTTTCAACTTTTTTCGAACAAATATTTTTAATGAGAGTAAATATATAATCTTGTGAAGTAAAGAAGTAGAACACTACTATTATTTTGACCGCAATTGTAAACGCGTTTGAAAAGAAAACTTGTACTTATTCTAGCTCCTTTCAAATTTTAATACAATTTACATTGTTGCCAAATTCCGATACTGACGTAGCAAATGCAACGTAGCAATCAGTCATCATAGTGTTCAAATAGAGGACTTCAATTTTAGGTACATATAAAGAATACTTTGCAGGTTGATTGCTTTGTATGTAAAAAAGACAAACGTTTTAATATTAGTATAGTATCCTATTGTGTAACGCGCTTGCCTTGCACTCTATGTTCAAATCTCAGTTCAGCAATCTTTTTTTTTTAAATTTTCTTATGACTACATTTTTTTTTTTCATTTTTATAATGTATTCAATCTTAATTAATTAAATACAAATTTTTAACATGAATCGCACATAAAATGAAATTTCCATGCAGCATACGAAATATAAAGGAAATCACAATACGAACGAAAATAAAGGCGAAGAAGCGAGTTGTCAGTTCTCCTATTTGATTTTCGCTCGTATTTCGACTACTTTTGCCATTTTGTTTTGATCAGGGGATTTCAGTTTCACTGCAAATTTTAGGCCATTGGAAAAAAGAAACCCACGATTCTGCAAACAAAAGCTCGGAAGAGCGCGATGACATCTCTTTAAGTAATTTATTCTTTTTGGCGCCGGGCGAAGAACCGAAAATGATATTTTTTGCGGCGAAAATGTTAACTTAACAGAACTTTTACATTTGAATGTTATTTTGTTTGCATAAATGTTAACAAAGAAAAGCAATATAAGCACGATTTGACAGCTTGCTATCGAACTTAACCGCGCTCGTTTAACACATGTGTCTGTAGCGTAGTGAGTAAGCCACTGGCCTTTGAAACATAGGGTTAGAGGTTCGAAACTCGACACAAAGAACTTTTTTTTTGTATTTTTTATTATATTGAATATCAATTATTATGTATTTCGTAATACCTAATGGTAATTTTTTTTTTGTTTTTTTTTTTAGATTTTAATTTCTTAAGTTAAAAGTTTTTTCATTTTAAGAAAATTAATAATGACGGTTCGAAGATAATAACTTGTACAAAATCGAGTAATATTTAATAAGCTTTAAATTCAATAAAAACCAAGATAAAACCCTCCTTAAGGCTCTGAGCATGAATAAAAATTAAACAAAAGAGTTTTCAATAAATTGCATTCTGAGCTTTTCTGTTATGAAAAGTTTGAAGGTTAAGTATGCGTATTATTCAAGGCCATTACTGCTGTGAGCACAAAATAAAAAAACTAAGCAAAAGGGCTATGAAAAAATTGCATTCTGTGCTGCTCTGTTATGAAAAGTGTGAAGGATAAGAATGCGTATTTTGGATGGCCAATAACTAGTGCAAAATCCTGTTACTTTTAAAAATCCTTAAATTGCATATGGAGAGTACCTTCCTTAATGCTCTGAGCATTAAAATAAAAAAATTAAACAACTGAATTTTGAATAAATTGCATTCTGTGCTGCTCTGTTAATTTGAATAAATTGCATTCTGTGCTGTTCTGTTATGAAAAGTGTGAAGGATAAGAATGCGTATTTTGGATGGCCAATAACTAGTGCAAAATCCTGTTACTTTTAAAAATCCTTAAATTGCATATGGAGAGTACCTTCCTTAATGCTCTGAGCATTAAAATAAAAAAATTAAACAACTGAATTTTGAATAAATTGCATTCTGTGCTGCTCTGTTAATTTGAATAAATTGCATTCTGTGCTGTTCTGTTATGAAAAGTGTGAAGGATAAGAATGCGTATTTTGGATGGCCAATAACTAGTGCAAAATCCTGTTACTTTTAAAAATCCTTAAATTGCATATGGAGAGTACCTTCCTTAATGCTCTGAGCATTAAAATAAAAAAATTAAACAACTGAATTTTGAATAAATTGCATTCTGTGCTGCTCTGTTAATTTGAATAAATTGCATTCTGTGCTGTTCTGTTATGAAAAGTGTGAAGGATAAGAATGCGTATTTTGGATGGCCAATAACTAGAGCAAAATCCTGTTACTTTTAAAAACCCTTAAAATGCATATAGAGAATACCCTCCTTAATGCTCTGAGCATTAAAATAAAAAAATTAAACAACTGAATTTTGAATAAATTGCATTCTGTGCTGCTCTGTTAATTTGAATAAATTGCATTCTGTGCTGATCTGTTATGATAAGTGTGACGGATAAGAATGCGTATTTTGGATGGCCAATAACTAGTGCAAAGTCTTGTTACTTTTAAAAATCCTTAAATTGCATATAGAGAATACCCTCGTTAATGCTCTGAGCATAAAAATAAAAAAATTAAGGAAAAGGGCTATGAAAAAATTGCATTCTGTGCTGCTCTCTTATGAAAAGTGTGAAGGATAAGAATGCGTATTTTGGATGGCCAATAACTGGTGCAAAATCCTGTTACTTTTAAAAATCCTTAATTTGATTATAGAAAATACCCTCCTTAATGCTCTGAGCATAAAAATAAAAAAATTAAGCAAATGAATTTTAAACAAATTGCATTCTGTGCTCTTCTGTTATGAAAAGTGTGAAGGATAAGAATGCGTATTTTGGAGGGCCAATAAATAGTGCAAAATCCTGTTACTTTTAAAAATCCTTAAATTGCATATGGAAAATACCCTCCTTAATGCTCTGAGCATTAAAATAAAAAAATTAAGCAACTGAATTTTGAATAAATTGCATTCTGTGCTGCTCTGTAAATAAATTGCATTCTGTGCTGTTCTGTTATGAAAAGTATGAAGGATAAGAATGCGTATTTTGGATGGTCAATAACTAGTGCAAAATCCTGTTACTTTCAAAAATTCTTAAATTGCATATAGAGAATACCCTCCTTAATGCTCTGAGCATAAAAATAAAAAAATTAAACAACTGAATTTTGAATAAATTGCATTCTGTGCTGACCTGTTAATTTGAATAAATTGCATTCTGTGCTGTTCTGTTATGAAAAGTGTGAAGGATAAGAATGCGTATTTTGGATGGCCAATAACTAGAGCAAAATCCTGTTACTTTTAAAAACCCTTAAAATGCATATAGAGAATACCCTCCTTAATGCTCTGAGCATTAAAATAAAAAAATTAAACAACTGAATTTTGAATAAATTCCACTCTGTGCTGCTCTGTTAATTTGAATAAATTGCATTCTGTGCTGTTCTGTTATGAAAAGTGTGAAGGATAAGAATGCGTATTTTGGATGGCCAATAACTAGTCCAAAATTCTGTTACTTTTAAAAATCCTTAAATTGCATATGGAGAATACCCTCCTTAATGCTCTGAGCATTAAAATAAAAAAATTAAGCAACTGAATTTTGAATAAATTGCATTCTGTGCTGCTCTGTAAATAAATTGCATTCTGTGCTGTTCTGTTATGAAAAGTGTGAAGGATAAGAATGCGTATTTTGGATGGCCAATAACTAATGCAAGATCCTGTTATTTTTAAAAATCCTTAAATTGCATATAGAGAATACCCTCCTTAATGCTTTGAGCCTAAAAATAAAAAAATTAAGCAAAAGGGCTATGAAAAAATTGCATTCTGTGCTGCTCTGTTATGAAAAGTGTGAAGGGTAAGAATGCGTATTTTGGATGGCAAATAACTGGTGCAAAATCCTGTTACTTTTAAAAATCCTTAATTTGCTTATAGAAAATACCCTCCTTAATGCTCTGAGCATAAAAATAAAAAAATTAAACTACTGAATTTTGAATAAACTGCATTCTGTGCTGCTCTGTTAATTTGAATAAATTGCATTCTGTGCTGTTCTGTTATGAAAAGTATGAAGGATAAGAATGCGTATTTTGGATGGCCAATAACTAGTGCAAAATCCTGTTACTTTCAAAAATTCTTAAATAGCATATAGAGAATACCCTCCTTAATGCTCTGAGCATTAAAGTAAAAAAATTAAACAACTGAATTTTGAATAAATTGCATTCTGTGCTGCTCTGTTAATTTGAATAAATTGCATTCTGTGCTGTTCTGTTATGAAAAGTATGAAGGATAAGAATGTGTATTTTGGATGGCCAATAACTAGTGCAAAATCCTGTTACTTTTAAAAATCCTTAAATTGCATATAGGGAATACCCTCCTTAATGCTCTGAGCATTAAAATAAAAAAATTAAGCAAATGAATTTTAAACAAATTGTATTCTGTGCTGTTCTGTTATGAAAAGTGTGAAGGATAAGAATGCGTATTTTGGATGGCCAATAAATAGTGCAAAATCCTGTTACTTTTAAAAACCCTTAAATTACATATGGAGAATACCCTCCTTAATGCTCTGAGCATAAAAATAAAAAAATTAAGCAAATGAATTTTGAATAAATTGCATTCTGTGCTGCTCTGTTAATTTGAATAAATTGCATTCTGTGCTGTTCTGTTATGAAAAGTGTGAAGGATAAGAATGCGTATTTTGGATGGCCAATAAATAGTGCAAAATCCAGTTACTTTTAAAAACCCTTAAATTGCATATAGAGAATACCCTCCTTAATGCTCTGAGCATAAAAATAAAAAAATTAAACAACTGAATTTTGAATAAATTGCATTCTGTGCTGATCTGTTAATTTGAATAAATTGCATTCTGTGCTGTTCTGTTTTGAAAAGTGTGAAGGAAAAGAATGCGTATTTTGGATGGCCAATAACTAGTGCAAAATCCTTTTACTTTTAAAAATCCTTAAATTGTGTATAGAGAATACCCTCCTTAATGCTCTGAGCATAAAAATAAAAAAATTAAGCAAAAGGGCTATGAAAAAATTGCATTCTGTGCTGCTCTGTTATGAAAAGTGTGAAGGATAAGAATGCGTATTTTGGATGGCCAATAACTGGTGCAAAATCCTGTTACTTTTAAAAATCCTTAATTTCCTTATAGAAAATACCATCCTTAATGCTCTGAGCATAAAAATAAAAAAATTAAACAAAAGGGCTATGAAAAAATTGCATTCTGTGCTGCTCTGTTATGAAAAGTGTGAAGGATAAGAATGCGTATTTTGGATGGCCAATAACTAGTGCAAAATCCTGTTACTTTTAAAAATCTTTAAATTGCATATGGAGAGTATCCATCTTAATGCTCTGAGCATTAAAATAAAAAAATTAAACAACTGAATTTTGAATAAATTGCATTCTGTGCTGCTCTGTTAATTTGAATAAATTGCATTCTGTGCTGTTCTGTTATGAAAAGTGTGAAGGATAAGAATGCGTATTTTGGATGGCCAATAACTAGTGCAAAATCCTGTTACTTTTAAAAATCCTTAAATTGCATATAGAGAATACCCTCCTTAATGCTCTGAGCATAAAAATAAAAAAAATAAGCAAAAGGGCTATGAAAAAATTGCATTCTGTGCTGCTCTGTTATGAAAAGTGTTAAGGGTAAGAATGCGTATTTTGGATGGCAAATATCTGGTGCAAAATCCTGTTACTTTTAAAAACCCTTAAATTGCATATAGAGAATACCCTCCTTAATGCTCTGAGCATAAAAATAAAAAAATTAAACAACTGAATTTTGAATAAATTGCATTCTGTGCTGATCTGTTAATTTGAATAAATTGCATTCTGTGCTGTTCTGTTATGAAAAGTGTGAAGGATAAGAATGCGTATTTTGGATGTCCAATAAATAGTGCAAAATCCTGTTACTTTTAAAAACCCTTTAATTTCATATAGAGAATACCCTCCTTAATGCTCTGAGCATAAAAATAAAAAAATTAAACAACTGAATTTTGAATAAACTGCATTCTTTGCTGCTCTGTTAATTTGAATAAATTGCATTCTGTGCTGTTCTGTTTTGAAAAGTGTGAAGGATAAGAATGCGTATTTTGGATGGCCAATAAATAGTGCAAAATCCTGTTACTTTTAAAAATCCTTAAATTGAATATAGAGAATACCCTTCTTAATGCTCTGAGCATAAAAATAAAAAAATTAAGCAAAAGGGCTATGAAAAAATTGCATTCTGTGCTGCTCTGTTATGAAAAGTGTGAAGGATAAGAATGCGTATTTTGGATGGCCAATAACTGGTGCAAAATCCTGTTACTTTTAAAAATCCTTAATTTCCTTATAGAAAATACCATCCTTAATGCTCTGAGCATAAAAATAAAAAAATTAAACAAAAGGGCTATGAAAAAATTGCATTCTGTGCTGCTCTGTTATGAAAAGTGTGAAGGATAAGAATGCGTATTTTGGATGGCCAATAACTGGTGCAAAATCCTGTTACTTTTAAAACCCCTTAAATTGCATATAGAGAATACCCTCTTTAATGCTCTGAGCTTTAAAATATAAAAATTAAGCAAATGAATTTTAAACAAATTGTATTCTGTGCTGTTCTGTTATGAAAAGTGTTAAGGATAAGAATGCGTATTTTGGATGGCCAATAACCAGTGCAAAATGCTGTTACTTTTAAAAATCCTTAAATTGCATATGGAGAATACCCTCCTTAATGCTCTGAGCATTAAAATAAAAAAGTTAAACAACTGAATTTTGAATAAATTGCATTCTGTGCTGCTCTGTGACTAAATTGCATTCTGTGCTGTTCTGTTATGAAAAGTGTGAAGGATAAGAATGCGTATTTTGGATGGCCAATAACTAGTGCAAAATCCTGTTACTTTTAAAAATCCTTAAATTGCATATAGAGAATACCCTCCTTAATGCTCTGAGCATAAAAATAAAAAAATTAAGCAAAAGGGCTATGAAAAAATTGCATTCTGTGCTGCTCTGTTATGAAAAGTGTAAAGGGTAAGAATGCGTATTTTGGATGGCAAATAACTGGTGCAAAATCCTGTTACTTTTAAAAATCCTTAATTTGCTTATAGAAAATACCCTCCTTAATGCTCTGAGCATAAAAATAAAAAAATTAAACTACTGAATTTTGAATAAGCTGCATTCTGTGCTGCTCTGTTAATTTGAATAAATTGCATTCTGTGCTGTTCTGTTATGAAAAGTGTGAAGGATAAGAATGCGTATTTTGGATGGCCAATAACTGGTGCAAAATCCTGTTACTTTTAAAAATCCTTAATTTCCTTATAGAAAATACCATCCTTAATGCTCTGAGCATAAAAATAAAAAAATTAAACAAAAGGGCTATGAAAAAATTTCATTCTGTGCTGCTCTGTTATGAAAAGTGTGAAGGATAAGAATGCGTATTTTGGATGGCCAATAACTGGTGCAAAATCCTGTTACTTTTAAAACCCCTTAAATTGCATATAGAGAATACCCTCTTTAATGCTCTGAGCTTTAAAATATAAAAATTAAGCAAATGAATTTTAAACAAATTGTATTCTGTGCTGTTCTGTTATGAAAAGTGTGAAGGATAAGAATGCGTATTTTGGATGGCCAATAACTAGTGCAAAATGCTGTTACTTTTAAAAATCCTTAAATTGCATATGGAGAATACCCTCCTTAATGCTCTGAGCATTAAAATAAAAAAATTAAACAACTGAATTTTGAATAAATTGCATTCTGTGCTGCTCTGTGAATAAATTGCATTCTGTGCTGTTCTGTTATGAAAAGTGTGAAGGATAAGAATGCGTATTTTGGATGGCCAATAACTAGTGCAAAATCCTGTTACTTTTAAAAATCCTTAAATTGCATATAGAGAATACCCTCCTTAATGCTCTGAGCATAAAAATAAAAAAATTAAGCAAAAGGGCTATGAAAAAATTGCATTCTGTGCTGTTCTGTTATGAAAAGTGTGAAGGGTAAGAATGCGTATTTTGGATGGCAAATAACTGGTGCAAAATCCTGTTACTTTTAAAAATCCTTAATTTGCTTATAGAAAATACCCTCCTTAATAATCTGAGCATAAAAATAAAAAAATTAAACAACTGAATTTTGAATAAGCTGCATTCTGTGCTGCTCTGTTAATTTGAATAAATTGCATTCTGTGCTGTTCTGTTATGAAAAGTGTGAAGGATAAGAATGCGTATTTTGGATGGCCAATAACTAGTGCAAAATCCTGTTACTTTCAAAAATTCTTAAATTGCATATAGAGAATACCCTCCTTAATGCTCTGAGCATTAAAGTAAAAAAATTAAACAACTGAATTTTGAATAAATTGCATTCTGTGCTGCTCTGTTAATTTGAATAAATTGCATTCTGTGCTGTTCTGTTATGAAAAGTATGAAGGATAAGAATGCGTATTTTGGATGGCCAATAACTAGTGCAAAATCCTGTTACTTTTAAAAATCCTTAAATTGCATATAGGGAATACCCTCCTTAATGCTCTGAGCATTAAAATAAAAAAATTAAGCAAATGAATTTTAAACAAATTGTATTCTGTGCTGTTCTGTTATGAAAAGTGTGAAGGATAAGAATGCGTATTTTGGATGGCCAATAAATAGTGCAAAATCCTGTTACTTTTAAAAACCCTTAAATTGCATAAAGAGAATACCCTCCTTAATGCTCTGAGCATAAAAATAAAAAAATTAAACAACTGAATTTTGAATAAACTGCATTCTTTGCTGCTCTGTTAATTTGAATAAATTGCATTCTGTGCTGTTCTGTTATGAAAAGTGTGAAGGATAAGAATGCGTATTTTGGATGGCCAATAACTGGTGCAAAAACCTGTAACTTTTAAAAATCCTTAATTCGATTATAGAAAATACCCTCCTTAATGCTCTGAGCATGAAAATAAAAAAATTAAGCAAAAGGGCTATGAAAAAATTGCATTCTGTGCTGCTCTGTTATGAAAAGTGTGAAGGATAAGAATGCGTATTTTGGATGGCCAATAACTAGTGCAAAATCCTGTTACTTTTAAAAATCCTTAAATTGCTTATATAGAATACCCTCCTTAATGCTCTGAGCATAAAAATAAAAAAATTAAGCAAAAGGGCTATGAAAAAATTGCATTCTGTGCTGCTCTGTTATGAAAAGTGTGAAGGATAAGAATGCGTATTTTGGATGGCCAATAACTGTTGCAAAATCTTGTAACTTTTAAAAATCCTTAATTTCCTTATAGAAAATACCATCCTTAATGCTCTGAGCATAAAAATAAAAAAATTAAGCAAAAGGGCTAGGAAAAAATTACATTCTGTGCTGCTCTGTTATGAAAAGTGTGAAGGATAAGAATGCGTATTTTGGATGGCCAATAACTAGTGCAAAATCCTGTTACTTTTAAAAATCCTTAAATTGCTTATATAGAATACCCTCCTTAATGCTCTGAGCATAAAAATAAAAAAATTAAGCAAAAGGGCTATGAAAAAATTGCATTCTGTGCTGCTCTGTTATGAAAAGTGTGAAGGATAAGAATGCGTATTTTGGATGGCCAATAACTGGTGCAAAATCCTGTTACTTTTAAAAATCCTTAATTTCCTTATAGAAAATACCATCCTTAATGCTCTGAGCATAAAAATAAAAAAATTAAACAAAAGGGCTATGAAAAAATTGCATTCTGTGCTGCTCTGTTATGAAAAGTGTGAAGGATAAGAATGCGTATTTTGGATGGCCAATAACTGGTGCAAAATCCTGTTACTTTTAAAACCCCTTAAATTGCATATAGAGAATACCCTCTTTAATGCTCTGAGCTTTAAAATATAAAAATTAAGCAAATGAATTTTAAACAAATTGTATTCTGTGCTGTTCTGTTATGAAAAGTGTTAAGGATAAGAATGCGTATTTTGGATGGCCAATAACCAGTGCAAAATGCTGTTACTTTTAAAAATCCTTAAATTGCATATGGAGAATACCCTCCTTAATGCTCTGAGCATTAAAATAAAAAAGTTAAACAACTGAATTTTGAATAAATTGCATTCTGTGCTGCTCTGTGACTAAATTGCATTCTGTGCTGTTCTGTTATGAAAAGTGTGAAGGATAAGAATGCGTATTTTGGATGGCCAATAACTAGTGCAAAATCCTGTTACTTTTAAAAATCCTTAAATTGCATATAGAGAATACCCTCCTTAATGCTCTGAGCATAAAAATAAAAAAATTAAGCAAAAGGGCTATGAAAAAATTGCATTCTGTGCTGCTCTGTTATGAAAAGTGTAAAGGGTAAGAATGCGTATTTTGGATGGCAAATAACTGGTGCAAAATCCTGTTACTTTTAAAAATCCTTAATTTGCTTATAGAAAATACCCTCCTTAATGCTCTGAGCATAAAAATAAAAAAATTAAACTACTGAATTTTGAATAAGCTGCATTCTGTGCTGCTCTGTTAATTTGAATAAATTGCATTCTGTGCTGTTCTGTTATGAAAAGTGTGAAGGATAAGAATGCGTATTTTGGATGGCCAATAACTGGTGCAAAATCCTGTTACTTTTAAAAATCCTTAATTTCCTTATAGAAAATACCATCCTTAATGCTCTGAGCATAAAAATAAAAAAATTAAACAAAAGGGCTATGAAAAAATTTCATTCTGTGCTGCTCTGTTATGAAAAGTGTGAAGGATAAGAATGCGTATTTTGGATGGCCAATAACTGGTGCAAAATCCTGTTACTTTTAAAACCCCTTAAATTGCATATAGAGAATACCCTCTTTAATGCTCTGAGCTTTAAAATATAAAAATTAAGCAAATGAATTTTAAACAAATTGTATTCTGTGCTGTTCTGTTATGAAAAGTGTGAAGGATAAGAATGCGTATTTTGGATGGCCAATAACTAGTGCAAAATGCTGTTACTTTTAAAAATCCTTAAATTGCATATGGAGAATACCCTCCTTAATGCTCTGAGCATTAAAATAAAAAAATTAAACAACTGAATTTTGAATAAATTGCATTCTGTGCTGCTCTGTGAATAAATTGCATTCTGTGCTGTTCTGTTATGAAAAGTGTGAAGGATAAGAATGCGTATTTTGGATGGCCAATAACTAGTGCAAAATCCTGTTACTTTTAAAAATCCTTAAATTGCATATAGAGAATACCCTCCTTAATGCTCTGAGCATAAAAATAAAAAAATTAAGCAAAAGGGCTATGAAAAAATTGCATTCTGTGCTGCTCTGTTATGAAAAGTGTGAAGGGTAAGAATGCGTATTTTGGATGGCAAATAACTGGTGCAAAATCCTGTTACTTTTAAAAATCCTTAATTTGCTTATAGAAAATACCCTCCTTAATGCTCTGAGCATAAAAATAAAAAAATTAAACAACTGAATTTTGAATAAGCTGCATTCTGTGCTGCTCTGTTAATTTGAATAATTTGCATTCTGTGCTGTTCTGTTATGAAAAGTGTGAAGGATAAGAATGCGTATTTTGGATGGCCAATAACTAGTGCAAAATCCTGTTACTTTCAAAAATTCTTAAATTGCATATAGAGAATACCCTCCTTAATGCTCTGAGCATTAAAGTAAAAAAATTAAACAACTGAATTTTGAATAAATTGCATTCTGTGCTGCTCTGTTAATTTGAATAAATTGCATTCTGTGCTGTTCTGTTATGAAAAGTATGAAGGATAAGAATGCGTATTTTGGATGGCCAATAACTAGTGCAAAATCCTGTTACTTTTAAAAATCCTTAAATTGCATATAGGGAATACCCTCCTTAATGCTCTGAGCATTAAAATAAAAAAATTAAGCAAATGAATTTTAAACAAATTGTATTCTGTGCTGTTCTGTTATGAAAAGTGTGAAGGATAAGAATGCGTATTTTGGATGGCCAATAAATAGTGCAAAATCCTGTTACTTTTAAAAACCCTTAAATTGCATAAAGAGAATACCCTCCTTAATGCTCTGAGCATAAAAATAAAAAAATTAAACAACTGAATTTTGAATAAACTGCATTCTTTGCTGCTCTGTTAATTTGAATAAATTGCATTCTGTGCTGTTCTGTTATGAAAAGTGTGAAGGATAAGAATGCGTATTTTGGATGGCCAATAACTGGTGCAAAAACCTGTAACTTTTAAAAATCCTTAATTCGATTATAGAAAATACCCTCCTTAATGCTCTGAGCATGAAAATAAAAAAATTAAGCAAAAGGGCTATGAAAAAATTGCATTCTGTGCTGCTCTGTTATGAAAAGTGTGAAGGATAAGAATGCGTATTTTGGATGGCCAATAACTAGTGCAAAATCCTGTTACTTTTAAAAATCCTTAAATTGCTTATATAGAATACCCTCCTTAATGCTCTGAGCATAAAAATAAAAAAATTAAGCAAAAGGGCTATGAAAAAATTGCATTCTGTGCTGCTCTGTTATGAAAAGTGTGAAGGATAAGAATGCGTATTTTGGATGGCCAATAACTGTTGCAAAATCTTGTTACTTTTAAAAATCCTTAATTTCCTTATAGAAAATACCATCCTTAATGCTCTGAGCATAAAAATAAAAAAATTAAGCAAAAGGGCTAGGAAAAAATTACATTCTGTGCTGCTCTGTTATGAAAAGTGTGAAGGATAAGAATGCGTATTTTGGATGGCCAATAACTAGTGCAAAATCCTGTTACTTTTAAAAATCTTTAAATTGCATATGGAGAGTATCCATCTTAATGCTCTGAGCATTAAAATAAAAAAATTAAACAACTGAATTTTGAATAAATTGCATTCTGTGCTGCTCTGTTAATTTAAATAAATTGCATTCTGTGCTGATCTGTTATGAAAAGTGTGAAGGATAAGAATGCGTATTTTGGATGGCCAATAACTAGTGCAAAATCCTGTTACTTTTAAAAATCCTTAAATTGCATATGGAGAGTACCCTCCTTAATGCTCTGAGCATTAAAATAAAAAATTAAACAACTGAATTTTGAATAAATTGCATTCTGTGCTGCTCTGTTAATTTGAATAAATTGCATTCTGTGCTGTTCTGTTATGAAAAGTGTGAAGGATAAGAATGCGTATTTTGGATGGCCAATAACTAGAGCAAAATCCTGTTACTTTTAAAAACCCTTAAACTGCATATAGAGAATTCCCTTCTTAATGTTCTGAGCATAAAAATAAAAAAATTAAGCAAAAGGGCTAAGAAAAAATTGCATTCTGTGCTGCTCTGTTATGAAAAGTGTGATGGATAAGAATGCGTATTTTGGATGGCCAATAACTGGTGCAAAATCCTGTTACTTTTAAAAATCCTTAATTTGATTATAGAAAATACCCTCCTTAATGCTCTGAGCATAAAAATAAAAAAATTAAGCAAATGAATTTTAAACAAATTGCATTCTGTGCTGTTCTGTTATGAAAAGTGTGAAGGATAAGAATGCGTATTTTGGATGGCCAATAACTAGAGCAAAATCCTGTTACTTTTAAAAACCCTTAAAATGCATATAGAGAATACCCTCCTTAATGCTCTGAGCATTAAAATAAAAAAATTAAACAACTGAATTTTGAATAAATTGCATTCTGTGATGCTCTGTTAAATTGAATAAATTGCATTCTGTGCTGTTCTGTTATGAAAAGTGTGAAGGATAAGAATGCGTATTTTGGATGGCCAATAACTAGTGCAAAATCCTGTTACTTTTAAAATTCCTTTAATTGCATATGGAGAGTACCCTCCTTAATGCTCTGAGCATTAAAATAAAAAATTTAAACAACTGAATTTTGAATACATTGCATTCTGTGCTGCTCTGTGAATAAATTGCATTCTGTGCTGTTCTGTTATGAAAAGTGTGAAGGATAAGAATGCGTATTTTGGATGGCCAATAACTAGTGCAAAATCCTGTTACTTTTAAAAATCCTTAAATTGCATATAGAGAATACCCTCCTTAATGCTCTGAGCATAAAAATAAAAAAAATAAGCAAAAGGGCTATGAAAAAATTGCATTCTGTGCTGTTCTGTTATGAAAAGTGTGAAGGATAAGAATGCGTATTTTGGATAGCTAATAAATAGTGCAAAATCCTGTTACTTTTAAAAACCCTTAAATTTCATATAGAGAATACCCTCCTTAATGCTCTGAGCATAAAAATAAAAAAATTAAACAACTGAATTTTGAATAAATTGCATTCTGTGCTGATCTGTTAATTTGAATAAATTGCATTCTGTGCTGTTCTGTTATGAAAAGTGTGAAGGATAAGAATGCGTATTTTGGATGGCCAATAACTAGTGCAAAATCCTGTTACTTTTAAAAATCCTTAATTTCCTTATAGAAAATACCATCCTTAATGCTCTGAGCATAAAAATAAAAAAATTAAGCAAAAGGGCTATGAAAAAATTTCATTCTGTGCTGCTCTGTTATGAAAAGTGTGAAGGATAAGAATGCGTATTTTGGATGGCCAATAACTGGTGCAAAATCCTGTTACTTTTAAAACCCCTTAAATTGCATATAGAGAATACCCTCTTTAATGCTCTGAGCTTTAAAATATAAAAATTAAGCAAATGAATTTTAAACAAATTGTATTCTGTGCTGTTCTGTTATGAAAAGTGTGAAGGATAAGAATGCGTATTTTGGATGGCCAATAACTAGAGCAAAATGCTGTTACTTTTAAAAATCCTTAAATTGCATATGGAGAATACCCTCCTTAATGCTCTGAGCATTAAAATAAAAAAATTAAACAACTGAATTTTGAATAAATTGCATTCTGTGCTGCTCTGTGAATAAATTGCATTCTGTGCTGTTCTGTAATGAAAAGTGTGAAGGATAAGAATGCGTATTTTGAATGGCCAATAACTAGTGCAAAATCCTGTTACTTTTAAAAATCCTTAAATTGCATATAGAGAATACCCTCCTTAATGCTCTGAGCATAAAAATAAAAAAATTAAGCAAAAGGGCTATGAAAAAATTGCATTCTGTGCTGCTCTGTTATGAAAAGTGTGAAGGGTAAGAATGCGTATTTTGGATGGCAAATAACTGGTGCAAAATCCTGTTACTTTTAAAAATCCTTAATTTGCTTATAGAAAATACCCTCCTTAATGCTCTGAGCATAAAAATAAAAAAATTAAACTACTGAATTTTGAATAAGCTGCATTCTGTGCTGCTCTGTTAATTTGAATAAATTGCATTCTGTGCTGTTCTGTTATGAAAAGTGTGAAGGATAAGAATGCGTATTTTGGATGGCCAATAACTAGTGCAAAATCCTGTTACTTTCAAAAATTCTTAAATTGCATATAGAGAATACCCTCCTTAATGCTCTGAGCATTAAAGTAAAAAAATTAAACAACTGAATTTTGAATAAATTGCATTCTGTGCTGCTCTGTTAATTTGAATAAATTGCATTCTGTGCTGTTCTGTTATGAAAAGTATGAAGGATAAGAATGCGTATTTTGGATGGCCAATAACTAGTGCAAAATCCTGTTACTTTTAAAAATCCTTAAATTGCATATAGGGAATACCCTCCTTAATGCTCTGAGCATTAAAATAAAAAAATTAAGCAAATGAATTTTAAACAAATTGTATTCTGTGCTGTTCTGTTATGAAAAGTGTGAAGGATAAGAATACGTATTTTGGATGGCCAATAAATAGTGCAAAATCCTGTTACTTTTAAAAACCCTTAAATTGCATAAAGAGAATACCCTCCTTAATGCTCTGAGCATAAAAATAAAAAAATTAAACAACTGAATTTTGAATAAACTGCATTCTTTGCTGCTCTGTTAATTTGAATAAATTGCATTCTGTGCTGTTCTGTTATGAAAAGTGTGAAGGATAAGAATGCGTATTTTGGATGGCCAATAACTGGTGCAAAAACCTGTAACTTTTAAAAATCCTTAATTTGATTATAGAAAATACCCTCCTTAATGCTCTGAGCATGAAAATAAAAAAATTAAGCAAAAGGGCTATGAAAAAATTGCATTCTGTGCTGCTCTGTTATGAAAAGTGTGAAGGATAAGAATGCGTATTTTGGATGGCCAATAACTAGTGCAAAATCCTGTTACTTTTAAAAATCCTTAAATTGCTTATATAGAAGACCCTCCTTAATGCTCTGAGCATAAAAATAAAAAAATTAAGCAAAAGGGCTATGAAAAAATTGCATTCTGTGCTGCTCTGTTATGAAAAGTGTGAAGGATAAGAATGCGTATTTTGGATGGCCAATAACTGTTGCAAAATCTTGTTACTTTTAAAAATCCTTAATTTCCTTATAGAAAATACCATCCTTAATGCTCTGAGCATAAAAATAAAAAAATTAAGCAAAAGGGCTAGGAAAAAATTACATTCTGTGCTGCTCTGTTATGAAAAGTGTGAAGGATAAGAATGCGTATTTTGGATGGCCAATAACTAGTGCAAAATCCTGTTACTTTTAAAAATCCTTAAATTGCTTATATAGAATACCCTCCTTAATGCTCTGAGCATAAAAATAAAAAAATTAAGCAAAAGGGCTATGAAAAAATTGCATTCTGTGCTGCTCTGTTATGAAAAGTGTGAAGGATAAGAATGCGTATTTTGGATGGCCAATAACTGTTGCAAAATCTTGTTACTTTTAAAAATCCTTAATTTCCTTATAGAAAATACCATCCTTAATGCTCTGAGCATAAAAATAAAAAAATTAAGCAAAAGGGCTAGGAAAAAATTACATTCTGTGCTGCTCTGTTATGAAAAGTGTGAAGGATAAGAATGCGTATTTTGGATGGCCAATAACTAGTGCAAAATCCTGTTACTTTTAAAAATCCTTAAATTGCTTATATAGAATACCCTCCTTAATGCTCTGAGCATAAAAATAAAAAAATTAAGCAAAAGGGCTAAGAAAAAATTGCATTCTGTGCTGCTCTGTTATGAAAAGTGTGAAGGATAAGAATGCGTATTTTGGATGGCCAATAACTGGTGCAAAATCCTGTTACTTTTAAAAATCCTTAATTTCCTTATAGAAAATACCATCCTTAATGCTCTGAGCATAAAAATAAAAAAATTAAACAAAAGGGCTATGAAAAAGTTGCATTCTGTGCTGCTCTGTTATGAAAAGTGTGAAGGATAAGAATGCGTATTTTGGATGGCCAATAACTGGTGCAAAATCCTGTTACTTTTAAAACCCCTTAAATTGCATATAGAGAATGCCCTCCTTAATGCTCTGAGCTTTAAAATAAAAAAATTAAGCAAATGAATTTTAAACAAATTGTATTCTGTGCTGTTCTGTTATGAAAAGTGTGAAGGATAAGAATGCGTATTTTGGATGGCCAATAACTGATGCAAAATCCTGTTACTTTTAAAAATCCTTAATTTCCTTATAGAAAATACCATCCTTAATGCTCTGAGCATAAAAATAAAAAAATTAAACAAAAGGGCTATGAAAAAATTGCATTCTGTGCTGCTCTGTTATGAAAAGAGTGAAGGATAAGAATGCGTATTTTGGATGGCCAATAACTAGTGCAAAATCCTGTTACTTTTAAAAATCCTTAATTTGATTATAGAAAATACCCTCCTTAATGCTCTGTGCATAAAAATAAAAAAATTAAGCAAATGAATTTTAAACAAATTGTATTCTGTGCTGTTCTGTTATGAAAAGTGTGAAGGATAAGAATGCGTATTTTGGATGGCCAATAACTAGTGCAAAATCCTGTTACTTTTAAAAATCCTTAATTTGATTATAGAAAATACCCTCCTTAATGCTCTGAGCATAAAAATAAAAAAATTAAGCAAATGAATTTTAAACAAATTGCATTCTGTGCTCTTCTGTTATGAAAAGTGTGAAGGATAAGAATGCGTATTTTGGATGGCAAATAAATAGTGCAAAATCCTGTTACTTTTAAAAACCCTTAAATTGCATATAGAGAATAAATACCCTCCTTAATGCTCTGAGTATAAAAATAAAAAAAATAAGCAAATGAACTTTAAAAAAATTGCATTCTGTGCTGATCTGTTATGAAAAGTGTGAAGGATAAGAATTCGTATTTTGGATGGCCAATATCTAGTGCAAAATCCTGTTTGTTTTAAAAATCCTTAAATTGCATATGAAAAATACCCTCCTTAATGCTCTGAGCATAAAAATAAAAAATTAAACAACTGAATTTTGAATAAATTTCATTCTGTGCTGCTCTGTTAATTTGAATAAATTGCATTCTGTGCTGTTCTGTTATGAAAAGTGTGAAGGATAAGAATACGTATTTTGGATGGCCAATAACTAGTGCAAAATCCTGTTACTTTTAAAAATCCTTAAATTGTGTATAGAGAATACCCTCCTTAATGCTCTGAGCATTAAAATAAAAAAATTAAGCAAATGAATTTTAAACAAATTGTATTCTGTGCTGTTCCGTTATGAAAAGTGTGAAGGATAAGAATGCGTATTTTGGATGGCCAATAACTAGTGCAAAATCCTGTTACTTTTAAAAATCCTTAATTTGATTTTAGAAAATACCCTCCTTAATGCTCTGAGCATAAAAATAAAAAAATTAAGCAAATGAATTTTAAACAAATTGCATTCTGTGCTCTTCTGTTATGAAAAGTGTGAAGGATAAGAATGCGTATTTTGGATGGCCAATAAATAGTGCAAAATCCTGTTACTTTTAAAAACCCTTAAATCGCATATAGAGAATACCCTCCTTAATGCTCTGAGTATAAAAATAAAAAAAAATAAGCAAATGAACTTTAAAAAAATTGCATTCTGTGCTGATCTGTTATGAAAAGTGTGAAGGATAAGAATTCGTATTTTGGATGCCCAATAACTAGTGCAAAATCCTGTTACTTTTAAAAATCCTTAATTTGATTATAGAAAATACCCTCCTTAATGCTCTGAGCATAAAAATAAAAAAATTAAGCAATTGAATTTTAAACAAATTGCATTCTGTGCTCTTCTGTTATGAAAAGTGTGAAGGATAAGAATGCGTATTTTGGATGGCCAATAAATAGTGCAAAATCCTGTTACGTTTAAAAATTCTTAAATTGCATATAGAGAATACCCTCGTTAATGCTCTGAGCATTAAAATAAAAAAATTAAACAACTGAATTTTGAATAAATTGCATTCTGTGCTGCTCTGTGAATTTGAATAAATTGCATTCTGTGCTGTTCTGTTATGAAAAATGTGAAGGATAAGAATACGTATTTTCGATGGCCAATAACTAGAGCAAAGTCCTGTTACTTTTAAAAATCCTTAAATTGCATATAGAGAATACCCTCCTTAATGCTCTGAGCATTAAAATAAAAAAATTAAGCAAATGAATTTTAAACAAATTGCATTCTGTGCTGTTCTGTTATGAAAAGTGTGAAGGATAAGAATACATATTTTGGATAGCCAACAAATAGTGCAAAATCCTGTTTCTTTTAAAAACTCTTAAATTGCATATAAAGAATACCCTCCTTAATGCTCTGAGCATAAAAATAAAAAAATTAAACAAATGAATTTTAAACAAATTGCATTCTGTGCTGCTCTGTAATGAAAAGTTTGAAGTATAAGAATACGTATTATTCAAAGCCAATAACTCGTACAAAATCGATTTCCAGTAACAATTTTTCGTTTTCAAAGCATTAATAAGAATTTAATTGTTGTGATCCATATTGAAAACAAACGTTACAAATGTAAATTTGTTTATGTATTGTCTATTCGAATCGAGTTAATTCTTAAATGCATATTGTATCAAAAATGATACGTTGTCTTATTTCGTGTGTAAGATACAAATCGTGTTTCATTTGCATAAATTAACGTTCCTTTTCTATTTCTTAACAAACCAACAAAAGCAAAATTACAAAAGATTTGTTATTTTTCATTGGAATTACAGTTTTTTCGTTACGGTCGGTTTTTGGTGAACAAGTGAAAAGTTAACTTTTTGAAAGTGAAATTTGAAGGTATTACTTGTTAAATCAGGCAAAAAAAATAATAATATTATAGGTAAGTACATAAATTATCTGTCAACTAATATATTTTGTATGCAATCATAAAATTTCCTAATTAAGGACTGTCCCAAAAAAAACTTTTTTCTTAAGGTCCTTTACTAAATTTTGATCAGTTGTTTCATTGACAGTACGGAACGATATTTTCCACTTAAGTCGAAAGATTTGTAAGTTTTTTGCAGTCTTACCACGTACGAACAAGTTTACGCATCCAGTGTAACCGCAGCCTTAGGCTCTGTTCGCATGCTTTTTCTTTCTAACAAAAATTTGATTTGATATCCCTAATATGGGATAGTTCACACATAAGCCCAGTTCACATTATCACACATGCTGTCCAACATGGTGTGACAACATCAATGTTCGATAATGTGAACGGTAGGATGGACCGCTTGACACACATGTTGGATGGATTTCAAAAATTTTTGATTTTCCTGCTAGCTTGTCGAACTATACAACCTGTGTGAACTGACTGTGAAGCCTAGTGAACATTTTTCATTTTAAATAAGATTTCAGGCAGTTTACTTCGATGTGGACGCTAATAAATTGTTCTGCAATTGATGTTTGATGGCATGCTCGATAATGTGAACACAAAGCAATATTGACAGTCACACATGTTGTCAAGCAATGAAGGACAACATGTGTGATAATGTGAACCGCCCTATAAAGATGGCGTCAACTTTCAACTTAAGGCTAGTTCACATTTTTCCTACTAAGGTCTGTACACATCGGTACTGGAGGTATGCGTGAATGCGCTTGCTGTTACGTCAGACTATTGGATTTATTGACAACTCTAAATCAAGTTTGACATTCTGCAGCACCTTAATAACAATGTCACGAAACAGGACAATACAAAAAAATGATTTAGCTTCGTTTGCTTATGGGTTGTAATTCGCTGTGACTTAAACATACGATTTAGAACAACAACGTCAACAAAAAAAGACACGAAACGCACAAGCAAACAATAACAAAGCGCACATTTATGCCTACTTGGCTGACATTTGAAATTTGGTTTGTTGCGTTGTAAAATTGCGTTGATTATTTGAGTTAGGATTTTGTAACAAATAACAATAAAATTTTTTTTTCTCTTCTTCAAGAGTTGCTTAATCCGATGTTACATTATTTGTATACCTTTAATCTCAAATGTTCTAATTTTTTCGAAAATTGCCAATTTTTCGTGCCAATATCGCGCCAAAAATCAAAAACTATAATACCGATCTTTCTGCATTAATATGTACACAGCAACATATTAAAATTAAGAAAGATCGGTCGAGTAGTTTTTTTATCAGGCCCGCCAACTCGAAAAACGTGGTTTCGAGAAAAACGCGTTTAAAGTTTTTCAACTACATATAGCTTTTCAAGTACTATAACTTCGACACGATGTTCCTAAAATGCTCGCTATATATTTTATAAGCCAAATTTGAGGTTTATATTATTAAAAACGTATTCTTCAATATTTTTTAAGCAAGAAACAGTCAAAAAAAACTTTTTTAATTCTTGAAAATTTGAAGGTGTCATGTCCCCTTAAATTTGGTTTCATAAAAATTTGAAGCTGAAGTAAATTTAGTCATTTCCACAGTACACATTGTGTTTGCTTCTCAACAGTCAAAATGCGAACAAAGAGTAAAAGGAAGTATGAAAACGGACAATTTAACTCACACTTGCGCTTGCGCTGTGTTGAACATTTAATAAACAAAATGCGAATTAAGAGTAAAAAGAAGCGTTAAAATGTACGATTTACTGTCACACTTGCGCTTGTACTGCTTTGAACACTTAATTTACGGTTGCAGCAATCACTTCACATGCTCTTTTTTCTTTTTGTTTTGATTTGATTTATGATTTAAATCATAAAAATTTTGGTGGATTTGAAATGTGGCAAATGACTTAAAGGCCGATTTAAGTCCACTTACGCAGATCTCTAATCGGTACGACTACATAGTTTTAACAATGCAAAAGTACTTTAATGTAATACATTAATATTGATACAATATACTATTACACTATTATATATATGTGAATAAACAAAACACCGAAGCACAAGTTCCCTTCTATTCAGGTACTTACACGCACATACGCCGGGGCTGAAAGGTTGTTGTTTTTGTCAAAACACACAAAAAAGTAGTTTCCTACGAGGTAGTCTAAAATTAAGCTGAAAAATTAATGTTTTTTTTTGTTTTCTTATTTTATTAACTAAACATATTATAATAGGTAATTTAACGGTTGCATTATTTGAGTTTGAAAAGATAGTTCTACCATTTATACAAAAAAAAACATGATTTGTTTTTAGTTTTGTGATTTTTATATTAAAAATCAAAATTAATTGTTTTATGGGATTTCTATTTTTTCGATCAAAAGTAATAGTTACATTGGATTTGTAAAGTAATCGGATCAAAAAAAAAACTATCGTTAATTAAGTTTTCTATTTTTTTTTTTTTTTTTCAATAAAAAGTAATTGTTGTAGTAGATTTCTATTTTTTTTCGATCAAAAATAGTCGTAAATTTTTAAAATTAGTTGTAGTGGATTTCAATTGTTTTCGATCCAAATAATCGTTACTTTGGATTTCTATTCTTTTCGATCCTTTAATTTAGATTTCTACTCTTTTTGATCAAAATAATCGTAATATTTGACTTCTTTTTTTTCGATCAAAAATAATCGCTATTCTGGATTATTGTGTTTTTAAGGTCAGAAATAATTGTTATTTATCGTTCATGTATACGCTTTCAATACATGCCATAGAGGTTATAAGTCTTGTAAGTTCCAAATTAGACTGAGAGTGACGTGCTGGTACCCTTGTCGCTCTATGCAGTTATAGTTCTCAAAATATAACTTAAATCAAACCATTTTGATTTTCATCCAACCATTGGACCAACACAAAATTTGTTTGTACAACAATGCAAACTACGATACCATGCGCTGTCCAACCAGACTTCGTTGCACAAAAGAGTTGTACCTTTACCTTCCTTAAATTTCTAAACAGAATAAGGACGTGCGATCTATGATCTGTGTCAAATCGCAAAAAAAACAGAATCTGTTCTATTTCTCAGCGATAAATTTTGTACTCACTACAAACATATCGCTCACATACTTCAAGACTGGCATAACTCAAAAAACATAAAGTGAAATAAAAACGCATTTAAAATTTTTAATAACTTACTTTTTATATGAAAATCATGGTACAATAATCATAATTGTACCATTATGAAAAGTATGTCTACATAAACTCTTCGCACAAGGCAAGTTTATGAGATACTTTTCTGATTTTTTCACACAAAATAAAATATAAAATGTCGGATATTTCTACATCAGTAACTCAAAAATCAAGTTTTTTGAGCTATACCAGTCTTGAAGTAAGTGAGCGATATGTATAATAAAAGTCAAGACGATATTGCACGTCCCAATTCTGTTTAGACATTGAAACGGGGTACACACCAGAGATCTGCAATGAGTAGCTAAAAATAGCGTATACTCAAATCATGAGTCATTATTTTTGAGTCTAGCACTGATTCATAAATACGCAGTGCCCATACTCATACTTTTATCAACTCAAAATCTTGAAGCACTTTTACTACTCCGACTCTCTATGATTGCGTTGCTAACGGCTGGTGCGTGTTTGCGTTTAACTCTGATTTAAGCAAATAAGTATGACAAGAAAAAATGTAAATATAAGTATGTTCTGCGTATGACTCGTAGGTATAACGGTATCGCACTCCGTGAGAGAGCGAGAGTGTTGCGACAGACAGATCAGTGTTGCATTTCTGATCAACTTGTGCCAATTTATTAATTTAACTATGTAGTGTAAATTTTAAAAATTTTTGATTTTTAAGTTTTTTTAAATGTTTCGTTATCAAATAAAAAAAAAATTTAATTTGTTGTTACTTTATTCGCATATCCAGCGCACAGTTGGTTACACAGTGTTACTTTTCTACTCAATATTGTTTTTCAAAATTGTTCACCAGCTAGCTTGCTCATGTACTTCTCTGTGCAGCGGCAATGATATTCTTCTCTCTTGCATTCCATATTAAACAATGCATAATAGGGGATGATTTTTGTAAACAATAAAATCGCGTCATTCAAATCAATCGCAGTAGTCAAGTATTTTTGTGAATGATTTGTGACTTTATGCAGCATTGTGAGCACCGAGCAGAGTCAAAAGCATGTTCGTATTTACGATGATTTATGCTTAAAGGCAAGAATCTTATTAATACGCTGACTCACTTGATAAAAAGCCAGCGACTATGAGTCGCGTATGAGTAGTTGCTCATCAACGATTTATACGCACTCGTACGTTTTCTTTAGCAAGTGACTTTGAGTAGCAAAAAAGCGACTCGTTGCAGATCTCTGGTACACACTAACGATCATGTTCGCCAAAAAAAAAAATATGCCCGCTGACTGAAACACATTTTTGTGGTTGACTGACGAAGACGAACGGTCACACACGCAAACAAGAAAAATTTCAGCAAAACTGACGAACTTGATCGCTAGTGTGTACCCACCTTAAACGATATGATGCGGTGGTAGTATGAAAAATCAGATATGGAGGGCGGCGTATTCGTCATTTTATAATATAAAACACGTTTTTTTATTTCCGCCACTCCATTTTATAAAACGAAGCGGCAAGGAACGAAGAAATTAAAAAAAACTAAAAATAACTAAAATAATATAATATATTAATAAAATAAATTGATTTAGCCACAAGTCGAGATTTTATTTGTGTGCATTTCATTTGTGAATTAAGCCCAAAATAAAGTAAGGATTATAGCCGAAGTACTAAAATTGGTTAGTGGGTGAATATACTTTGTCATAAATAATGTGAGTTCTTTATCTGCTGAAGTGTGTTTTAATAAAAATAACCTGAGTGCATTATAACTGAAATTCGGGTAATGTGATATAGTATAATTTGCTCCACCCAGTAAGGACATTACCTGTTCTTTTTGCAACAAATTCTTCCAGAGAGGTACAAAGAATCAGACCTGAGTTCAATGCCTGCAATGCGATTTGATATGGGCTCACAATGATTGACTTCCAATTTTTGTACGTGAGTCATCTATCTGACTTTAATATGTTCTGTTTTTCGCTTATTGATTCATTTTAAATGTAGTTTCCTTTTTAATGGAAATTCTATTGAAAAATGTAATGTTATTGTATTTTTAGTTCCTACTGTTTTATACTTGTTATACTTTTCATGATGGTATATCACATTATCCGCACACTATATATCATATAACCCGCCAATTTCATTAAGAGTTGTCACTTGGCTTTTTTCCATTTTGTTGAAATAGTTTCAGATTGGCTTACGCTACAGAGCTCCGAAGTCGTAATATACTGCACAATGCATCAGCAAACCATAGTACATAACGAAGTAGAAGCTATGCTAGGTATATCCGAAGTTACTATACATAAGTATGTTAAATTTCAACAGTCTGAAAATTTGTTTGCTTTTAAGGACTTACAGCGCCATAAGCAAATTTTTATTGAAACAGTGATATATTTGATTTTGCTTTGAATGTATTTATTGGTTCAACAAGACGAAAATTGAGGAAAAATTGTGAATTCTTTTATTTTCTTCCCATTCCTTTTTTTGACTGTTATTTAAATTACCAATGGGTTTGATCCCATTCGTGCAAGATTTTGCTCTCACGAGATATAGACGAAATGTCTAAAGTATTCTTTGCCATGTAATTCCAATGAAAGCGAAAAAGTTCAATGAGCCCCCAGTTAATACAAGGTGGGTCAAAAGTAATGTCATAATATGAATGTGCCATAATGTTTGCAAATGGCGCCAAATATTATTGTGCTTTGACATACATATATGTATGTTTAAGACAGATAGAGAATTAGTTGACAACAGGCGATATAGCGATCCATTCGAATGGGCCCACAATCATTTACGAGATAACGATGCACACAATTTGTCATCAGTAGACGTTAATTGCGTAGAATTTGGTGAAAGACCTGTAGATTATCCCACATAAAGTGTAAATCGTTCCCTAATTGGTGCCTGCTGACCCTCAAGTGAGATTAACTTACTCACATGCTCTGTTAAACCTTATGCAAGAAGAGGATGAGTTCGTATTTAAAATCGTAATGAGCGAGACAGCCCACTTCCACTTAAGTAGTTATGTGAATAAGCAAAATTTGCGTTTCTCGGCAAGGAGAATCCACATGAAATGCACGAAGTGCCATTGAAAAAGTGATTTCTCGAGGACGCCGACGGCACAACCATAACCGTAACTGGTGAGCGAGAAGGGCAAATGTTAAACGAGTTTTTTGCCACAAGTTGCAGAATTGGGTCTCGAGCATTATTGGTTTAACCTGGACGGAGCAACTGCTCACAGACCTCTGGCAAAGATGGAGATTTTTGAAACACCAATTTCTCCCTTTATGCGATTTCAACTGTCCGCTAAGATTACCAGATCTGACGGCGTCAGACTCCTTCCATTAGAGTTTTTTGAAATATCGCGTTTACTATTACAAGCCACAAATTTTGTTGGCTATGACCAAGCAAGTCTTGAAAGCCAACATTGAAGAAAAAATCACCAATTTGAAGCTATATGTTTTCCGAGCAACAATTTACAATATCGTAAAACGAGCACAAATGTGCATCAACTCAGGAGGTGGTCGAACTCGATGGTTAAGTTAATAGATATAATTTTTTCATGTTAATGTCATCAATTTTACATCTTCAAATATACTTTTTTACACTTTTTTCATTTCTAAAAAATTGCAACCAATTCACATTATGAAATTACTTCTGTCCCATCTTGTATTAAACCTGTTTGAAAAAAAAAATAAATTAAAAATTGAACCACCCAAATGTATAAGCATAGATCTCTATGTGCTGAACTCGAAAGGTTAAGAAAAATTGTGAAACATCTTTCTTAATTTATGAAGAACTCTTAATGTTTGCATTGAATAATTTCACTTTACAAAAAACACATCAAACGATGTTGTACGCACTTATTATCGCTTATGTACTTAGTAAGATGCAATGCTTGCAATGCGATTTAATTTGGGCTCACAATGATTGTCTTCCAATTTTTGTACGTGAGTCATTTATCTGACTTTAATATGTTCACCTTTTCGCTTATAGGCTATTGACTATGTATTTTGATAAGGAACTAATTCGTTAAAGGTATTTTATTGTCTTATATGTTCAATTAAACTCTAAAAATGATGTAGCCAAAAATGCGATTAAATTAAGGCTTGGACTACTGAGAACGGTGCAAAATTGCCCAGTTTTTATATTTTTAATCCTAACTCAAAAACTGTATATTTTTAGCAGATACACATCAGGAGACATATTTTTTCATAAAAAAAAACTATTAAAAAAAAACCGAAAAATTTCAATATTTTGAATTTTTGGATACCATTTTTTTTAGAGAAGATTTAGAGATTTTTTCGATTCACATAAAAGAAAGGTGATGTGGCTTCCGTTAAAATGCTGACCCATAAAAGTATTTTTAACGATGATTGACTGAGATACAGTCGTTCAAAGTTGCCTACTTCTGCATAATTTCACCAATTTTTACCTATAGACCGCGTTAGTTTTAATTTTTACACACAAAAGTAATGTTAATTCAACATAAAAGTCCACTCAGAAACAAGTTATATCCAAAAATTAGAAAAAATTTAAATTTTTCGGTTTTTTTGAATGGTTTTTTTAATTTTTTGATGAAAAAATAAGTTTTTTGATTTTTAAAAATGTCATTTCGATAGGAAATTTTATTTTCTACAATATGTCTGATAATATTTACACAATAAAACTACATAGTTTGTAAGTTACAGCAAAAAATATAATATTGGACAAATGTGCACCGTTCTCAAAAGTTCAATCACAAATTTAATCGCACTTTTGGATTTATCATTTTCAGGTTACAATTGAACATCTGAGATAGAAAAATACCTTCAACGAATTATCGCATTTTTCATCGATATCTTTTGAACCACTTTTTTAATAAAAGATATTTTTGAAAAAAATTATCATTTATGTCGTTAATTTTTATTTATTTTCAAAAAATTTTTAGAGAAAATGAGGTTTACGGTGCCTCAGGTAAATGTTATTTTGCCGGAGGGCAGCAACCGTCGCCGTCGTCGGACATATCGGCCAAACCAGCGGGGAAATCGGCCAAATCAGCTGGGAAATCGGCCAAATCAGCGGGGAAATCGGCCAAATCAGTGGTCAAATCAGTGGCCAAATCAGTGGTCGTACGAGCGGCCAGAGCAGCCTGATTATAGCTCGCAGTGGAGCCAGTTTATGGCCGATGTGGTGGCTCACAGTAATACTCAGCAACAACAGCTACAGCAGAATTTTCAACATCTGGTTCACCAGCAATTCGTCCAGCAGCGGCAGAGCTGCTCGGCTATTTCCAACCTTTGCTGCAACAGCCGCCAGAGGATGCAAATGTGTCAGGTAAATATTTAATTTTTTTGTTTTCTGCTTCACGTGAAATAGTTATGAATTTAATTTCTTTTCAGACGAAACCGTTTTAAATGAAGCACTCATAAGAGTCCAAATACATTCCCCACCACCACCACCTGCAGATTAAAAATTGGAATATATCGCTCACTTACTTCAAGACTGGCATAACTCGAAAAACATAAAGTGGGAGAAAATCGCATTTAAAGTTTTCAATAACTTACTTTTTATATGAAAATGATGAAAAGTATGTCTACATAAACTCTTCTCACAAGGCAAGTTTATGAGATACTTTTCTGATTTTTTCACATGAAATGTTCATGGTAAATTGAGTGGAAAAAATGGCGGACAATAAGTTTGAGGCCGATCGGAAAGTGCACTTTGCCAAATTTTTTTTTGAATTTATTCAGTTTTTGACCTAATCAAAAAATGTAATTTCTTCAAGATTTTGAATTTTTTAGCGCTTGGCCTATTCAAAAAATTTGACATCTTCAAAAATAAAAATTGCCAAATTGTTACCCTGGGAAGTGGCCATTGATTTGTATACGCATCACCATAATTGAGTGCTATATATAGCTCATCTAAACAATCTGGATATATAATTTTTACTGTGGGGAGTAACATTAGTCCTTTTGAATCTATTCTGTGTAGGTTTTGTCCACATTTGATCAATTTAAATATTTTTGATTAATTTTCAAAAAAAAATCCAACACAATTGTTTTCTTAAACTCCCACTTAATCCTAAAAAGAAAAGCCAATTGATTAAATTTTAATATAAAAATATAAACCTTTGAAATTTTTTTTATATTATAATGAAAAAATGTCCAAACATGAGCAAGTTTCGTGATTCGTAAGCGAATCACAGGTACGATATGGGTTAACACTAAGAGCGTGAGTTTGTGCTATACACTAAAAAAAATTATAATCGATATGGGTTAACACTAAGAGCTTGAGTTTGTGCTATACACTAAAAAAAATTATAATCTAAAAGCGAAATGGGAACTGAAGTGAGATTGCTTTAATTCGCTTTAATAAAAAATTATATTCCTTTGTAAAATTATTAATACGGTTTAATATATATGCACTTTTAAATGAACTCTCAAAAATACATTTAAAAATTGTGTATTATTAACTGCAAAACACGCTATAAGCCATAAAATATAATGCGTTCAATGTGTCGGCTTAGGAAATATTTTGTTAATTTTTTGCAAAAGAGGAAACTTTACTATTAAAAAATTCTGTATACAGCCTGATGTTTGAAATATTCCGCTTTAAAATTATAGTTTTTTGAGAAATGAACATTTGAATTAATGTTATAACTTATACTTTGGACTTATAACTACTTAGTCCAAATTCAACCATTGGACTTATAGATTTTGGAAAGCCAAATAAAAAATTTATGTCGCCAATAATGCTCTTAATACTTTAAAAAAATGTTTACATTTTTGTAGGAAAATTCAAATTTTGTACACTAAATTATAAATATCGTGAAAACTTAATCAGAAAATTATTTCTGTTAAATTTTTTTATGTCTATTCAGTAGATTTTAATTATGTTTAAGAGATTAAAATAATTCTTTGAAATTTTAATAATGACTTCATGTATGTATATTGTGTAAAAAACCAACGACGTCTCATTTTTTTTACAGTGTACATGAAACACACGATCGAGAACTCTATAAAGTGTTGGCAAATCTTGGCGTCTTATGACGTCAGCAAAATTTGCGTTTCTCGGCAAGGAGAATCCACATGAAATGCACGAAGTGCCATTGAAAAAGTGATTTCTCGAGGACGCCGACGGCACAACCATAACCGTAACTGGTGAGCGAGAAGGGCAAATGTTAAACGAGTTTTTTGCCACAAGTTGCAGAATTGGGTCTCGAGCATTATTGGTTTAACCTGGACGGAGCAACTGCTCACAGACCTCTGGCAAAGATGGAGATTTTTGAAACACCAATTTCTCCCTTTATGCGATTTCAACTGTCCGCTAAGATTACCAGATCTGACGGCGTCAGACTCCTTCCATTAGAGTTTTTTGAAATATCGCGTTTACTATTACAAGCCACAAATTTTGTTGGCTATGACCAAGCAAGTCTTGAAAGCCAACATTGAAGAAAAAATCACCAATTTGAAGCTATATGTTTTCCGAGCAACAATTTACAATATCGTAAAACGAGCACAAATGTGCATCAACTCAGGAGGTGGTCGAACTCGATGGTTAAGTTAATAGATATAATTTTTTCATGTTAATGTCATCAATTTTACATCTTCAAATATACTTTTTTACACTTTTTTCATTTCTAAAAAATTGCAACCAATTCACATTATGAAATTACTTCTGTCCCATCTTGTATTAAACCTGTTTGAAAAAAAAAATAAATTAAAAATTGAACCACCCAAATGTATAAGCATAGATCTCTATGTGCTGAACTCGAAAGGTTAAGAAAAATTGTGAAACATCTTTCTTAATTTATGAAGAACTCTTAATGTTTGCATTGAATAATTTCACTTTACAAAAAACACATCAAACGATGTTGTACGCACTTATTATCGCTTATGTACTTAGTAAGATGCAATGCTTGCAATGCGATTTAATTTGGGCTCACAATGATTGTCTTCCAATTTTTGTACGTGAGTCATTTATCTGACTTTAATATGTTCACCTTTTCGCTTATAGGCTATTGACTATGTATTTTGATAAGGAACTAATTCGTTAAAGGTATTTTATTGTCTTATATGTTCAATTAAACTCTAAAAATGATGTAGCCAAAAATGCGATTAAATTAAGGCTTGGACTACTGAGAACGGTGCAAAATTGCCCAGTTTTTATATTTTTAATCCTAACTCAAAAACTGTATATTTTTAGCAGATACACATCAGGAGACATATTTTTTCATAAAAAAAAACTATTAAAAAAAAACCGAAAAATTTCAATATTTTGAATTTTTGGATACCATTTTTTTTAGAGAAGATTTAGAGATTTTTTCGATTCACATAAAAGAAAGGTGATGTGGCTTCCGTTAAAATGCTGACCCATAAAAGTATTTTTAACGATGATTGACTGAGATACAGTCGTTCAAAGTTGCCTACTTCTGCATAATTTCACCAATTTTTACCTATAGACCGCGTTAGTTTTAATTTTTACACACAAAAGTAATGTTAATTCAACATAAAAGTCCACTCAGAAACAAGTTATATCCAAAAATTAGAAAAAATTTAAATTTTTCGGTTTTTTTGAATGGTTTTTTTAATTTTTTGATGAAAAAATAAGTTTTTTGATTTTTAAAAATGTCATTTCGATAGGAAATTTTATTTTCTACAATATGTCTGATAATATTTACACAATAAAACTACATAGTTTGTAAGTTACAGCAAAAAATATAATATTGGACAAATGTGCACCGTTCTCAAAAGTTCAATCACAAATTTAATCGCACTTTTGGATTTATCATTTTCAGGTTACAATTGAACATCTGAGATAGAAAAATACCTTCAACGAATTATCGCATTTTTCATCGATATCTTTTGAACCACTTTTTTAATAAAAGATATTTTTGAAAAAAATTATCATTTATGTCGTTAATTTTTATTTATTTTCAAAAAATTTTTAGAGAAAATGAGGTTTACGGTGCCTCAGGTAAATGTTATTTTGCCGGAGGGCAGCAACCGTCGCCGTCGTCGGACATATCGGCCAAACCAGCGGGGAAATCGGCCAAATCAGCTGGGAAATCGGCCAAATCAGCGGGGAAATCGGCCAAATCAGTGGTCAAATCAGTGGCCAAATCAGTGGTCGTACGAGCGGCCAGAGCAGCCTGATTATAGCTCGCAGTGGAGCCAGTTTATGGCCGATGTGGTGGCTCACAGTAATACTCAGCAACAACAGCTACAGCAGAATTTTCAACATCTGGTTCACCAGCAATTCGTCCAGCAGCGGCAGAGCTGCTCGGCTATTTCCAACCTTTGCTGCAACAGCCGCCAGAGGATGCAAATGTGTCAGGTAAATATTTAATTTTTTTGTTTTCTGCTTCACGTGAAATAGTTATGAATTTAATTTCTTTTCAGACGAAACCGTTTTAAATGAAGCACTCATAAGAGTCCAAATACATTCCCCACCACCACCACCTGCAGATTAAAAATTGGAATATATCGCTCACTTACTTCAAGACTGGCATAACTCGAAAAACATAAAGTGGGAGAAAATCGCATTTAAAGTTTTCAATAACTTACTTTTTATATGAAAATGATGAAAAGTATGTCTACATAAACTCTTCTCACAAGGCAAGTTTATGAGATACTTTTCTGATTTTTTCACATGAAATGTTCATGGTAAATTGAGTGGAAAAAATGGCGGACAATAAGTTTGAGGCCGATCGGAAAGTGCACTTTGCCAATTTTTTTTTTGAATTTATTCAGTTTTTGACCTAATCAAAAAATGTAATTTCTTCAAGATTTTGAATTTTTTAGCGCTTGGCCTATTCAAAAAATTTGACATCTTCAAAAATAAAAATTGCCAAATTGTTACCCTGGGAAGTGGCCATTGATTTGTATACGCATCACCATAATTGAGTGCTATATATAGCTCATCTAAACAATCTGGATATATAATTTTTACTGTGGGGAGTAACATTAGTCCTTTTGAATCTATTCTGTGTAGGTTTTGTCCACATTTGATCAATTTAAATATTTTTGATTAATTTTCAAAAAAAAATCCAACACAATTGTTTTCTTAAACTCCCACTTAATCCTAAAAAGAAAAGCCAATTGATTAAATTTTAATATAAAAATATAAACCTTTGAAATTTTTTTTATATTATAATGAAAAAATGTCCAAACATGAGCAAGTTTCGTGATTCGTAAGCGAATCACAGGTACGATATGGGTTAACACTAAGAGCGTGAGTTTGTGCTATACACTAAAAAAAATTATAATCGATATGGGTTAACACTAAGAGCTTGAGTTTGTGCTATACACTAAAAAAAATTATAATCTAAAAGCGAAATGGGAACTGAAGTGAGATTGCTTTAATTCGCTTTAATAAAAAATTATATTCCTTTGTAAAATTATTAATACGGTTTAATATATATGCACTTTTAAATGAACTCTCAAAAATACATTTAAAAATTGTGTATTATTAACTGCAAAACACGCTATAAGCCATAAAATATAATGCGTTCAATGTGTCGGCTTAGGAAATATTTTGTTAATTTTTTGCAAAAGAGGAAACTTTACTATTAAAAAATTCTGTATACAGCCTGATGTTTGAAATATTCCGCTTTAAAATTATAGTTTTTTGAGAAATGAACATTTGAATTAATGTTATAACTTATACTTTGGACTTATAACTACTTAGTCCAAATTCAACCATTGGACTTATAGATTTTGGAAAGCCAAATAAAAAATTTATGTCGCCAATAATGCTCTTAATACTTTAAAAAAATGTTTACATTTTTGTAGGAAAATTCAAATTTTGTACACTAAATTATAAATATCGTGAAAACTTAATCAGAAAATTATTTCTGTTAAATTTTTTTATGTCTATTCAGTAGATTTTAATTATGTTTAAGAGATTAAAATAATTCTTTGAAATTTTAATAATGACTTCATGTATGTATATTGTGTAAAAAACCAACGACGTCTCATTTTTTTTACAGTGTACATGAAACACACGATCGAGAACTCTATAACGTGTTGGCAAATCTTGGCGTCTTATGACGTCAGTATTGAAGATTCAAGGTTGCCAACCTTATGCTCTATGAAATCAAATCTTATTTATCTGTTTTTATGTTAACTTTTGTGTCACCAAGGACTGGAAATCGCTATATAGGCAATCATTATTAAGTAGACATTGTAATTGAGCTATAAGTAAAATGTTTTACGAGCCGCTTTCAACTAAGAATGATAAAACATTCTTGACTTTGAACAAATCTTTAAAAAAAAAATATTATTATTATGTCGAATTTTGAGTTAGGGCAACTCTACTCTGAGTATTTTGAGAGAGACTGTGTACAAAAAATTTAAATCTGTCATGAAGTGTACAGTGGGCAGTTGCTAACAAGGCAGCCGAAAAAAAGTAAGATAGTTGGGAATAAATTTGAATTTATTTTGTGGCCAAGACGAAATGTATATAAGTATATTTGTATTTTATTGGTTCTGAAAAAGTAATACATTAGTATGGCTTAGTGTAACACAATTTTTAAAACCATTAATAAAAATACCTTGCACATAAGTGAAAAATATATTGCGAACCATTTACTTGAACCCAAAAGTGTTCAAGTCAACAAAACGGCTTAAAAATATATTTTTTAGAAAGTTTTTTTGAATAAAACTAAACAGTGAAATCAAAGAAAATAATCCAATCGAAAAAGGAAACTTAATAATATTACAACATAGTAAAGAAACTTTCTTATTTAATGTAATATATGGGGTGGAATTGTAGCCAAAGGAAAGTACCTTACGTGAAGTAAATTACGTGAGTCAAAATAGGGGGGGGGGGGGGGCGGTCAGGATTTGGAAAAATCTCACCAAGTCTCACCAAGGGGGAAGCGGGGTCAATAAAAAACTCACGACAACTTTTTAATGCAGAGACTACATTATTATAGCATATTACATTTTAAAATTATAAGGCAAGTCAGAGCTCACCAAGTGGAAGGGGAGATCCGAGTTTTCAAAAAAACACCTCACATACTATCAAATAATCTGTGGCTACAAGCAATAACACCTTAAGTCGATCTACGATGACAGTCCGAAACAGTATAAGTCACATGCTTATACACAGAACTTATCTTGATTTGCCTTGTGGTCATATAGACTTAAGCTGTAATTGCTTGTGACCACAGTAATGGTTTGGTGTGAATGGTTTTTTTAATTTTTTGATGAAAAAATAAGTTTTTTGATTTTTAAAAATGTCATTTCGATAGGAAATTTTATTTTCTACAATATGTCTGATAATATTTACACAATAAAACTACATAGTTTGTAAGTTACAGCAAAAAAATATAATATTGGACAAATGTGCACCGTTCTCAAAAGTTCAATCACAAATTTAATCGCACTTTTGGATTTATCATTTTCAGGTTACAATTGAACATCTGAGATAGAAAAATACCTTCAACGAATTATCGCATTTTTCATCGATATCTTTTGAACCACTTTTTTAATAAAAGATATTTTTGAAAAAAATTATCATTTATGTCGTTAATTTTTATTTATTTTCAAAAAATTTTTAGAGAAAATGAGGTTTACGGTGCCTCAGGTAAATGTTATTTTGCCGGAGGGCAGCAACCGTCGCCGTCGTCGGACATATCGGCCAAACCAGCGGGGAAATCGGCCAAATCAGCTGGGAAATCGGCCAAATCAGCGGGGAAATCGGCCAAATCAGTGGTCAAATCAGTGGCCAAATCAGTGGTCGTACGAGCGGCCAGAGCAGCCTGATTATAGCTCGCAGTGGAGCCAGTTTATGGCCGATGTGGTGGCTCACAGTAATACTCAGCAACAACAGCTACAGCAGAATTTTCAACATCTGGTTCACCAGCAATTCGTCCAGCAGCGGCAGAGCTGCTCGGCTATTTCCAACCTTTGCTGCAACAGCCGCCAGAGGATGCAAATGTGTCAGGTAAATATTTAATTTTTTTGTTTTCTGCTTCACGTGAAATAGTTATGAATTTAATTTCTTTTCAGACGAAACCGTTTTAAATGAAGCACTCATAAGAGTCCAAATACATTCCCCACCACCACCACCTGCAGATTAAAAATTGGAATATATCGCTCACTTACTTCAAGACTGGCATAACTCGAAAAACATAAAGTGGGAGAAAATCGCATTTAAAGTTTTCAATAACTTACTTTTTATATGAAAATGATGAAAAGTATGTCTACATAAACTCTTCTCACAAGGCAAGTTTATGAGATACTTTTCTGATTTTTTCACATGAAATGTTCATGGTAAATTGAAAGGAAAAAATGGCGGACAATAAGTTTGAGGCCGATCGGAAAGTGCACTTTGCCAAATTTTTTTTTGAATTTATTCAGTTTTTGACCTAATCAAAAAATGTAATTTCTTCAAGATTTTGAATTTTTTAGCGCTTGGCCTATTCAAAAAATTTGACATCTTCAAAAATAAAAATTGCCAAATTGTTACCCTGGGAAGTGGCCATTGATTTGTATACCCATCACCATAATTGAGTGCTATATATAGCTCATCTAAACAATCTGGATATATAATTTTTACTGTGGGGAGTAACATTAGTCCTTTTGAATCTATTCTGTGTAGGTTTTGTCCACATTTGATCAATTTAAATATTTTTGATTAATTTTCAAAAAAAAATCCAACACAATTGTTTTCTTAAACTCCCACTTAATCCTAAAAAGAAAAGCCAATTGATTAAATTTTAATATAAAAATATAAACCTTTGAAATTTTTTTTATATTATAATGAAAAAATGTCCAAACATGAGCAAGTTTCGTGATTCGTAAGCGAATCACAGGTACGATATGGGTTAACACTAAGAGCGTGAGTTTGTGCTATACACTAAAAAAAATTATAATCGATATGGGTTAACACTAAGAGCTTGAGTTTGTGCTATACACTAAAAAAAATTATAATCTAAAAGCGAAATGGGAACTGAAGTGAGATTGCTTTAATTCGCTTTAATAAAAAATTATATTCCTTTGTAAAATTATTAATACGGTTTAATATATATGCACTTTTAAATGAACTCTCAAAAATACATTTAAAAATTGTGTATTATTAACTGCAAAACACGCTATAAGCCATAAAATATAATGCGTTCAATGTGTCGGCTTAGGAAATATTTTGTTAATTTTTTGCAAAAGAGGAAACTTTACTATTAAAAAATTCTGTATACAGCCTGATGTTTGAAATATTCCGCTTTAAAATTATAGTTTTTTGAGAAATGAACATTTGAATTAATGTTATAACTTATACTTTGGACTTATAACTACTTAGTCCAAATTCAACCATTGGACTTATAGATTTTGGAAAGCCAAATAAAAAATTTATGTCGCCAATAATGCTCTTAATACTTTAAAAAAATGTTTACATTTTTGTAGGAAAATTCAAATTTTGTACACTAAATTATAAATATCGTGAAAACTTAATCAGAAAATTATTTCTGTTAAATTTTTTTATGTCTATTCAGTAGATTTTAATTATGTTTAAGAGATTAAAATAATTCTTTGAAATTTTAATAATGACTTCATGTATGTATATTGTGTAAAAAACCAACGACGTCTCATTTTTTTTACAGTGTACATGAAACACACGATCGAGAACTCTATAACGTGTTGGCAAATCTTGGCGTCTTATGACGTCAGTATTGAAGATTCAAGGTTGCCAACCTTATGCTCTATGAAATCAAATCTTATTTATCTGTTTTTATGTTAACTTTTGTGTCACCAAGGACTGGAAATCGCTATATAGGCAATCATTATTAAGTAGACATTGTAATTGAGCTATAAGTAAAATGTTTTACGAGCCGCTTTCAACTAAGAATGATAAAACATTCTTGACTTTGAACAAATCTTTAAAAAAAAAATATTATTATTATGTCGAATTTTGAGTTAGGGCAACTCTACTCTGAGTATTTTGAGAGAGACTGTGTACAAAAAATTTAAATCTGTCATGAAGTGTACAGTGGGCAGTTGCTAACAAGGCAGCCGAAAAAAAGTAAGATAGTTGGGAATAAATTTGAATTTATTTTGTGGCCAAGACGAAATGTATATAAGTATATTTGTATTTTATTGGTTCTGAAAAAGTAATACATTAGTATGGCTTAGTGTAACACAATTTTTAAAACCATTAATAAAAATACCTTGCACATAAGTGAAAAATATATTGCGAACCATTTACTTGAACCCAAAAGTGTTCAAGTCAACAAAACGGCTTAAAAATATATTTTTTAGAAAGTTTTTTTGAATAAAACTAAACAGTGAAATCAAAGAAAATAATCCAATCGAAAAAGGAAACTTAATAATATTACAACATAGTAAAGAAACTTTCTTATTTAATGTAATATATGGGGTGGAATTGTAGCCAAAGGAAAGTACCTTACGTGAAGTAAATTACGTGAGTCAAAATAGGGGGGGGGGGGGGGGGCGGTCAGGATTTGGAAAAATCTCACCAAGTCTCACCAAGGGGGAAGCGGGGTCAGTAAAAAACTCACAACAACTTTTTAATGCAGAGACTACATTATTATAGCATATTACATTTTAAAATTATAAGGCAAGTCAGAGCTAACCAAGTGGAAGGGGAGATCCGAGTTTTCAAAAAAACACCTCACGTACTATCAAATAATCTGTGGCAACAAGCAATAACACCTTAAGTCGATCTACGATGACAGTCCGAAACAATATAAGTCACATGCTTATACACAGAACTTATCTTGATTTGCCTTGTGGTCATATATAGAGTTAAGCTGTTATTGCTTGTGACCACAGTAATGTACATAAGTGAATCAATTTGTTCCACTCCTCATATTTTTTCGATATCTGCTATCGATATCTGATTTCTTTCAATATCGAACGCTCTTTTTGCTCATTTAATATCTTGCCTTGACCTTCTCTTGGCCAACCTAAACTCATCGCGGAACCTCTTGATTATGTCGTGGACAATATATCTACTTTTTCCAATCAATTCGGCAATTTCACTTGCAGTTTTACCTTTAGAAGGTCACTTAACTACTAATTGCCTATTTTCTACGGTAGATTGCTTTCCATTTGGAGCCATTTTAAATATATTTTAAGTTATTGTTGACACTGTTTGCCGCTAAATGCAATTTACGACTGAATATGATAAAAAATGTCATTCTTAAATGCTTTTCTGCAAAATAACGGTATATTTAGCATTGTCATTTTGCCTTGTCCGATTATTCGTTGCGCGCAAGATATTGAACTGGTTTTGTTTTTTGTTTAAATTTACAGTTATTATTAAAAAAGTTGTTGTTTTTTTTATTGTTCAGAAGGGTAATAATATGAAGTATAAATAAAAGCGAAAAAAAATAAATACACAGTTACGTGCACATAATTAGGAACGATTCATACATATCACTTCAAATTAACTTTTTCATATAAATATCTTACTAATTCAAAAAAATATTTTTACAATCTTATTATAGAGTATTCCTTCATTCTTTTGCCGACAAAATTGTTGGCAATTTTTAAGCTGTTTAAGCACAGGGTGCTTATTTATGATATCAGAAAGAAAACCAAGCGTGCACATAATTAGGAAAGACTTATTATTTTGTATTCCTTAGTCTGAAAAATTTTTATTTTGTTTTTGTTTTATCAATATTTGGTTGGAAACCCTTTACTTGAACGAACTGCTGCACATCGCTGAGGAATTAAAGCCACTAGATCCACACACAGTCTTCAAGCAGTCTTAGGAATGGTTATCCACACCTTTCGCTCTTCCACATAGAGTTACATAAAATTTGTAATTTTTAATATACGTTCCAATACGTTCCTTTACTACTGCCAGAGGATCCCAATCAAATTTAGATCCGGACTACAGGATGGCTAATCCAAAACAGTCACCATGTTGTCCGTGAACCACTTCATTGGCATATGGAATCAGATATGTCTGTAATATGCCTGTATACTAGAACCTGTCTATGCGACCCTCAATTTTTGCGATTGAGCCAACACCACACCATGACATGCCGCTCCACACAATAATGCTACTTCCGCCGTACTGTAGTGTTGGGCGTGTGTACCTAGGGTTAAACTCAGCTCAAACCGGGCACCTAACGTATGATCTGCCATTCGACCATAGTCTATTTATTTTGGTTTCATCAGTATAGGGCTACCAGATGACCTGCTTCAAAAAGTAGCACATTTCTAAAAATTTAAGAATTTTCAAAAAACACAAAGAAATTTCGTAATTTTTACAAAAAATGTATAGTAATTAGCAAAAAAAAAAAAAAAAATGTTCCCATTTCTACTTTCCCATAACACTAATAAAAAACATCATTATTCCTTTTTTTTATTTATTTATTTACATTGTTTCCATAAAATCTTCACATGTCTCACTGCGCACATTTTTTGTAAAATTTTGTTTATCGAGCAAAAAAAAAAAAAGGTTGTAACTTCGAAAGTAGTGAAAAGTAGCGCATTTCAACCAAAACTAGTACATTTCAAGTGAAAAGTAGCAAAGCCTTGCAAAAGTAGCACTTTTGCTACTTTAGTATGCCATCTGGTAGCCCTACATCAGTAAAAAAACACGTTTTTCCAATCCTAGAGGGTCCAACGTCTATATTTTCTAGCAAATTATATTCTTTATTTTTCGATTTCGCTCAGATACTAAAGGTTTCTTCCTGTAAACACGTCCTAACAGTTAAGCTTCTCTCAAATGACGTTTTACGGTATCAACGGAAGGTCCAGAGCCTTCCTGCACATTCTTATTCTTCAAACTTTTCATAAAAGTGCAGCACCGAATGCAATTTATTCAAAACTCTAAAGTTATTTTTTTTTAAGTTTTTGCTCAGAGCTTTAAGGGGGGATTCTCCATACAGGGTTCAAGGGTTTTTTACTGGAATCCATTTTTGTACAAGTTATTGGCTTTGAATAATGCACATTCTTATTCTTCAAACTTTTCATAAAAGTGCAGCACCGACTGCAATTTATTCAAAACTCTAGAGTTATTTTTTTTTAAGTTTTTGCTCAGAGCTTAAAGGGGGGATTCTCCATACAGGGTTCAAGGGTTTTTTACTGGAATCCATTTTTGTACAAGTTATTGGCTTTGAATAATGCACATTCTTATTCTTCAAACTTTTCATAAAAGTGCAGCACCGAATGCAATTTATTCAAAACTCTAGTGTTATTTTTTTTAAGTTTTTGCTCAGAGCTTTAAGGGGGGATTCTCCATACAGGGTTCAAGGGTTTCTTACTGGAATCCATTTTTGTACAAGTTATTGGCTTTGAATAATGCACATTCTTATTCTTCAAACTTTTCATAAAAGTGCAGCACCGAATGCAATTTATTCAAAACTCTAGAGTTATTTTTTTTAAGTTTTTGCTCAGAGCTTTAACGGAGGATTTTCCATACAGGGTTCAAGGGTTTTTTACTGGAATCCATTTTTGTACAAGTTATTGGCTTTGAATAATGCACATTCTTATTCTTCAAACTTTTCATAAAAGTGCAGCACCGAATGCAATTTATTCAAAACTCTAGAGTTATTTTTTTTTAAGTTTTTGCTCAGAGCTTAAAGGGGGGATTCTCCATACAGGGTTCAAGGGTTTTTTACTGGAATCCATTTTTGTACAAGTTATTGG